>OX451735.1:1122254996-1122299634 GCA_948472305.1 Vicia faba
ATTTAGTATACAAATTATTTGTATGTAAATAGGTATAATATAAATCAATTTTATTCAACTCAATAATACAATTCTTATTTCATTCTCTCTCATTTCTTCTTTCACTCAAGATGTCTAACGCACTAACGCATTGGTATCTAGAGCTCCACTTAGATTCTTGATCGTATTTTCAAGAATCACATGTCGGTGATCGTGTTTTTGGAATCGTAGATTGTTAATCAATCATTGTGAAGATGAATGGTACTAATGACATTCCTAATTTTCTTATAATTAATGACGGCAAAAATTGGAACCGATAGAGCAAACAGATGAAGTCCTTGTTTGATTTTCCTGAAACCCTATAAGTGGTCGAAAATGACGTTCCTAATTGAAAAAGAAAATTGCGCACAAGGGGCGAAGAAGAAATATTTCAAAGTTGAATATTGCATTCAATCGGTGGTAGATTCGGAGAATTTCGATAATATCTCTCATACTTAATTAGCGAAGGAGACATGGAAATATTCTAGTCAAGTACTATAAATAAGGTGAGAAAGTCAAAGTCATCAAATTGAAAATTTTGCGATAGGAGTATGAAATGCTACATATGGAAGAAGATGAAAAGATTGCAGGCTATGTGTCAAAGGTGCAGCATTTCGTCCATCTCATGAAGGGTTATTGTGAAACCCTAACTGATAAGATAATAGTTAATAAATTAATGAGTATGTTGACCTCTCACTTTGATCACGTTATTGTAGCTATTCAAGAATCAAACAATCTTGAAACCGTAAAATCATAATATTTGGTTGGTTCGTTGGAGGTGCATAAGATTAAGATTCTTGAAAGGAAAGTGGTTCAAGATTCAATAAAGAATTGCAGGCTCAGGCATGCAAGAAGCGTGATGGTTCCAACAAATTCAAAGGCAAGGGAGACAAGACTCAGAGCAAGAAGTCTTCGTCGAACCCTCAAAAGCATAAGGTCGATGATAGGGCTTTTGAAGCCTTGAAAAGAGGAGAAGGAAACTCTTATCAGAAAGAAAAAGAAGAGAAACACGTGTGCATTGCTATAACTATAAAAAGTGGGGTCACCTGGCTAAGAATTTTTGGTACAAGAAAGACAAGGGAGCGACAAAAGGAAAGGATAAAGAAGTGAACCTCGCACATCAAGATTCATATGATTTTGATGATTTGGTGCTCATGGTTGCAATTGCAGATGATCATGTCGACTCCTAGATCAGGTTCCTCGACTCAGGTTTCTTAACTCATACGACTGGTCGAAAAATGTGGTTAGCAGATTTCAATGAGTCAAAGAAGAGAAAGTTCAAACTTGTTGATAATAGCTCATTATAAGTAGAAGGTACTAGCAATAGTTATTCAAATGAGTAATGGAGCAAAATCTATGATCAAAGATGTACTCTATGTACGTAATCTGCTAAGTGTTGAACAACTGATCGAAAAAGTTTTCTCAGAGGTTATGAAAGATGGTGCTTTGGAACTGTTCCCCACTTAGGATAATTTGGTCTTAAAATCTCCTCTATTGAAAAATGGGACATTTAAGACCATGATCATTTCGATTGAGGTACAATGTCTGAAAACAATTGTCGGCCACAAGAATAGTTGGTTGTCGCATTTGAGGTTTGACCATCTGAAATTTAGGTCACTCAATCAAATGATCACTCAAGATATAGTAATAGTTATACCAAGTCTTGTGATTCCCAAAAAACTCTGTGAAGGCTGCTCAGTATGGAAGCAATCCATAAATTATTTTGTTTCAACTATGCCAATGAGATCCTCTTTCATACTAAAAGTTGTACATTCAAATGTATGTGGCCCTTTTGAGGAGCATACCATTGATGGAAACATATTTTTTTTTCATTTTTCGATGAGTATATTTGAAACCTTTTTATCCATGTGATCAATAAAAAGGATAAAGTATTCGAAATCTTTAAGAGATTCAAGATGCTTGTCAATACCAGAGTGAAAAAAAAGATCAAGATTCTGCGAATAAATGGAGATGGAGAATACACATCCAAAATGTTTGAGTAGTTTTGTGCAAAACATGGTGTCGATCACAAGGCAGCTTCTCCCTATACGCCTCAACATAATTAAATTATAGAACAAAGAAATTGGACAATATTGGATATGGTGATATGCAATGCTGGAGTAGAAAAATCTTCCAAAATCGTTATGGGGTGTAGCGGTCACCTCTACTGCTTATATTCTAAACAATTTCCCTACCAAGAAGTTGAAGAACAAGGTTCTTGAAGAAGTGTTGAGTGACAAATGACCATCATTGCATCATCTGAAGGTGTTTGGATCTATTTTCTACAAGCATGTTCCTGATGCAAGAAGAAGGAAGCTTGATAACAATAGTGAACCTATCATTTTAGTAGGATAACACAAAACTGGAGCATACATGCCATTCAATCCAATCAATGATAAGATTGTGATAAGTCGAAATATTGTGATTGATGAAAACTCTGCTTAGGATTGGAATCCTGATGATGCAATTAACAATCCATTGACGAGATATGGTATCGACGAAGAAACTAATGAAGTCGAAGAAGTTAACGATACTCCAATGACAGTTGAAGTCAAAGTTGACAAAGATAATCGAAAGGTTGTAGCTAACACAAGCCAAAGACCTCAAAGAACTAGTGTTCGTCGAACAAGACTTAAAGACTATGAAGTGACTAGTGATGACGAAGTCACACTAGATGAAGAATTGGTTCATTTTGCTTTACTTGGAGGTGCTGAACCAATTAACTATAGCGGGAATTTAAAGAATAAATAGTGGAATTCAACTATGGTCGAAGAGGTACAAGTGATCGACAAAAATAACACATGAGAATTAGTCGAATTTTTGGCACACACAAAAGCTATCAATGTGAATTGGATGTTCAAGTTAAAGCACAATGTTGATGGATCGATTGCAAGACATAAGGCGAGATTGATAGCTCGAGGATTTCTTCGAAGAGCAGCACTCGACTACTCTGAAGAATATGCACATGTCACAAGATTGAAGATTGACAAATTGGTGGTAGCCTTGACATACAAGCAAGGCTAGTCGATATTTCACTTAGATGTGAAATACTTAGTTTTGAATGGACCTTTATATGAAAAGATGTATGTCACACAACCTTTTGGGTTTGTGATTCAGGAGGAATCCAAGAAAGTATACAAGTTTCACAAAGCACTATATGGTCTCAGGAAGGCACCTAGGGCATGGAACAAGAAGATTGATTTATACTTAGTCGAATTGGGATTTGTCAAATGCAGGCCTGAGTATAGTGTCTATGTTTAGGTTGTAGCACAAGATATAACAATCATCTTCTTATATATCGATGACTTGCTGGTAACTGGAAATTGCTTGGAGAACTTGTCGAAGTTCAAAGAGATGATGATGAAGGAATTTGAAATGTCGGGTTTGGGAAACTTATCATATTTCCTAGGCATGGAGTTTCAAATAATCAAGCAAGGTATGACGCTGTATAAAAGTAAGTATGTCAAAGATATACTCAAGAGATTTAGGATGGATGATTCGACTCCTACATCTTCACTTGTCAAACCAAATTTGAAGTTGGAGAAGCATGGAGAGAAAGACAAGGTCGATGTAACTTTGTTCAAACAAATTTTCAGATCTCTTAAATATGTGTGCAACAGTCGACCTAATATATGTTTCACAATTGGATTAGTGAATAGATACAAGGGTGAACCAAGAGTGTCACACATGAAGGCTTCCAGAACAATCCTGAGATACTTAAAAGGATATATAAATTATGGAATTCTATTTCAGCGAGATTCTGAAAGCAAATAAACTACAGTTACTTGCTATTCAGATGCTGATTAGTGTGGAGATAAGATCGAAGAAGCACAAATGATTATTTCTTTCAAGTCTTTGGTACCCCAATTTCACGGTGCTTGAGAAAACAACATGTAGTGACGTTGTTATCGTGTGAGACTGAATATATAGCAGGATCCCGTGACGTGTGTCGTGCAATTTGGATCAGATTTGTACTTGAAGAAATGGAGGTCGAAGTGAAGAAACCTCTGGTGCTGCAGATCGACAACAAGTCATCCATAAATCTTGCGAATAATCCAACTTTGTAGAAGGAGTAAGCACATCGAATTTAGATTTCACTTCTTAAGGAAGAAGGTAAATCGAGATGAACTTGAAGTGAGACATTGCTCAAGCGAAGCACAATTGACCGATATTTTCACTAAATGATTGAAGATCGACAAATTACTGAATTTAAGAAGAAATTAAGAATAGTTCAAACCGACTATGATTATCATATGTTCGACAACTTGGATTATATAGGATATGTTTTGATATAATCCAAGTTGTGTAGTCCAAACTCAAATTAATTAAAATTTAGGATATGTTACTTAATATACAAGTTAATTGTATATAGATATACATAATATAAATCAATTTTATTCAAATCAATAATATAATTTTTATTTTATTCTCTCTTTTACTCATTTTCTCACTCAAAGTATTTCACGCACTAATACAAAATCGCAAAAAATTTAACTTTAACAATTTTAAAACTAAGCATTTAGACATGACCTCAATTAAACTATACTTTCCTTTCTTTTTGACCTGACAAAAGAAATAAACAATGAAAAGCATAATTTTCAAAATACTTTTAATCCTTTCTCCAACCTTTCCTTTATCTTTATGTTGACTAGACATTTAAGTCATTCTATTAGTTTATTTTTCAGTTTTTTTTTTTGACAAAGTCCCCGTTATTTGCTGTAAATCATCAAGAATTTGAAACAACAATGTTAGACTAATTGAAATTTAAACCATCGATAAATGAGGAATTGTTGAATTAGATAATATGTGAAACTTACATATGAAGTGTATGAATAGAGAAACAAATATCACCCAAAATCTATAAAAAGAAGTTACAAAAGGAATAATGTACTAAGCATCAAACTTTTAATCATTAACAAAATTTCCACTTCGAATACTTGAAATCTCCTACCAAACCTATTTTCAACCAGTAAACAATAGGCTTGCCTTCAACTAAGACATTACCACAACTTCTCAATTCCAATTCAAACAAATCTATGTGTACAATTAAAATCAACACTGATTATTTAAAACATTCATTGGTTTAATTCAAAACTCTTGATACATATCAAACTTAATTTTTTCCATAAATACTCAATGCCTTAAATCTTGACATACAACATAAACTAATAGAACTACCAAGACAATCAACTTGAAGTTTTATAAAGATTAAAGGGACAACTTACTTAATTATTAATTATAAAATAAATGATGAAATTTGTAAAGTTAATTTTTTTAAATTATATTTTGTATATCTCAAAGTCAAATACAGAATGGATTGAAATATAACTCTCTTTATAAAAATTATTATGTAAAAATTGGCCAAATATATCAAAATCATGCTTTCAAATATACACATAAATCCTCGCCACAATCCAACTTTAACGATAGATTTAGCAAAATAAATATATACTTTATGATGCTGTAAATATGCACATGAAAATATATAAACAAAAATTATCAAATAATAATAAGTAGTTTGTATTAAAGGGTAATTTAGTATTTGTTATATTTGGAGATATTCTCTTGTAGGGTTTATGTGACATCCTTATCTTTTGATATCTTTGTGTATAAATAGTTGTATCTAAGTCTCATTAATATTATTCAATTCTTTTTTCAATCATTAGCAGTCGTCATCTTTATTTCTCTCTTCTTCTTCAATTTCATCACCTTGCACCAATAAATTGGTATCTAGAGCTCTTGGTTCTTCTGAATTTCTAGAAAACACGAGTGAAAGTGAGTTGTGTGTTTGATTTTGGTTCTTGATTTCTGTTGAATCTTGAACAAAAATCTGAACAGAATCACACTAATTCTGCGGGTTTGGGAAACACTGAGTGAGATCTGAGATTTGTGCAAGGTTTAACATGAGTGGAGGCAGTAGTTTGAACACTAAACTTCCAATTTTTGATGGCAAAAGCTAGAACAGATGGATGATACAAATGCGTATGTTGTTTGATGCTCAAGATGTTCTGGATCTTGTTACCGATGGTTATGTTCCAGTTGCAGCATATGCTACTGAAGAACAAAGATCTACAGAAAGAGCTACGAGGAAGAGGGATCAAAAAGCTCTGTTATATATTCATCAGTGTGTGGATGAAAGTGTGTTTGAGAAGATTACTGGTTCGAAGACGTCGAAAGAGGCATGGGATATACTGATCAAATGTTACGGTGGTGACGCGTCAGTGAAGAAGGTGAAGCTTCAGTCCCCGCGAAAGCAATATGAGAATCTCAACATGAAGAGCAGTGAGAAAGTTTCTGAGTACATCTCCAGAATGATTCTGATCACTAATGAGATGAAATCTTGTGGAGAAACACTTTCTGAACAGGTAATCATAGAGAAGATTCTGAGGTCGCTTACTCCTCAGTTTGATTACATTGTTATTTCTATTAAACATTCTAAAAATCTGAAAGCCATGAGAATAGAAGAGTTGCAAAGCAGTCTAGAAGCGCATGAGTTGCGTCTGACTGAAAGAACTTCTGAGAGGGAAGTTGAGCAAACTCTAAAGGCTTCTTTTGTCAAGAAGGACCAGAAGCAGAATAGACGTGGTGATAAATTCCAGAGGTCAGAAACCTCAACTTCTGATGAAAAGACATATCAAAATGGAAAGGAAAGGTATGACAAGAAGAAGGTTCAATGTTACTGTTGTAAATAGTTTGACCATTTTTCCAGAGATTGTAGAAACAAAGGAAGGAAATCAGAAGAAGCAGATATATCCAGAGGAGATTCTGATGATGAACCTGTTCTACTGATGGCTTCTGATGCTGATGGAAAGTGTTCAGAAGATTGGTGGTATATGGACACTGACTGTTCAAACCACTTGACTAGAAATAAACAATGGCTGATAGACTTTGACTCCAGAAGGAGAAAAAAGATCAGATGTGCTGATAATAAGTATCTTAATGCAGAAGGTATGGGAAATGTTAGAGTCACAGTGAAGAATGGAAAAAACATTCTGATCAAAGATGTTTGGTATGTTCCTGGAATTAAAAGCAATCTGATGAGTCTGGGTCAACTCATTGAGAAAGGTTTCTCAGTTGTTATGAAGGACAACCTCTTGACGTTATATGATTCCAATCAGAAGTTGATTATGAAGTCTGAGCAGGGAAGCAACAGAACATTCAGGGTGAATGTAGAAACAACTGAAGTAGAGTGTCTTAGTGCAGAAGGCGCTGAAAGTGACAGTAAGCTATAACACAAGAGGTTGGGGGCACTTGAACTATAGAAGCTTAGAGCATCTAAGTTCTAAGAAGCCTGTACATGGCATTTCAAAGATTGTGAAGCCTGAGAAGTCATGTGAGATATGCATGAAGGGCAAGCAACCCAGATTGCCATTTGCATCAGAAGTAACCCCCATAGCGAAACATGCTTTGGGAGTAGTATATTCTGATGTGTGTGGATCATTTCCAGTATCTTCACTTGGAGGAAACAAATATTTTGTGTCTTTTGTGGATGAGTTCACAAGAATGACATGGGTAACACTCATCAAGTTCAAGCATGAAGTGTTTACTGAGTTTCAGAAGTTCAAGGTGAAGGCTGAGAAGCAGAGTGATCAAAAGTTGAAGATTCTAAGAGCAGATGGTGGAGGTGAGTATAACTCTATAGAGTTCCAGAAGTTCTGTGAGGAGAATGGAATAGAACATGAGGTTACTGCTCCATATACTCCTCAGCACAATGGTCTTGCTGAAAGAAGAAATGAAACTTTGCTTGATATATCTAGAAGTATGCTGAAATAGAAGAAGCTACCTCACATGTTATGGGGAGAAGTTGTTGCCACATTAGCATATGTTCTGAATAGGTGTCCAACGAAGAAGCTGGAGGAAATTGTTCCTTTAGAAAAGTGGACTGGAGATAAGCAAAGTGTTAGCCATTTAAGGGTGTTTGGTTTTGTATGTTACAAACACGTTTCAGAAGCTAAAAGACGAAAACTGGATGATAGAAGCAAAGTAATGTTACTGGTGGGGTACCACAGTACAGGTGCTTATAAGCTTTATTGTCCGGAAACTAACAAAGTTGAAATCAACAGAGACGTTATTGTGAAAGAGTCAGAAACATGGGATTGGAACAAGCCTCAATCAGATTCTGGTGTAACGCCAACAACAGAGTTAGTTTTTGAAGATTCTTCAGAAAGTTCTGAAGATGAGTCAGAGTCAGAAGATGAATCTGATTCTGAAGACTCTAAAGATGAGTCAAAATCTCAAAGATTCTGATAGTGGATCTGATTCTGATCCAGATTCTGATGATGATCCAGAATCTGGTGGTGATTATATTTTTGGAAGGGAAAACTGTGAAGACATAGGGTCTGAAGGACCTTGAGGATATTGAAAGAAACAAAACTTGAAAGTTGACAAAGCTTCCAGAAAAGAAGAAATTCATTAGCGTCAGATGGGTTTTCAAGGTGAAGCTTAAGCTAGATGGATCAATTGGCAAACACAGAGCGAGACTAGTGGCTTGAGGTTTTCTTCAGAAACCTGGGCTAGATTACTTTGAGGTGTTTGCGCCTATAGCTAGACATGAAATAATAAGACTGGTGATTGCTTTAGCTGCATACAAAAATTAGCCTTTGATACATCTGGATGCGAAGTCTGCATTTCTTAATGGTCCATTACAAGAAGAGGTATATGTGTCACAACCTCCCGGATTTGTGAAAAATAATTAGGAAGGGATGATACAAAAGTTACATAAAGCCTTGTATGGATTGAAACAAGCGCCCAAAAATTGGAATCTGAAAATTGATTCATTTTTCAAGAGGTAGAAGTTTCAGAAATGTGAGATGAAATATGGCGTATATGTGCAACATTCTGGTGGAAATATGATTCTGGTGTATCTATATGTTGATGACATATTGCTAACAGGAAGTTGTCTAGAAGATATAATCAAGTTCATAGAAGTTCTGATGAATGAATTTGAGATGACAAATCTGGGAAATATGGTATATTTTATAGGAATGGAGATTATGTACTAAAATAAGGGTATTATTCTACATCAACTGAAGTATGAACTTGAACTTCTGAAGAGATTTAATCTGCAGAATTGTAAAGTTATTGTGACACCATCAGAAACCAATCATAAATTGGATTTTGATTCTGATGTTGATTCTGTGGATGCTACGACCTTCAAGTTGGTTGATTCTCTCAGGTATTTGTGCAATACTAGACCTGACATTTGCTATGCAGTTGGAATGGTTAGAAAATTTATGAGTAAACCAAAGTGGTCTCATTACCAAGCTACTGTCAGGATTCTGAGGTATATCAAGGAAACTCTAAAATATGTAGTGCTATTTCCTTCTGGAAGAAAGACAGAACTAGAATTAGTGAGTTATTCTGATTCTGATTGGTGTGGAGATAGAGTTGACAGAAGAAGTACTTATGGTTACTTGTTCAAGTTTCTGGGAGGTCCAATTTCTTGGATTTCCAAGAAACAACCTGTTGTGGCTCTGTCAACATGTGAAGCTGAGTACATTGCAGGTGTTGTAGCTGCATGTCAAGCTGTTTGACTTCTGAATCTTCTGGAGGATTTAAAGATTGAGATAGAGAAACCTCTGAAGCTGTTTATTGATAACAAGTATGCAATCAATCTTTCCAAGAATCCAGTGTTGCATGGAAGAAGCAAGCATATTGAGATGAAGTATCACTTTCTGAGAAGTCAAGTGCAGAAAGGAGTGTTAGAAGTTCTGCACTGTAGCACCTAGAAATAATTGGCAGATATTCTGATGAAGGCAATCAAAATAGACCAATTTCTTCATTTGAGGAATGAAATTGGTGTTGTTAGTTTCTGATAGATACTAAATTAAGGGATGGTATTAAAGGGTAATTTAGTATTTGCTATATTTGGAGACATTCTCTTGTAGGGCCTATGTGGCATTCTTATCTTTTGCTATATTTGTGTATAAATAGGTGTACCTAGGTCTCATTAATATTATTCAATTTCTTTTTCAATCATTAGCAGTCGTCGTCTTTATTTCTCTCTTCTTCCTCAATTTCATCACCTTGCACCAACAATTTGAAAGGAGAAAAATCACCTCACATTTAACTTGTTGAGTTCATCCTAGTGATCTTAAAAGTGAATATTTTATTTTGATGAAAGATTATTTCAAATAATATTTAAAGATCAAAACAAAAAATAGGTTAGAGAAAGGTAGGAAACAAAAAAATGTTAGTGAGAGAGAGAGAGAGTTCAACTTCTCTCTAACTTTTACCCTCGTCTTCCATTTGGTATGGAGTTCTGTGCTGGTAAGTTTAAGGATAGTGAAGGTTGGACCAAAGTACTCCATGTTAAAATATTAAATTAGATTTGTTAAATATTATATTAGATTATATTTGATTAGATTTATTATTTAAATATAATTCAAATTGTATTAGCTTAAACCCAATCAGGGTTGTATATAAATAGTTATAGTGTGTATTATTTTTTGTACAAATTAATAATACAAATCCTTATTTCCTTTATTATTCTCTCTTTCTCTCCTTACTAAAAGTGCCTCACGCACTAACAAATTGGTATCCAGAGTTTTCGGTTATTGTTCTTGATCAAGTTTTCAAGATTTTCACGTCAGAGATCGTGTTTCTAGGGAAAGTGAATCAACCGCTGCGAAGATGGCTAGTGATAAGGGCATTCTGAATTCTCTTCCAATGCTTGACGGAAACAATTGGATGTGATGGAAAAAATAGATGCAATCCTTGTTTGGCTTCCATGAAACTCTAGAAGTGGTTATCGACGGTGTTCATGCGTTGGCTGCAAATGCAACCGACGAACAGAAAAAAGCCCACAACAAATTCAAGAAGAAAGATTGCAAGGCTGCTTATTGCATTCAAACAGATGTCGATGCTGCTAATTTCGATAGAATCTCTCATGATGAAACGATGAAGGAGACATGGGATATTTTGGTGAAGTATTATGAAGGAGGTGAGAAAGTCAAGGTTGTCAAATTACAAACCTTGCGTCGATAATATGAGTTGTTGTTGATGGGAGAAGATAAAAAAGTTGTAGAATATGTGTTGAAGGTTCAGAAACTCGTCCATCTTATGAAGGGTTATGGTGAAACCATTAATGATAAGATGATAGTTGAGAAGGTAATGAGAACGTTGACCTCTCACTTTGATCAAGTTATCGTAGCTATTCAAGAATCCAACAATCTTGAAACCACTAAAGCGGAAGATTTGGTTGGTTCTTTGGAGGCGCATGAGATGAGGATTATCGAAAGGAAAGGAGTTCAGGACTCGATGTAGGAACTGAAAGCTCAGTCATGGAAAAAGGATGGTGGTTCCAACAAATTCAAAGGAAAGTTCGACAAGACTCATGGCAAGAAGTCTTGGTCGAATCCCCATAAGAATAAGGTCGAAGATAGATCTTCTGAATCCACGAAAAGGGGAGGAGGAAACTATCGAAAGGACAAAGAAGATAAGAAAGGTATGCAGTGTTATAACTATGAAAAGTGGGGACACATGGCCAAGAATTGTTGGTACAGAAAAGACAAGGGATCAACAGGCAAGGACGAAGGAGAGAACCTTGCACGCCAAGATTCAGATGATTCGAAAGGTGGTATGGTAGTTAAGACTGTAGTTGCAGATAACCATGTCGAATCCAAGATCTGGTTTCTCGACTCAGGCTGCTCGAACCACATGACTGGTCGAAAGGAGTGGTTGGCAGATTTTGACGAGTTGAAAAAGATCAAGGTAAAACTTGCTGATAATAGTTCGTTGCAAGCAGAAGGTACTTGCAACATAGTCTTTCAAATGAGTAATGGAGGGAAAGCTATGATCAAAGATGTGCTCTACGTACCTGGAATGAAATGAAACTTTCTAAGTGTTAGACAACTAGTCGAAAAAGGTTTCTCAGTTGTCATGAAAGATGGAGTTTTGAAATTGTTCGACACCAAGAACAATTTGGTCTTAAAATCTCCATTGTTGAAGAACAGAACATTTAAGACTATGATCAGTTCGAAAAAAGTTTAATGTTTGAAAACTGTCGTCGACCACAAGGATAGTTGGTTATGGCATTTGAAGTTTGGATATTTGAATTTTCGATCACTTAATCAACTGATTACTCAAGATATGGTTCTTGGTATTCCAAGCCTTGAGATGCCTGAAAATATTTGTGAAGTTTGTTTAGTGGGAAAGCAATCCAGAAATCCTTTCATTTCGACTATGTCAATGAGATCATCCTGCATTCTCGAGGTGGTGCATTCAGATGTATGTGTTCCATTCGAAGAACATACAATTGGTGGAAATAAATATTTTGTTTCATTTCTCAATGAGTTTAGTCGAAAGCTGTGGATATATGTGATCAAACGAAAGGACAGAGTATTCAAAATCTTTAAGAGATTCAAGATACTTGTCGAAAACCAGAGTGAGAAGAAGATCAAAGTTCTGCGAATAGATGGAGGTGGCGAATACACATCCAAGACGTTTGAAGATTACTATGCATAACATGGTGTTAATCATGAGGTAACTGCTCCTTATAAACCTCAACATAATGGAATTGCTGAAAGAAGAAACAGAACCATATTAGATATGGTGAGATGCATGCTGAAGCAAAAGAATTCGCCAAAGTCTTTATGGGGAGAAGTTGTTTCGACTGCAGTTTATATTTTGAATAGGTGTCCTAATAAGATATTGAAGAACAAGGTTCCTGAAGAAGTTTGGAGTGGAAAACAACCATCAGTAAGTCATTTGAAGGTGTTTGGCTCTATGTGTTACAAGCATGTTTCTGATGCAAGGAGAAGGAAGCTTGATGACAAGAGTGAACCTATGATTTTGGTAGGATATCATAAAAATGGTGCATACAGACTATTCAATCCAGTTAATGAGAAGATTGTGTTGGGTCGAGATATTGTGATTAATGAAAATTCTGCCTGGGATTGGAATTCTAGCAATTCAATTAACAAGCCATTAATGAACTTTGATTTCGAAAAAGAAACTAATGAAGTAGAGGTCGAAGGAGTTGTTGAGAATCCAGTTGAAGACGAAGAAGAAGCAGTTGCTGACACTCCCGAAACATTCGAAGTTGAAGAGGTTGTGGCTTAAACAAGCCAAAGACCTCAAAGAAATAGAGTTCTTCCAACAAGACTTCTTGATTATGAAGTGGTGGGTGATGATGAAATCATACCAGATGGAGAATTAGTTCATTTTTCTTTACTTGAGGTGCTGAACCAATCAACTATAACAAAGCTTTAAAGATTAACAAGTGGAAGCTAGATATGGTCAAAGAGTTACAGGCAATCGAAAGAAACAACACATGGGAGTTAGTCAAATTGCCAACACATACAAAAGCTATCGAAGTAAAGTGGGTGTTCAAGTTGAAACAAAATGCAGATGGGTCAATAGCAAGACATAAAGCAAGATTAGTAGCTCGAGGTTTTCTTCAAAGAGAAGGACTCGACTACTCTGAATTATTTTCTCCAGTAGCAAGATTAGAGACTGTTTGACTAGTGGTAGAATTAGCATGCAACCAAGGCTGGTCGACATTCCATCTAGATGTGAAATCAGCATTTCTCTATGGTCCTTTAGACGAAGAAGTTTATGTCACACAACCTCCTGGGTTTGTGATTCAGAAGGAAGCGAGTAAAGTATATAGATTGCACAAAGCTCTCTATGGCCTCAAACAGGCACCTATGGCATGGAACAAGAAGATCGACTCATACTTAGTCGAATTGGGATTTGTCAAATGCAAATCAGAGTATGGTGTCTATGTTTAGGTTGTAGCACAAGATATAACAATCATCTGCTTGTATGTTGATGACTTGCTAGTAACTGGAAATAGTTTGGAGAACTTGTCAAAGTTTAAAGAGATGATGACAAAGGAATTTGAAATGTCGGATCTAGGAAAGTTGTCTTATTTTCTAGGCATGGAATTTCAAATGTCGAAGCAAGGTATGGTGCTACATCAAATAAAGTATGTCAAAGAGATACTCAATAGATTAAGAATGGATGATTCGAATCCTGCATCCTCACCTGTCGAATTAAATGTGAAGTTAGAGAAGAAGACAAAGTCGATGCAACTTTGTTCAAGTAAATTGTGGGATCTCTGAGGTATGTGTGCAACAGTCAACCTGATATAGGTTTTGCAGTTGGATTAGTAAGCAAATATATGGGTGAACCAAGAGTGTCACATATGAAGGTTGCAAGAAGAATCCTGAGATATTTGAAGGGTTCAATAAATTGTGAAATACTATTTCGACGAGATTCTGAAGGCAAAGAAGCAATTGTTAATTTTTTTTCCAGATGATGATTAATGTGGAGATAAGGAAGATCGAAGAAGCACAACTGGATATTTCTTTCAAGTATTTGGTGCCCCAATCTCGTGGTGTTCGAAGAAGTAACATGTGGTGGCATTATCATCATGTGAAGCTGAATATATAGCAGGATCCTATGCTGCATGTCAAACAATTTGGATCAGATTTGTACTTGAAGAAATGACTATCAAAGTGAAGAAACCTCTAGTATTGCAAATCGACAACAAGTCAGCCATAAATCTGGCAAAGAATCCAGTTTTGCATTGAAGAAGTAAACATATTGAAGCAAGTTTTCAATTCTTGAGGGAAAATTAAATCAAGGTGAACTTGAAGTTAGGCATTGCTCAAGTGAAGCACAGTTGGTCGACATTTTCACCAAAGGATTGAAGATCAACATATTCCTGAATTTGATAAAGAGATTAGGAATAGTTCAGATTGACTATTTTTGAGGATGTTCGACAACTTGGATTATGGGGTGTGTTGAAATATTAAATTATATTTGTTAAAATATTTGATTAGATTTGATTTGATTAGATTTAATATTTAAATATAAATCCAAGTTGTCTTAGTCCAAACCCAATTATGGTTGTATATAAATAGTCATAGTGTCTATCATTATTTGTACAATTTAATAATGCAAATCCTTATTTCATTTATTATTCTCTCTTTCTCTCCTCACTAAAAGTGCCTCACGCACTAACACTCCCCAATGATGAAGGGGAAGTGGGACACTGTATACACATGAGGTAGGAAAGAAAGGGGTCACTATAACATTAACAACTATATTTTTTACGGATTTTGCAAATAAATAGAATGCTCAAGGGTTGTATCAAGAGTTTAAGGAGCTGGGGGATATCGATGAAGTTATCATACCGCATAAGAGAGATAGAAGGAGTAAGAAATACATATTTGCTCGATTTTTCAATGTGAAAGATGAGAGACTTCTGGCTACAAAAATGGAGAACATTTTCTTGGGTGGAAGGAACATTTTTGCGAACTTACCCAAGTTTAAAAGGGCTGAATAGTTTCATAATAGGACCGGGCCGATGGAAGGTACAGAAGAGAGCGTAAACAAGCGACAAAGACATTCAACATTGGCATGAATAAGGCTAGAAGGATGGAAGATGAGAGGAAGACAATTGAAGGATGATACCCTTGAAGGCTAGTGGGTAACTCATATGTGGAGGTGGCCAAGGGTTGTCCAACTAAGTTCGAGCAATCAAGAAGTGGTGGTGGAAGTTCTGCCATTCATTTGAACTTTTTCCCAGTAGGGGAAGAGTGATCTATGTTTGAGAAAGCGTTTGTTGGTGTTGTTGAGAACCCAAGGTTAACCTATTCCATGCAAGAGGTTTTTATGCATATGGGGTATTTTTCTGTTAAGGTCATCCCGTTGGGTGCTAACCTGTGCATCCTCGAGAATTTGGTTGGAGATGTAGTGGAAACTCTGGTGGATGGTGGTCGTGGTTGGTTAGGGCAATGGTTTAAAGAGGTTAGAAAGTGGATGACCTCTGATATGGATCCGGAAAGGCTGACTTGGTTAAGGTTCTACAGGGTACCTTGTCAAGCTTGGAATCACAATTTTTTTGAGTTAGTATCCTCTACATTGGGCGTGTTTATTTGCGGAGATGATTTAACTTCAGAAGGTTCTAAGATGGACGTGGTGATGTTGATGATACATACTAGATGTGCTTCTATGATTAATGAGGTTCTTAATATCCATATGAATCAAGAAATTTTCAGAATAAAAGTAATGGAAGAAGCTCAGGGATCGATTATCACCTTTAACTCTAAGGTTGAAAAGTTTCCTACTGACTCGGGGTCTGAGGATTCTTTGTCGGAGTTCAACGATAGTGATTCTGATGACAAAGCAGATTAAGGTGATGTCTCTTTGGAAGTAGTGTCAGGAGTCATGGGGATAGAAAGGCTTGAAGTAGTTGGCAAAGCATCTGGTTGTACTTTGCCTCTGGAAAATCCTATTTTTTGTGTGAAAAGGAGTTTTATGGTTCTTATGGCACAAATGGATGTCAAAAGTGTTGAAAGTGACAACCCAGTATCAGTCTTTGAAAGGCGTGATGGAAACGTGTCCCAAGGGTCTAGAGTCAACGTGGCGAATAAATGTCAGCCCTATGCTTGCTTCCTACCCTGAGATGCGTAGGGCCCAATTTAAAAAAGGAGATAATGTGGATTTTGTTGGGCTGAGTAATTTGGGCCAGTCTTCCTTAGGCCAGCTTTCCTCTGACGAGGCTTGTATCAACTCAAAAAAATATAAGCCCCAAAAAAAGAAATGGTGTGAGGTTAGAGATTTAGGGGAACCTTCGGCATTTAGACCTTCATTCTTTTCCTGTCTGAATTTAAAATCTACTTCAAAGTCTTTGTTTAGAAATTTTGGTCCGCACCAGATGGGAGTTGATCGGAAAAATAACAAGTGTACTATTTTTGCCTTTGTAGTAATGAGGGACAAATTCCCCGAATGTTGATCTCAAGAACTACGTATAGATATCGAGTTCAATGTGTAGTTCAATTAAACAAAAATTATAAGTGGTTGTGTTTAGAGATTATAATTAACATTGAGTAAAAATAAGCAGAATGTAAATTCGGCTTTTTCACAGATATGAGGAACATGCTTGGGTAAAGTGTATAATTTTCCCTATAACAACCTTGAATCCCAATTTCTTCAACAAGTTCAAAATACTCAATTACCAGATCTTTAGTTTATTTTCCCCTAAATCCTTAGTGGGAAAACCTTTGATTGTTCATCTTAATGTCTAAGTCCTTAGAGAATTATGATGAAATCAAGCATTTGTTTTATCAAGATTTAACTGGTTACTATAGAATATCCCTAGTCCTAGGTGATATCTACTATAGTTTAATCGTACAAAAACCTTAACAATGGAGGTCTAGCCTAATTTTTAACCGAAATTCAATCCCTTTTGATCTGACAGAGAAAGAATTAAAAAACCTTGTACGATCAAATTGAATATGAAAAACAAATGTCTTACTCAAAATAATGAATCAAAGTTGTTTACAATGTCAAATCAGATACACCCCTAGCATTTGGGAGTTTAGATACTCATATTGTTCAAAGTAATTTCAAGATAAAAATCAGACATTACAAATTACTCATGAACTTTGATCTTCAATCACGTCCGCTCATGAAAAGTCTATGTTCTCCAATAATCTCGTATGCTTCAATCTTCAATCGTCAAATTCTTCGCAAGCTAAAAAAGTCATTTGGTTATTGTAAAAACTCTCCTAAATAGTGAAAATCCATTGGTCTCAGTCTGAAATTCCCAAAACGCTCCTTTGGGTCAACACTTAGTGAAAAATCACAAAAACAAGCAAAAACTGCGCCTGAGCCAACACGGCCCGTGTCAGTTGATACGGGTGGCCATGTTGGCCCCCTGAACTTCCCCATTTATTTTCAACTCCCAGACTTACTGACACGGGTGGTCGTGTCAGTCCCCTGACTTTTCACTTCCTTGATTTTTTTGGACAAATTTCATTCTGACATGGTCCGTGTTAGGTGACACGGGTGGCCTTGTCAGGCCTCCTGTAACACGACTTTTTCTTCCTCGAAACTTCCTATTCCTTCACTTTCTCGCGCATAGTCCTTTGGAGCATTTACTTGAACCTGGATACACTCGCAAACAACCAACCAAAGCATAAAATGCGGAAATAACTTAAAATAAAACTTAAAACAATAAAATGCGAAAATAACATAAGGAAAATGACATTGACTCAAATGGTAACAAAATAATTAACAAAGTGCTGCAAATTACCTGGATTATCGTCGGACACATGACAGAAACATAGTAAAAATGGTGACCGATCACAACCCCAAACTTAGCTCGTTGCTTGTCCTCAAGAAATGTCAAGGACAAAAGAATATGACACCCCCAAAACACATCAACGTCCAACTAACCACAATACTGTTGAGATCTTTCACAACTTTCTTTCGCTCTTCCTACAAAGTTTCTTGCTTTCCTGAATTAAATGTTTCGCCACACTTCCACATAAAAGAGTTACTTCACTTGTCCTCTTATATCACACTCTCTCCAAGTCTCTTAGGGTTAAAGTGTTTTCACTCACATTTCAAAGTATGCAATATCAACTCATAAGTTTGAATAAATTCTCTTTTCATTTCCCACACACAACACACACTTTTTTGAGGTCTTTTGGGTTGTAATGGGGATTAGGTTACAGTGGGATAAACAAAAACGGGAAAACGAAAGGTTTTGGGTTCATAGTTAGTGTTGATTTTCTTTTCACTATGTTAATTTTGCAGTATTCATCACATGGGTATTTCAGACACCTTTTCAGTTTGACTTCTCAGTTCCGACTCAAATATTTTCTTTGGGTGTGTATCTTTGCTTTTTTAAATGGAGTCTCATCTTTAGGAAAGTGTGTTATTCTTTATCTTTTTTCTTTCTTTTATTCATGCTATTTTTCAATTCCTTTTTTTTTCTTGGCGCACTTACCTCGTCTATTATAGGTGTCACAACCCCAAACTTAAAATTTTTACAGCTCCGAGATAAACAACACTTAACTGAGCATGGTAGGAAGTGTTTGGCCATGGCTTATGATAATGCGGTGATCAAAACAAACAAAATGATACAGGCTCAACGGGGTTAACGAGGGATAATAATTAAAATGGGATGGCTAGAAAGGCTCAAGGGTAAAATAGAAACAACGTGCCTCAGTGTGTGTCATTATGCAGTCAAATTCCAATAGAACATAGGTAAACTCTGAGTGATAGAGACATACCTGACTTTGCTCTCATGACGATGAAGATGTGTTTGTATTTTTATGTGCTCACCAAGTTGGGTAAAGCTGACAGCTTCCAGAGTGCCTCTAGTGTGATGTAGCTTTCCACTTAGCTCAAGATGCACATGATTCCTTGGTCGAATGGCTTTTGACAGTTGCATGTGTTGTACCCCAAAATTTGCCCTCCCATATTCTTCAAAGATTTGCCAAGTCAAGCTTCAAAATTCCCCAAGGGTTGCACAGTGTAAGGGCCTCCTAAGCAGTCAAAATTAGGGTTTTGGTTCTGATCAAGAAAATGAAGTTTCCAGGGGTCCAATAAAGTCCCACATGCCTACAAATATGGTCAAGCATCCTCATACAAATTTTCAAGACTTCCAGCACAAAATTGCATAGTCAAAACCCTAATTGCACTACAGTCAACTGTAGGGGCAAAATGGTCATTTGGCAGTCAAAAGTTCAAATTTTTGGTCAACATCTCATTTTGAAGCCACAAACATCATTTGATCAATGCTTGATCATGATTCTCAAAGCTTGGCTCAAAAATCATCAAGATGCAAAAGTTTCCTTATTTGGACAGCTGAAAAAGTCAACTGTAAATTGACCAGGGCATAACTTTCACATGGATTATCAGAAAAATTCCATCCAAAGCTCATTTTGAAGAGAAAGACATTTCCTACAACTCATCTTCATACTTCAAGACCAAGAAATGCTCTCACAAAAAGTTATCAATTTCAACATTATAGGTCATTTTCAAAAGTCAACAAAAAGGGACTTTAAGTCAAAGGCCATAAATTGATATTGGTAAATCAAAATGACATGGGACCAAAGACATTGGTTAGAGGACTCAAAGACCTTTCCAAAATGTCCAAGAACATGAGCAAATATTAAAAATGGAGCAAGTTATGCCTTGTGGAAGTTGGGAAATGTTTGGATATTTTGAAAAGTCAACATTGATTCAAATGACCTAAAATTGCTAATGGGCCTATTTTTCTTCCATAATTCATCATCCATGGCATGTGCACGACCACTTGGCCCAAAGGGAAGTATTCCTTCATTTTTTATTTATTTATTTGAATTTTTATTTATAATAATTCATTTAAATCAAATTAAATACATGGAAAATGTTTAACCTAAGTATCAAATCTTTTTGCACATGTAATCTACTCAATAATTCGTGCATAATTCAATATGGAAAGATTTGGATTGAATTGATCTTAATTTGTACAAAAACACATGGAAAATATTTGAAAAAAGATCTTGAAAATCAAATTTCCAAAAACCATGAATGCAATTGATTTGTTTGGTTTTTCTTGACCTAATTGATTCATTACATAAGCCTAAACACAACCCTAATGCCATTGACCATGGAAGCTGCGCAGAAACCATTCACCAACTTGAAAATTTTTGTCTAAAAACTCAATTCTGAAAACTAACTTGTAGGTGGTTTCAAGCCAAGATTTCCATTCCATTAGCTTCCTTGAAGGTTACAGGACATATTCCAATCATTCCCCAAGCCCCATACTCAAGAAAACGATTTCGAATTGGGGGTTTCTTGGTCTTGTAAAATTAGCAAACCACGATGCCAGGAATGGATTCAGGGGACTTGGACGAAGACAATGGGACTCTCGCGCTCAATTTATGAGCGTCCAGTAGCTAATCGCTATTTTCTTGTATGGTGTCTACAGCAACGCTTAAAAACCGTTGCTTAATGTATTCATGTTTCAGGAAAAAGAAAGCCACGCGAAGAAGATGAACTCGTGGCAAGAGATGGTTGGCCTGTTTGAAAGTTCGCGCGCAGAGGCCCCACTAACGCTTGCTTTATTCATTATATTTGTTGTTTATTATATATTAACATATGTAAATTGGTTCAGCGGGCAAGTGTTGTTGTTGGTAAAGTACATGACCTGGGTTCGAGCCCCAGGTCTTCAGTATTCTCAATATTATTTTTCAATTGATCTTCACATGCAGGTTCCATATTGAGGCACACCCTGCACCTCCATAATCAAGCCATCCACCTGTCCAAATTCACCGATCCAAAAGCCACGCTCTGAGGTACATGGTGAGCCCCAGTCAACGCGCCAGCACATTGCCTGGAAAAGTCAAACGGACCAAGATTAATGGGCCTGAATTGCTAGAGAAAAACCTCCATGTTGGGGACTACAACCCCCCTAGGTTTGCCATGTTATTTGTTTCAATTAATTTTTATTTTCTTTTAACCATTATTTATTTAGTTAATTAATTATTTTCACAAAATATAAAAAACCCATAAAAAATCAGAAAAGAATTAAAATAATAAAATTTTTTATTTCTAGTATTTTTATAAATAAATTTAGTGTAAATTAGGTTTTAATTTTAATATTTTTCATAACAAAAATCTAAAAAAACATAGAAATAGGGTTTAATTAATAATTTTTCATCCTTTTTATTTTTCTGTCAAATATTTAATATTATTTATTTTATTTATTTTATAATCAAATTTGCATATAAAAATTAGGGTTAATTTTAGGTTAAAAAACTTCAATATTTTTTAATAAATTAAAAGCCATTAGAATTAGGGTTTGCATCTTATTTTAATTTTAATTAATTCTCTTTTTTCATGTAAATCCTAAAATACTAAAAAACACCAAAAAAAACAAGTTCTTTCTTTTTTAATTAATTAACTCCATCATTAATTTAATTTTTGCAAAAGGGTCCAACGCCCTCGTTCTTAATTTCTTATTCGCATATTTATTTTACTTCGTTTAAATATTTATGTATCTCTCCCAAAGCCGTGTAAATAATTGCTCGCACTTTTAATTCTTTATTTCTTTATTTACTTTATTTCTTTATTTTCTGTCAAATCGGGTTCGAGAAATTTTGGCGATGTGGACCCGCGCCGTTTGTAATAGCTTAGAATTTACTTTTCCCGCAATATTTTTAACTGTTAAATCGAAGCATGAAAGAATGTATGGACAAAATAAAAACAAGCGTAGAACACCAATAACATGACAAGATAAATGCAAATGAAAACAATACACAAATCGCACACACCACCCCTAGGGTACGCCTCACTGTTGCCTTGCCTCGAAAGGTGATCGTCGAGTAGAGGATGTCTTAGTAAGTCCTCATGATCCGGGAACCTGGCATGAGGGTAGCTTCTAAGGTGTCTTCCCATTGCTCTGGTGATCACCATGTCCCGAACCTCGAATTGACCCGAACACCTCCAACGGTGGTGCTACCTACCTCTCAATGGTGGGATGGCACTACTTTAAAGGACATTTACACAGACGAATTCCTTAGGGTAGGTAGACGACTCGTGGATACTTGCTCTAATTCAAAACAAAACAAATCAAAAATACTTTTCACACCGACACCTTTTCAAAAAGCTTTCGAAAGCAATTTTTCAAACACTCTTGAGGACCGATACAAGAGTCGAACTGGAATTTTCAAAGAAACTTTTTTAAAACCCACAGTTGAAAAGCAAACAAACCATTTTGAAAACACAAATGAGCAAGTATCTAAGAGCCCATGGATAACCATGGATAGAAAGGGTGCTAATACCTTCCCTTTCTATAATCTACCTCCCGAACCGAGAGCAATCTCTTTAAGGAATTTTTCTGTACTTTTGTCCTTTCCATTTGGAGAAAATAAAAGACGGTGGCGACTCTTGCTTCCGCGACATTTTGCGAACCAGCGTTAAACAGTCAGTTCCAGATCCACCGATCACAGAACTGGCGACTCTGCTGGGGACTTAAACTTAAAGTGAGGTGTACCTTAGGGTTAGTTCATAACTGTGTTTTCAATTGCTTTCTTTGCTTGCTTTATTATTGTGGGACCGTCTTGGGAGTTCTATAGATCCTAACCCGGATCTGGGGGATACCTTCTTAGAAAGTAGCAACAAGGCTGTGAGGGAACTGTGCGGGGTATACCGACATGGTTGAAACAGTCTGCTACATTGATGTGGCACTTTGGTGTGTACCGGTAACCCTTGAGTTCAGTCAAGGAGAGTACGGGGCCGCCGCGTGGTGTCGTGAAGCATCAACTGACCTTAGGAACCTTAATTGAACTATCTTGGCCTCTTTAGGGTAGTGAGATAACTGACTTTGGTGCAGTCCGAGGTTGGTTGATACTCGATACTACACTCAATTGAAGGTTGCTTTCCTGGAATATTTCGGTCGCCAGTTCAGTGGCTAAATCGAAACGATGAACAATGAAAGCAATCCCGTGATGTTGGGACCCTTAGAACCCGGTTACTTCTAATAGGACAGGTTGAGCCCACCAACTTCAAGAGGGTAATACCCAGACCCCATGCTGGCCTAAACTCTAAGGGTTTCTCTTGTGTGACTTGTGTGCCTTCCAACTTGACTACTTGCATGCTTGTTATCTGACACTCGAGTTTCTTGCAGGTTTTGTTTATAGTCCTTAACTGGGACTCATAACAGGGTTTACTGAGTGTTTTGTAGGTTTTATTTGGTCCTTAATTGGGACTCATGACAGGTTTTACTTGAGTTTCTTGCAGGTTTTGGTTTGCAGTCCTTAATAGGGACTCATAACAGGGTTACCTACATTACCCCATGCATCATGACATCATACCATTGCATACATCCTAACCCATTTCAAGGATCTCAAGGGCTTGTGATGCAGGTCAGGATAAATCAAACATCCAGCAAGGGGCAAAGAGGATTTATTTTCCTCTAGACAAAGTTGTCAGGGGCTATGACCCACTTGATATGGTGAGCCTTTGACCCTTGGAAGAAAGACTCTCAACAAATATGAAGTTTCTTTCAATCAAGCTATCGGATCCAAATGCTAACAATTTTCTTGTTTACCCTGCGAGGTCCTTGAGAACATTGCATGCATATCATACATATCATTGCATTACAGGTACCCTTTTGACAGGTCACTTACCATCTACGCTGTTTATTTCAGCAATGGCTTCCCAACAAGATAACCAGGACCTTCTTGCTCAAGAGATTCGGTTTGGGGAAATCCTCCTGAATCTATCCAAGGGGCAGGAGGAGTTAAGGACACTTCTCATGGAGACCTTTGTCAAGAACAGTGCTGAGGATGAAAGGCTGAAACACCTGCAAGCTGAGGTGGATGCATTGAAAATCCAGATGCTGGGGCAGGTGACTGCTATTCAAGGGTTAGATCAAAGACAAGAAGAGCTCGGGGTTCTCGTTAACCAACTGCTTCGGGGTAACCAGCTGGGGCAAACATCTAGGGTTGAAGAGCCAGTCATCATTCAACCACCCTTGAGACAAGAAGACAAGGGAAAAGCTCCTCAGATGGCTTCAGTATCACCAATTCAGTATCAACCTCACCAGCTTCAGCCAGACAAGCCTGAAAGGCAGTTCACCAAACTCAACGTGTCACCGTCTCAAGCTTTACAACAATTGTTGAGGTTGAATCTGGTGACGGTAAGGGGCCCTCCTAGGCGTCTCAATACAACCTCCCTAAAGTACAATCCTGAGGAAAGATGTGCATACCATTCTAACAGTCCAGGACATGACACCGACGACTGCTGGGCTTTGAAGAATAAGATTCAAGATCTGATTAATGAAAGAGCTGTGGATTTCACCCAGATGGGCCAGGCTGAATGCTCCTACCATCCCTACAAGATGCACCAGTCGAAGTAATAAGCCCTGAGACTGGAAGACTTGTGTTTACTAGAATTTTCAAGTTGTAACTTTCTTTTAACTGTTCAAACATTTATTCATGATTAAACGTTGTTAGTTCATTAATGCATCGCATATGTCTGTTTTGAAGCAATATATTCGTATTACTATACGCAAATTATTTTCATATTTTTTCTGATGTTAACTCTCAATCAATAATTCTAAGCCTCTTGAGGGAGGATGACGAAAACGATACCACGATCTTTACAGTATGCTTTTGAACAGACCCCGCTGATGAGGTACAGGCATTGTTTCAAATCCTAAACACTGGAGTTATAAGGATGATAATCCCTCGTCAACCCCTCTGAGCCAAAGAAGTAGGAGTTTTTCTTTTCGAAATTTAAAACCCTTAATCATAACCTGAGGCAGGGTAGTCTCTCAGTTGATCCAAGTGCATAACGAATGGCACCAAAGAGGTCCTTACAAAACAAAGAAAGACAGTGATGGTTCCGAATAATCAATAAAAGTAGGGCAGTCATTATCTCAAAAAATAAAAAACCCATTAAGTCAAAACCCATGAAGGAGACTTACAAAACTGGGGCATCCCGCTGACTATAATTCCAAAAAAGGAAATAGTTCAGGCAAAAAATAGGGATCACAAAGTCAAACAAAGAAAGAGGTCTTACGAACCCTCGACAAAAATGACTGCCTATTCAGAATAAATCATCAATATCTGAACCATCATTGGAACATCAGGACAAAAACTCAAATAAGGTCTAACGCACGATCAGCTGAGTTTAGGATTGAAGAACATCACGAAGAACGGGTGGATACAAATAATTTGAGCCTTTATCCTTTGTTTCTTAAACCGTGAACCAGGCCACGTTATAACCCTTAAAAGTCCTAGCTGAAGCATGGGTTAGTTCGAAAGCATACTGTTACGAAAGGTATCCTGACTCCTTAAGGCTTGCGGTAAAATACGGATTTTACATCACGATTTACAAAAAATCACTTGTTTTATTAAAAAACTGCATTTCCAAAAACTTCGAAACAGACATAAGCTTTGCATTTTTAACATAACTTTGTTTGCATATGACTATTTGTTTGAACAGCATAGAAGCTCGCATGACGAATATCGGATGAACAAAAGCACTCCCAATCAAGGGGCATGACATGATCATTATCCGTCATCTGGGGCAGTTAAGTCAAGATTCAGAGAATCTCTCAAATGCCAAATAGCCTGGGGCAAATCTCCATCTAAGTCACTTGGGGAATTGGACGATCAAACGAAGATCTTCTGGTATGGCAACTCAACACAACAACAGGGGCACCTCCCTACACTCTGAGAGCATGGACATAGTCGAAAAAAAATACTACGCATAATCAAGGACCCGCTAGGTTGACACACCTAGGCAAAAATAAGGGCTTCCCGGCGAACCAAAAGGGTTCGGGCAAAAATAAGGGATGAAAATGAAAAATTGTACACCCGGCAAGTCGAAAACCTGAAAAGGAGGCTTGGGCAAAAATGGGTATCCCGGTGGACTGAAAACCCGAAAGGGCGGTCCAGGAAAAAATTAGGGATCAAAGCGTACGACTATGTCCTGTCATCTCGTCACTTGCCTACCAGAAGAAGATTTGTCAGGTACCTTATTCTCCAACAGAAACTGGGGCAATAATGAGTTGTCTAAATGATCCGGTTGCCCTGTCCACCGAAGTGCCAAGGTAAGTTCAGCTGAAGAATGCGACCAAGAGCGAACGCGTCGTCCGACTTTATTCAAAGAGTTATTTCCTTACCAGGATATAACTGGGTTATCCTCAGCCAAAAGTCATGGAAAGAGCGTCCTCGACGAAGTCTCCTTATCCCCAGCGAAGTCTATCAACACTTCCAACACAACAAGGGTATCCTCAGCAAGTTACTATCAACAACTCAACAAAGCATCCCTCTCCCCACAGAGTATTGCTTCCCAGCAAGATCGCTAGAGTACTTTTCTCCGCAGAATATTCCATTCGCCAAGTTTATTCCCCAACGGAGTCATCTTCTCCTACCGGTATTCTTGCAACTATCATCTCTAGCGGAAGCGAAATCTATTCTCCAACATCAGCCCAGGATACGACTTCCCGGCGCCCGTCAAGGATTTACTTTCCTAGACGAAAGCATACATTCATAAACATCACATTGTTATACATCATGATACATGCACATACGCATCATATCATACAACCTCATGTGTTGAAAAATATTATTGCTTGATCCATAACATGCATTGCATATGACTGACCTTTACCTTTCAGGAAGGATACAGTTAAATGATCAGCTATGTCAGAGTAGACAAATCCAGTCAAAGTAGACAAATTCAGACAAAAGAAGAAAAGTCCAGTCAAAATTGATTACACTCGTCGTTATAGACACTCGTCGTTATAGACACTCGTCGTTATAGACACTCGTCGTTATAGACACTCGTCATCATAGACACTCGTCGTCATAGACACTCGTCGTCATAGACACTCGTCGTTATAGAAACTCGTCGTTATAGACACTCGTCGTTATAGACACTCGTTGTTATAGACACCCGTCGTTATAGACACTCGTCGTCATAGACACCCGTCGTCATAGACACCCGTCGTTATAGACACCCGTCGTTATAGACACTCGTTATTATAGACACTCGTCGTTATAGACACTCGTCGTCATAGACACTCGTCGTTATAGACACTCGTCGTTATAGACACTCGTCGTCATAGACACTCGTCGTCATAGACACTCGTCGTCATAGACACTCGTCGTTATAGACACTCGTCGTTATAGACACTCGTCGTTATAGACACTCGTCGTTATAGACACTCGTCGTTATAGACACTCGTCGTCGTAGACACCCGTCGTTATAGACACTCGTCGTCATAGACACCCGTCGTTATAGACACTCGTCGTTATAGACACCCGTCGTTATAGACACCCGTCGTTATAGACACTCGTCGTTATAGACACTCGTCGTTATAGACACTCGTCGTTATAGACACTCGTCGTTATAGACACTCGTCGTTATAGACACTCGTCGTTATAGACACTCGTCGTTATAGACACTCATCGTTATAGACACTCGTCGTTATAGACACTCGTCATCATAGACACCCGTCGTTATAGACACTCGTCGTTATAGACACCCGTCGTTATAGACACCCGTCGTTATAGACACTCGTCGTTATAGACACTCGTCGTTATAGACACTAGTCGTTATAGACACTCGTCGTTATAGACACTCGTCGTTATAGACACCCGTCGTTATAGACACCCGTCGTTATAGACACTCGTCGTTATAGACACTCGTCGTTATAGACACTCGTCGTTATAGACACTCGTCGTTATAGACACTCGTCGTTGTAGACACTCGTCGTTATAGACACTCGTCGTCATAGACACTCGTCGTCATAAACACTCGTCGTCATAGACACTCGTCGTTATAGACACTCGTCGTCATAGACACCCGTCGATAAAGACCACCTGTCCATGGAAATAACCTGTCAGTAGAGACAACTCACCAACCTTTCTGAATTCCAGATCCGATTCCTGTATCTTGCCAGGGTGTATCTGTTGAAGACATTTCAAGGCCTTCTCTAGTCTAGCTAAATCGACCCCAGACAGATTTTTCTGATGAAGACTCAGTAGAAGTTATCAGAGGTTTTTCTCAAACGTCCGCTTTTGAGATTATAATTTCCTATGGTTCTCTCCCCAATGCTGCGGAGACGATAATTCCATCCCAGGTTTTTCTCAAACGTCCGCTTTTGAGATTATAATTTCCTATGGTTCTCTCCCCGATCCCGCGGAGACGATAATTCCATTCCAGGTTTTTCTCAAACGTCTGCTTATTGAGACTATAATTTCCTACGGTTCACTCCCCGATACTGTGGAGATGGTAATTCCCACCAAGATTTTCTCAACAATTGCTGTTGAAGTCGAAGTCGCCCAAGGTTCTCTCACCATTCCTGTTGAAGTAGTAACCACCCCTGGTTCATTCATCACCTTTTGAAGCACCAGATCCAGCTCCTGTAACCAGTCAGGACACATCTATACAAAGCATCTAAAGACCAGCTCCTGCAACATGTCAGGTACTCATTTTTCTTTTGCAGGTACGCAAGCTCTCGCTAAGGAATCTCTTATGCGATCAACATCCAGATGGCATCTGTAAGCCCATCATCCTATCCATCAATCTCTAAATGGCATCTATAAGCCCATTCCCCACATCACACTGCTACTATGTGAGCGCAAATTTCCGGGCACTCTAGTGTTCAATCATCTTCCACCTTCGGATTACGAAAGGCACGTCAGCCAATCTGCATCCTCAGGTCTAAGAAGATTGACCAGGGGCAACTGTTGTACCCCAAAATTTGCCCTCCCATATTCTTCAAAGATTTTCCAAGTCAAGCTTCAAAATTCCCCAAGGGTTGCACAGTGTAAGGGCCTCCTAAGCAGTCAAAATTAGGGTTTTGGTTCTGATCAAGAAAATGAAGTTTCCAGGGGTCCAATCAAGTCCCACATGCCTACAAATATGGTCAAGCATCCTCATACAAAGTTTTAAGACTTCCAGCACAAAATTGCACAGTTAAAACCCTAATTGCACTACAGTCAACTGTAGGGGCAAAATGGTCATTTGGCAGTCAAAAGTTCAAATTTTTGGTCAACATCTCATTTTGAAGCCACAAACATCATTTGATCAATGCTTGATCATGATTCTCAAAGCTTGGCTCAAAAATCATCAAGATGCAAAAGTTTCCTTATTTGGACAGCTGAAAAAGTCAACTGTAAATTGACCAGGGCATAACTTTCACATGGATTATCATAAAAATTCCATCCAAAGCTCATTTTGAAGAGAAAGACATTTCCTACAACTCATCTTCATACTTCAAGTCCAAGAAATGCTCTCACAAAAAGTTATCAATTTCAACATTATAGGTCATTTTCAAAAGTCAACAAAAAGGGACTTTAAGTCAAAGGCCATAACTTGATATTGGTAAATCAAAATGACATGGGACCAAAGACATTGGTTAGAGGACTCAAAGACCTTTCCAAAATGTCCAAGAACATGAGCAAAGCTTAAAAATTGAGCAAGTTATGCCTTGTGGAAGTTGGGAAATTTTTGGATATTTTGAAAAGTCAACATTGATTCAAATGACCTAAAATTGCTAATGGGCCTATTTTTCTTCCATAATTCATCATCCATGGCATGTGCACGACCACTTGGCCCAAAGGGAAGTATTCCTTCATTTTTTATTTATTTATTTGAATTTTTATTTATAATAATTCATTTAAATCAAATTAAATACATGGAAAATGTTTAACCT
The DNA here is from genome assembly GCA_948472305.1 of Vicia faba. Taxonomy (NCBI): domain Eukaryota; kingdom Viridiplantae; phylum Streptophyta; class Magnoliopsida; order Fabales; family Fabaceae; genus Vicia; species Vicia faba. The sequence continues at coordinate 1,122,284,983 of OX451735.1, forward strand.
AAGTATCAAATCTTTTTGCACATGTAATCTACTCAATAATTCGTGCATAATTCAATATGGAAAGATTTGGATTGAATTGATCTTAATTTTTACAAAAACACATGGAAAATATTTGAAAAAAGATCTTGAAAATCAAATTTCCAAAAACCTTGAATGCAATTGATTTGTTTGGTTTTTCTTGACCTAATTGATTCATTACATAAGCCTAAACACAACCCTAATGCCATTGACCATGGAAGCTGCGCAGAAACCATTCACCAACTTGAAAATTTTTGTCTAAAAACTCAATTCTGAAAACTAATTTGTAGGTGGTTTCAAGCCAAGATTTCCATTCCATTAGCTTCCTTGAAGGTTACAGGACATATTCCAATCATTCCCCAAGCCCCATACTCAAGAAAACGATTTCGAATTGGGGGTTTCTTGGTCTTGTAAAATTAGCAAACCACGATGCCAGGAATGGATTCAGGGGACTTGGACGAAGACAATGGGACTCTCGCGCTCAATTTATGAGCGTCCAGTAGCTAATCGCTATTTTCTTGTATGGTGTCTACAGCAACGCTTAAAAACCGTTGCTTAATGTATTCATGTTTCAGGAAAAAGAAAGCCACGCGAAGAAGATGAACTCGTGGCAAGAGATGGTTGGCCTGTTTGAAAGTTCGCGCGCAGAGGCCCCACTAACGCTTGCTTTATTCATTATATTTGTTGTTTATTATATATTAACATATGTAAATTGGTTCAGCTGGCAAGTGTTGTTGTTGGTAAAGTACATGACCTGGGTTCGAGCCCCAGGTCTTCAGTATTCTCAATATTATTTTTCAATTGATCTTCACATGCAGGTTCCATATTGAGGCACACCCTGCACCTCCATAATCAAGCCATCCACCTGTCCAAATTCACCGATCCAAAAGCCACGCTCTGAGGTACATGGTGAGCCCCAGTCAACGCGCCAGCACATTGCCTGGAAAAGTCAAACGGACCAAGATTAATGGGCCTGAATTGCTAGAGAAAAACCTCCATGTTGGGGACTACAACCCCCCTAGGTTTGCCATGTTATTTGTTTCAATTAATTTTTATTTTCTTTTAACCATTATTTATTTAGTTAATTAATTATTTTCACAAAATATAAAAAACCCATAAAAAATCATAAAAGAATTAAAATAATAAATATTTTTATTTCTAGTATTTTTATAAATAAATTTAGTGTAAATTAGGTTTTAATTTTAATATTTTTCATGACAAAAATCTAAAAAAAACATAGAAATAGGGTTTAATTAATAATTTTTCATCCTTTTTATTTTTCTGTCAAATATTTAATATTATTTATTTTATTTATTTTATAATCAAATTTGCATATAAAAATTAGGGTTAATTTTATGTTAAAAAACTTCAATATTTTTTAATAAATTAAAAGCCATTAGAATTAGGGTTTGCATCTTATTTTAATTTTAATTAATTCTCTTTTTTCATGTAAATCCTAAAATACTAAAAAACACCAAAAAAAAGAAGTTCTTTCTTTTTTAATTAATTAACTCCATCATTAATTTAATTTTTGCAAAAGGGTCCAACGCCCTCGTTCTTAATTTCTTATTCGCATATTTATTTTACTTCGTTTAAATATTTATGTATCTCTCCCAAAGCCGTGTAAATAATTGCTCGCACTTTTAATTCTTTATTTCTTTATTTACTTTATTTCTTTATTTTCTGTCAAATCGGGTTCGAGAAATTTTGGCGATGTGGACCCGCGCCGTTTGTAATAGCTTAGAATTTACTTTTCCCGCAATATTTTTAACTGTTAAATCGAAGCATGAAAGAATGTATGGACAAAATAAAAACAAGCGTAGAACACCAATAACATGACAAGATAAATGCAAATGAAAACAATACACAAATCGCACACACCACCCCTAGGGTACGCCTCACTGTTGCCTTGCCTCGAAAGGTGATCGTCGAGTAGAGGATGTCTTAGTAAGTCCTCATGATCCGGGAACCTGGCATGAGGGTAGCTTCTAAGGTGTCTTCCCATTGCTCTGGTGATCACCATGTCCCGAACCTCGAATTGACCCGAACACCTCCAACGGTGGTGCTACCTACCTCTCAATGGTGGGATGGCACTACTTTAAAGGACATTTACACAGACGAATTCCTTAGGGTAGGTAGACGACTCGTGGATACTTGCTCTAATTCAAAACAAAACAAATCAAAAATACTTTTCACACCGACACCTTTTCAAAAAGCTTTCGAAAGCAATTTTTCAAACACTCTTGAGGACCGATACAAGAGTCGAACTGGAATTTTCAAAGAAACTTTTTTAAAACCCACAGTTGAAAAGCAAACAAACCACTTTGAAAATACAAATGAGAAAGTATCTAAGAGCCCATGGATAACCATGGATAGAAAGGGTGCTAATACCTTCCCTTTCTATAATCTACCTCCCGAACCGAGAGCAATCTCTTTAAGGAATTTTTCTGTGCTTTTGTCCTTTCCATTTGGAGAAAATAAAAGACGGTGGCGACTCTTGCTTCCGCGACATTTCGCGAACCAGCGTTAAACAGTCAGTTCCAGATCCACCGATCACAGCATGCGATCAATCATTCAGTAATAACAACTTTTGGGGGTCATTCAACAACAAGCCTTCGTAAGTGGAGTGATCTCTTCATCCACTATCACTAATGCTCATCACTTATCCAAACAAAAAATTCAAGAACCTGCAATACATGAAACAAAATAACACAAACTATAAAAAGACACAAATAGAAAAACAAAAACAAAAAAGGAATAAAAATCAACACATCTAACAAAAAGCGATAAATCCCCCCCACCAGACACTTGAACTAAACATTGGCCTCAATGTTTTAGAACAAGATAGAGAGGGGAAACTCATAGTTCCCTACCAAGGAGGAGGAGGAGGAAATTGCCACATTAACTATTGCATCATGGCATGCATCTTATTAAGTATTTCCCCTTGATGGGTCTGCTTCGCTCCCTGTCTTATTTGCTCGGTTCTCAGACTACTGAGCTCAATTTGGACCCAGGCCCACTAGTTTCGATCCATGGAAAAAGATCCATAACCTTGAGTAGCATATGATGGTGGCATGTCATGGTGAGGAGGTATAAACTTCTCCTAGGGATGACCATCTTCATTCATAGCCTCACCTATAATCAAATTGTCGTTGTCCTCTTCTTCAGGGACAACCCTCGCATACAACTAGTTAGCATAATAAAAAATGCTAACTCTTTCAGGGTTAGGCAAAACAATGACAAATCTGTTGTGAATCATCATATCATACAAATCACACGAAACATAAATCATACCTTGTTGAATTAGAGCACCCAAATCAATTTTATTTTTACTTGTAACAAGGGTCTCCTCAAGCAAAACCCCACCATAATCAAAATATTTAGCAATCTGGGTAATCATACCCCCAACTAAAATTGCACTAGATTATTCTCGGCTAAATCGCCCTAAATAATCAGCCGCAAATGCAATGACATTAACTGGCTCATTTTGGGCGATACAATACAAGAAGAATAACTTTCTATGAATGGCTACCCTTATACTGTCACCTCGTCTTAACAAAGTATATGCCAATTGTTGTACCCCAAAATTTGCCCTCTCATTTTCAAGACAAATTAATTCAAGAGACATCCTCATGCTCATGAAGGTCTCAAATGCTCAAGACTACTCAAGGGTTAACCAAACACACTCTCCTCCTAAGAAATTGACCTACAACTAGGGTTTGGATTTTCTAAAAGGAAATTGAGTTTCTAATGGCTCAAGTGGATTTTGTGGGTCCTCATATGTATCAAGGTACCCTCATGCCAAATTTCAAGCCTTGCAGCACAAGTTTGCTCAGTCAATTGCTCAAGTGATTGAAAATCAACTATATTGGACAAAAAGTCAACTTTGACCAATCTATAGTCAAACTTCAAGATTTTTGGTCAACATATGTATTTTGAAGTCACATTCATCATTTAATCAAGGGTTGATCATGATTCATCAAGAAAACTCAAGATTCATCAAAAGTCAAAAGTTACTAAATTAGGGTTTTCTTAAGGAGAAGTCAACTGAACTTTGACCAAGCATAACTTTCACATACTTCATCAGAAAATTCCCAACCAAAGCCTAAATTGAAGGAAATTCAATTCTCTACAACTTTGTCTCTCTAATATCAAGGCCATAAATGCTTAATTTGAGAGATGTGGGCCAAAACATTACATGTCATTTTAAAAGTCAACAAAAAGACACTTTTTATCAAAGCACTTTACATCAAGATAAAGCTTCAAATGAAAAAAATGACCAAAATGAAAGTTGTAGGAGACATCTTGAGATTTCCAAAAAGTCAAAGATCACCTTCATATGACAAAAATTAAGCGAGATATGATTTGTGCAAGTTAAGCAATTTTAAGAAAGTGCATGAAATCGAAATTGAGAAAATTTGAATTTTTGGGATAATGGGCCTATCTTTTAAGGTACAAACATGTTCTTGACCTCATTAGGGACCCCTAAATCCATTAATTTATTTTTTTTATTTTTATTTATTTTGATTTTGATTTTATTAAATTAAAAGAAAAATAAATCAAATAAGATACCAAATAAATGATATAAGGCATGAAAATCTATTTTTAAATTAAATCATAAGTCTAAAAAGCTGGTGACAACTTGAAAAAAATGTGTAGATATGATCGGTATGAGATTGGCCTAAAAAAGAAAGATTTCATGCAAAACTTCAATCAAATATTTGATCATGAAACTCAAATCTTTTGTAATGAAATATTTGATCATGAAATTCAAATCATGAAATATTTGATCATGAAATAGAAAAGATTTGATTCACTTTTTTTGATCTAAATCTTCCACTATAAATACATGACATCTTCAGACCAAGAGGGACACGAAAATTTCCCTCAAGAACAAGTCTTAAAAAATCTCAAAATTGTCAAAACTAGGGCAAACTAAAAACCTTGTGTGCAACCACTTTCAATCCATTCCAAGCATTCCATCATGTTCTTGAAGTTCTCTGGAGTTCATCACATCCATCCTTGAATCCTGAAGTGCGCTAGATCATCACATCTCAACATCACCGATTTGGTAGTTTTCATGAATCTCAAACTTTTAATCTATGGATATTTAATTAAATTGATGCATGTATACATGTTCATGATCATGTTTAGGACTATTTTGATACATTATTTGCAAGATTTGACGCATGGATCATGAGATGCCATTGTTAGAGCAGCCTGGAACTTTTTCTTCATATCTCATATTACAATCGTTTTCAGGCCAAACTAGCACCTCCATTGGATTTGTAAGGGTTAACTTAGGGGGATAGATTCCCTTTTATTATCTAAATCTTGCTATTTTTGTAGGTTGGAAAATCTTCTCACCTGAGAAGACGACCGGAGCTAAGGCTCCGGCGCTTCCTTGATTCACTTGATTTTATTATATATTTATCTGTTTCTATTCTATAACAAAAGCGCAGCACAATGCAGTTGGTTGGAGATGGAGGCATGTAACGTGAGGGGCGTGAGTTTGATTCCTACATCTTGCAAATTTTTTGTTGTTCTTCTAAACTAACGCGTTGTTTAATATTATATTGATTAGTTCCTATTCCTAAACATAAAAGTAGTACTGACGCAGTGGTTGGAAGGCAATCTGTGAAGCTAGAGGCGTGGGTTCAACACCCACCCCATGCAATTCTTTTTTCCTTATTTTACTAACCCTAATTTTCATCATACTTTACTAATTATTTTTTTAATTAATAATTAACTAATTTAATCTTTTTTTAATAATAACATATTAGGATTAGAGTTTTAGTTAGTATTAAATTTTTCTTATATTTTTTATTTACTAATTAATTAATTAATTAACTAAACTTTTCTTCTTAATATTAAAATTAATTAGAATTTGATTTTTAATTACTATTATCATTTAAACTATTTTCTACAAAAAACCACAATTTTTTTTCTTCATTTTAACATTATTTTTCTATTTTCTTTCTTTGCTATTTAATTTTATTAGACAAAGTGTATAGGTCGCACTCTCCGACGTAATAGCGTAAATTCATATTTTCTCGTATTTTCTTCTAATTATGTATCATCTCCGAGGATGTAATAGCATAGATTTACTTTTCTGCACATTTGTATACATATGTATCTCTCCCAAAGCCATATAATAGCGTAGGACTTTACATTCCGCACTTTATTTTTCGGTACATATTTAATTGCTAGTAACTAGGGTTTGTATGGCAAGATTAAAAACAAACGTAAAAAACCCTAAATTCTCAAGATAAAATAACTGAATCAATACACTTCACACACTTAAACCTCTAGGGTATCCTCTCTTTTTGCATTACGATACTTGGTCACATCCCTCGAAAGTAGGGATACTATAGCAAAAGACCCTCTATTTAACAATATCATCACGGTCCCTTTCGAATAAAGATCATAATCCCTCGATGACCCTTTGAGTTGCCTACAAAATTATCTAGTCCCTTCAATGACCCTATGAGCAAAATGATGATAGTCCCTTCGATACAATTGCTAAAGTATTCTTACATGTTGTCTTCGATGACCATACGGTGACCCTACGCCTGTCCCTTCATATCCAATAGATAGAGCTACCTACCAACTAATGGTATGGATAGTACTATCTCTAAAGGAGAAGGAAAAGAATAAGAAAGACTTTAGTGGGTAAGAACTCCTAATTGCTTGCTCACAACCTTTTCAAAACATTTTTTCATACATCACTTTCAAAAGAATATTTTCAAAAACACTTTGTATACATTCTTGAGGACTGATACAAGAATCATTACAAAGTTAGCCTTATATTGGCATTTCAAAATATTTTCAAACAAATCACACACACACACAAAGAAAGTTTTCAAAAGTGAGCTAAGCAATTAAGAGCATGTAGATAACTACAGATGAAAAGGGTGCTAACACCTTCCCTTTTCATAACTTACCCCCCAAAATCAAAACCTATCAAAGGTCTTTCCTGTACTTTTCACCTTTCCTAAATATTGGATAAAAGAAAAGTCGGTGGTGACTCTTGCTATCCTCACATTTGGATAAAACCAAAAAAATCTAGTTCTCCCACTGTATTATAGAACTAGCGACTCTATTGGGGACTTACTTAAAAAAAGAGGGGTTACCTTAGATTTTAGATCACTTTTACTTTCCTTAATTGTTTGAATTATTTGCTTTACTTTAAGGGTTCATGCTGGGGTATTATTGCTTGTAAGATCCTACACCCGGATCTAGGGATTCCTTAGGTAAGTAGAAATAGATCATAAAGATTATACGACGTAGACCAATATGGTTAATATCATAGCTACAGTTAGTATGGCACTGTAGTTTGTACTGATGTTCCTTGAGTCAGTCAAGGATAACATTAAGTTTCCGCGTGGTGTCATTAACACTAACTTACTTTTAGAACCTTAATTGACCCATCTTAGACATTAGCAAGTATTGAGATAGCCGACTTTGGGGCAGTCCAAAGTTGGTTAATACTCGAGGCTACGCTCATTAAGATTCGACTTTCGGGATGTTTTGGTGGCAAGCCAGTTGCCGTGCTAAAATAAAGCTTACGAGAAAGGTCCGTGATATGAGATCCTTAGAACCTGGTTACTATTTTAGGACAGGTTGAGCCAACTTAACTCCAATGGTGAAGGGTATTTACCTATGGACTTCATGCAAGCCTTTAAACCTAAGGCTCTTGTGTGAATTGTTTGTGTTTGATACTCATTGAACATGAATATAACATTATAACATCATATCATCATAACATAACATTTTCACTAACCATTTCAAGGACCTAGGGATTTATCTTTGTTCTTTGTTGTAGGTTTAGCCTCTGCTCGCAGAAATACTATCTGAATCAACTTTGTAAGGGTACCTTCCAAGCTTAAGGAGTTAGTCTCAAAGGATCCATAAAAATCTCAATTCACCAAGAGACATGGTTATCTACTTAGTTTGGTCATCTCAGGTTTCAAAGAAGACATGATGAGTGTTCTATTCTAGTTCTTTGACCCTAAGCTTAACTATTTTACCTTCCCAGATTATCAGTTGGTACCCACAATGGAAGAATTTTCTAAGCTATTTAGAGTGCCTATTCTTGATCAGACACCCTTCACCGGTTTAGAGAAAGTTCCAAAACTTGGATTTATTGCAGCAGCCTTACATCTGAAGTAGTCAGACATTGTGTCTAATTGGGAAATAAGAAGTGGAGTTAAAGGTCTTCTTGATAAATTTATGATAGAGAAGGCTCGTTTATTTCTAGATGCTATGAGTTTTCATGCTTTTGAGGAGATCTTGGCTCTGTTGATCTACAGTTTGGTACTATTCCCTAATCTAGACCAACTCATAGATGTGAATGCCATCAAAATATTTCTTACTCATAATCTTGTGCCTACTTTGCTTGGAGATATTTTGCACTCTCTTCACACTCGTACTATGAGGAAGATAGGGACTCTCATGTGTTGCATACCTTTACTGTCCAGGTGGTTTATTTCGCACCTTCCCTGATCAGTGTTGAAGAATGAACAAGGTTTCAGATGGTCTCAAAGGATAATGTCACTCTCTCATTCAAATATCTATTAATGTTCCTGATCTCAGGGGGACATCACTATTATAGACCGCTGTGGGGAATTCCCTAATGTGCCACTCCTTGGCATAAGGGGAGGTATTACTTACAACCCTTCTTTAGCTCTACGTCAATTCAGTTATGCTCGAAGAAGCGGTCCTCACGATATGCTTATCCAAGGTATTATATTAGATTACAAGAACGATCCTCAAGGTTACCGTTAAAGGTTTATACATGCTTGGGGCATGGTAAATAAGATAGATAGCAAGACTTTGGGACATAAAAACTCTATCAACTTGGAGCCCTACCTCAGATGGGTGCAATCTCGTGCTCAAGATCATATAATGCCATATCCTGGTGTCCTACCAATGATTGTGGAGTCTACTGCTGAAGGAGATATTCCTCATACCATTTTTCATCCAGATATACCTATTGACCTTGAAGAGCTACATAAGTTCTGGATTCAACTGAAAGAAGAAAGGGACACCTTTGAGATTCAATTATATTCTAGTGAGAAGAAAGTATTGGAGATGACAAAATGACTTCACGAAGAGTAGAGCCTTAATGCATACGTCAACATAAAGAGGAAACTTCCATGGAAGACTTGAGTCTTGAGTCTTAAGAGTTCATAATTTGTTTCCTTGTAACCCTTTTTGTTTTTATTGTAAGCCCAAGAGGCAGTTATAATTTGAACTTACTAATAAGAATCTTTGTTTTTGTTCCTTTTTTATTAAAAATTTAAATCCCACAAGGTCCTCGAAAACATTACATATGCATCTACATGCCATATATATATATATATATATATATATATATATATATATATATATATATATATATATATATATATATATAACAAGTTTCCAAGACAGGTTTCTCATCTTCTCGCTGTCTATTTCAGCATAAATGGCTCTCGAACAAACAGTCAAAGAACTCCAGGCTCAGAATGCTCAGTTCCAAGAGATATTTCTAAACCTATCCAATGGGAAAGAAGGATTGAAAGAACTCCTCGCTGAGAACATGACCAAGAAGAATCCTGAAGACAACAAGGTTGACCATTTGGAACAATTGCAAGCTGAGATGGAAAAGATGAGAATCCAGATGATTAGTCAGACGACTCTTATCCAAAATTCAGCTCAAGGACAAGATGAGTTGAGAATCCTTATCATCAAGCTTCACTAGGTCGGATACAACCGTATGGGACGAACTGCTAGAAGTGGGGATCCAATCATTAACCATCTTCCGATGAGACAGGAAACTAACTTGGTTGAAAGTAGGAGGGGAATAAGAGAGGGAAAGAGACAAGTTGACATTGCTAATCCTTCATTTAATGGAAAAGGGCCTTTCCAAATTGTTATTACATTGCAAGCTCAACAACGACCTCGCCAACAATAATAGGGTAATCAGCATAAGCAGGATACACCCAATTATGATCCTAATGCAAGGTGTGTTTTCCACTCTAATAGTCCTGGTCACGATGTTGAAAATTGTTGGGTTTTGAAACTTAAGATTTAACTTGATCGACGAAGGAGTTTTTGAGTTCACACAAGATGGTCAGATTGAGTTTTTCTATCATCCCTCAAATATCGAAACTGCAAGGCACACCATCTGAAGTGACAAGTTCAGGAGGAGAAGCTTTAAGATCATTTAAATTTTTATTTGTAATTTCTTTGGTTGATTCAAACAATTACTAACATGTCAAACTTTGGTTTTTACCATTAATGCATTGCATATGTTTGTCTTGAATTAATCCATTCGTTTAACTATATTTAAACTGTGCTTCTTACTTCTTTTTCGTGATATTAAACTCTCGTTAAAGTTCTATGCCTTTAGAGGGATGATGATGAAAACGATACCATAATCTCATACAATATGCTTTTGAACAGACCTTTTTGACGATGTACATGCATTGCTTCAATTCCTAAACAATGGAGATATAAGGAAGTTAATCCCTAATCAACCCCTTTGAGCCTAAGAAGTAGGAGTTTTCTTTTTTGTGCAAATTGAAACCCTTAAACATAACTCGGGGCAGGGTAGTTTCTCAGTCAAATCAATTGTGCATTCACAAGCTTTACCTTCGTACACGAAGAGTAGTATCAAAGATATTCTTCTAAATTGAAAACCGATGATGGTTCCCCGTAATCATTGAGTCAAGAAATTATTATCTTTTAAAAGAAAATCCCGCTAAGTTAAAGCCTATGAAGGAGACTTAGGCATCCCGTTGACTGTAATCTCAAATGAAACAGTTCACGCAAAATTTAGGGATAATAAATTCAAAATAGGTTGCTACAAATCCTCAACAAAATAAAGATGTTACAAGAAAAATGACTGCATTCCCAAATAAAATTCCGATTTCGGAACCATCAACAAAGTATTAGTTCCATAATTCTAAACTCTATTGGAACCTAAATGTGTAATTAACTGAGTATATGACTGAAGAACATCATGGAGAATGGGTTGGGTACAAATGAACTTTGAGCCTTTATCCTTTGTTTCTTAAATTGAGAACCATGCCACGTTACCACCCTTAAAAGTCGTAACTGAAGCGTGTGTTAGTTCGAAAGCATACTGTTACAAAAAGGTATCCTGACTCCTGTAAGGCTTACTATAAACCCTGAGTTGATATCACATTCTTACAATTTTTTTTTACTAAAAAATGCATTTTTAAAAATTAAAAAAAACATCAAGACAGGCATAAGCTTTGCATTTTGATATCACTATTTGCATATGACTAAGTATTTGACAACAGAGAAATTCGCATGACAAATATTCAATGAATGAGAATTCTTCCAATGGACATAATTACTTTAGATGATGTGTAAAAGAGAAAGACACTTCCAGTAACAGGCCTTTCGTGGACCATTTTGATGCTCATTCTTCTGACCTACAACATTGCAATTCAACAAACATTCTTGGATGGCATCTTTAAGCTCATCTCCAGCAAGATTCTACCATCTCCAAAGGGCATCTTTAAGCCCATTCCTTCAACAATATTTTGACGAGTGCAAATTTACGGGCACTTTAGTGTCCAATCCTCTTTTACCTTCGAGTCGCGAAAGGCAAACTTGCCAATCTAACTCTTCAGATTCAAGAAGATTGAACAAGGGAAACTGTTGTACCCCAAAATTTGTCCTCTCATTTTATCAACGTTTCTCATCACAAGACCCTTGGAACTCAAGATCAAGCTAGGGTTTGCTCTACTAAAGACACCTCCTTGCACTGTTGACCTAAATTAGGGTTTGAGTTTGCACAAGGATGTTTTGACCCACAATTCCCAAAGTGACTTTCATACTTCATGTTGGACTCACAAGTTTTTCCATACCATGTTTCAAGCCTTGAATTAAATTTTTGCCCAGTCAATTGGACAGTTGACCTAGAAATCAGCTGTATTTGGGAAAAAGTCAACTGTGGCCAATTGACAGTCAAATCTCATGAATTTTGACCCACATTAACATTATGAACTCATATGAACCATTTGATCAAGTTTGGATCACAATTCCACAAGAAATTTGATCAGATCACCAAAAGGGCAAAATGGTCGTTTTTAAGGTTTTAACTATACAGAGGCAATTTTTGACTGTTTGACCTAACCAATGGAAAATCAAGATCAACCATTGACACAAGGACTCAATGACATTGTCTTGACCCATTCAACAAGTTCAAAAGGTCTCAAATGCATATGATTGACAGATGAATTTTTCAGTCAACTGATCAAAATTTGACTGTACACTGAAAAGTCAAACTTTGACTTTTTGGTCAAAATCAAGTGCCAAGGGTCATTTTTCATCAAGAAATGTCAAATTATGAAACTTGTTCATCAAGAAACCCAAAATGGCAAATTAGGGTTTAAAATGGAAAATTTTCATAACTTGGAAATTTTCGAAGTTATAAAATTTTCTTATTTTTTCCTAACTTTGTCCCATTTTTTCACCAAGATACAAATGGATTCAAACAAAACTTACAACATGAAAGTTGTATTCCATCACAAAGTATACAACTTTGTTCACAAAGTTTTCTCAAAAGAAGCTTGGATCTCAAGTTATGATTTTTGGAACAAGGGTTCCTAAAACTTTTAACTTAGAGAAATTTTGCCCTAATTTAGGCAGGATTTTGACCCATCTTCTTGGCCATTTTTCACATAGTTCCACTTGGAGTTTCAAGTTCCATTTCAAAGATGGATTATATTACATGTTTCAAGCTTTCCAAATTGTCCAAGAACTCCTCAAACACCTTTGTGGTTAGGGAGAATCGAATGCTTGAATTTGGCAAAAACTCACTTTGTAACCATGGCCAATACATGTTCATACCACTTGCCAAATCTAACCAAACTAGATTAGTACATAATTACAGGTCTCTAAATCCTTCAACACTCAAAAATTGAATGCAAATATATTGGTTAGAGGCATTGTCCTGATCAAGGGAGCATTGTACATTGAATAATTCTATTTTGGGCATAAAGATCACACTTCCATTTTCATAAAGCATAACTTTTGAAAAGTTGTCTTTCTTGAGCTTTGAACTTCTTTCTTTGCAGCAAACAAGTTCCACAAACTTAGGCAAAGGTACAAGAATTTGGTGCATGCTTGTAGATAGCCTGTACAGGCCTATCACACTTCACTTCCAACTTTGCTTTCAAAACAAGTCAAATGGCCAAAAGCTCATAACTCACACATCTGATATATTGAACTAAAGAAAAGTTTTCAAACAAGTTTGGCATACCCTTGTAAGTCAGAAGCACAAGCCCTTGACCTCTCAAACCCCCTTATACTCAAAAACCATATTTTCTTGCAAAACAGGGCCAGTTCTGCAAATCACAAGCCACAATCAAATCTCCTCGTGCGTTTTGTCCAAAATCACTTCAAACACATTCCAAACAATATACCTAAGCTGTCCAGACCATTCACAAGTTGCTGTAACTCCATTAACACACATCACCATTTTTGTTTGGAAGCTTTGCAGGTTGAGTTCTGTAGCATGATTCAGACCACTTCAAAACAAACTAAGCATTGGGAAAGGTTCAGGGGACATTAGGAAAGCTCAAAAGAACCTCAAGCCCCATTGAAAGTTGCTGCATTGTCCAACTCAAACTCAACTGAAACAGGTATTTCATGAACTTCTATCTCTCTATTTAGGAACATTTAGACTTAGGTTTATGAATGAAAGATGTTGTATTCATTGCCCTGAAACCATACATGTGCTTAGTTTTCATTTATATTAATCGTGCTAGGAGAATTTCATCCATGAACTTTCTGAAAAATCTAGTGTAGAAATTAGGGCCAGAGAAATTCTCTCTGGTCTGTGAGAGTTAGATTTAATGTTTTTATATGGTTCAAATCGTTGTTTGATGCTCTACAAGTTTCATGTTTTGAGTTTTGTCAAAGGGATCACGTTTCAAGAGTTGCCCAGTTTTGTACACAGAAGGCGCGTATTTTTTTTGAACAGAGGAAGAAGATGAAGTAGTTGGGCTGGGCCTGGCTACTTCCTGCTTTTGACACACCCCCATTTGTAAGTATCACACTCTCCTTGGCCCATTTCTTTGTAATAATTTATTATTTTTGCATTTTAATTTCGTTTTTGACTTTATTATTTTTATTTCCAAATATAAAAAATGCCTAAAAAATATTTTCATAAACTTTTACATTTTTTTTGGTATTTATTTTAATTATTTCCAACATTAAAATGTTTAAAAACTTTATATTTATTTTGTTTAAACTTAAAAAATAATGTAAAAAAATACTTTTATTTTCATTTATTATTTTTATTCACATTTGAAAATATTTTCTTGAAATATATACATTTTTGTAAATAATTTATTTTATTTTTTTTACACACTTAATATATATATATATAATATATATATATATATATATATATAGTATTATATATAATATATATATATATTATATATATATATTATATATAATATATATATATATATATACTATATATATATATATATATATTATATATACTATATATATATAATATATATATATATAATATATATATATATAATATATTATATATATATATATATATATATACACTATATAATATATATATATATATAT
>OX451735.1:1123587331-1124114831 GCA_948472305.1 Vicia faba
GAGAATCATTATTCCAATTGATCGTAGAAACCAGAGAAGTATAGAAGTGAGAAGACAAGAAGACCACTAGGAAGCTAGGGTAAGAGATTTCATCGTAGGAAATCAAGAATCAACAAAAGTCCAAGGTAAGGGGGATTATAACACTATAATGTGTTTCCTAATGATGGAGTATGATAGTGTTTAGGTCCATGATTGTATGCTCTTGATTTCTCCCTGTTTGGTTTTTTTGGGATTTTTCCACATTGATGAATCCTTCATGTTTTGGTATGTTTTAATGAAATTAGATGATATAAATTGGTTAGAATTGATAGGAAGTGTTGGTGAATAATTAGCGTGCTTGAAATATATTTTTTTGATGGAAATATTGGAAGTTTAGGTTTTGAAAAATGAAAAATCGCATTTGGAAAAGTTGTAGATTTTTTAGTTCTGCATTAGTGGTACCCGGATACTAGTCTGGTCGAAACCGACTACCATGTGAAAAATTTAGGAAAATAAGCTAATGTTTTACGCAGTAACCAGTTACCGTAATGCAGTAACCATTTACCGTTAGTAGATTTTGAAAAACAGGGCTACTAACTTGCATAGTAACTGATTACTGATATTGAGGTAACTGGTTACCGTTGAAGGATTTTGTGTGATTCATTATTATTATGGGCAGTCACCAGTTACTAGTATGGGAGTAACCGTTTGAAGCACCGTTTAGACCGTTGAGAAGCTAAAATCATTTTCTATTTTCTAGAAATAAATTAAAACGCAATAGCTAATTATTTCACCGACATTGATACCTACCTTTGTGTATTGCTGAGTAATATGCTCTAAATTATGTTGTGAATGATAAAGATGATGTTGTATGAATGTTTTGATTATGTGACATGATATGCGTGATAATGATGATGATGTCCCGTATTAGCGTGATATTATGAGAAAGAGTAACCAATGTAAAATTGTGTTGTTGCATATCAGTCTCACATGCATTCATTAAAGATGGCCTTTATTGGGGAAAGATGGCATGTATTGGCGAAGGATGACCTGTATTGGTGTTGTTGCCCCAAGTTGGCATTATTAAGATGAGGCTTTTTCCTTGTTAGAACCACATGTGTAACACCCCAATTCTACCCGACAATTATTATACAAATCAGAGTTATAAAAATTCAACAACTAAATCAGGATGCTACAATCTCAACTTAAAATAACAGCATTTATTACAGATACATAACACATTAAACTTGGATGAACCAACAACAACATGAATTAATCTTCTAAAACAAACAAATTTCATAACTATGCAGCGGAATAACAAGTACATAACGAAAATCAACTTAAAATTCAACAACTGAAGTAATAACAACAATAAAACAATAAGCATTCATCCCCCTGAGTGTTGTGTAACAGAGCAATGACATTGACTCGAACTACTTAAGGTAAACCGCCTTCACTCTGGATTACATGCACGTTACCAATATATGGGTAACATTCAAGCAGAAGGGGTGATATATAGAAAATTATAATAGAACGCATGATAAATAATATATTAGAATTAGTTCATACAAATCACCACTTCACATCTTTTTAACAATGTTTAACATAATTAATTCATCTACATGACAACTCAGGATGCAACATGAAATGCGACTTGTTTTTATGCACATGCATCTGGTACCAATGGAGCAGAACTCCCAATTTAGAAATCTGTCAATAAATAGAGGCATCAACAAGGCATAAGCCTTCAACTTTATATTTTCCAATCCAGGCCAACATAACGAGCATCAGCTCCAACATGATATGTTATGTATGCATTAACAACATGAACGTGATAACAACAACAACATTAATTCAACTTATTTCAACATTGGCCATAAGCCTACAAATTAATATCTACCCATAATTAGAGTCATCTCAACATAATTCATCAATATGCAATTTCTCAACTCAGAACAACTTACACAACACTGGTATCAACCAAAACAGCATGCACGGGAATTAAGGATATGGAGACTACGTGCTCCTCGACAAGCACAACAACCAAGACAGAATAACAACTAATTTGTGCTCCTTGACACAGCTTGCAACTTCGTGCATCTCGACAATAATATTGTTCTCCTCAGCACACCTTGCAGCTTAATGCCGCTCGACATCCAACACATATATTCCTCCATACACCTTGCATCCTAAAAGCCACTCGACACCTAACATCATTAACATCCTCCTCGACCACTAATTTCGGCCAACAACATGGAACAATACAATATCATAACGACCACATCAATACAACCCATTATTTCTGGACAACCCCTCAGAATACCACAACAATGGGAAACTATATTTCCTATCAACAGATTCATTAATTGTACAAGACAGTCACGCAGAAAACTTCCTAATACGACCAAAACAATAATTTACTAATTTCTTGCCATCCGCTCGGAAGATACATCAACCTAATGACCACATCAACAAGTAAAAATCTACACTAACCTATTCATCGATTATACCGGGAAATTATACAGACAACTCAAAACGCCCACAACGCGACTAACAACAAACTTCAATAACAGTTCACTAATCATGCAAGACGGTCATACAGTAACTCCTTAAACGACCATATCATAGAAAATGAGCAACTTCGATAACAAATCCAGAAACATCAACGCACAATAGTCATAAATACGACCAATTCCCACATAATACACATTATAAATCCTATTATAAGGTAAGAACCACTCCCTTACATGGATTGAAGGTCGCTTTACCAAACTCCCAGCCGACAACCTTGCTTTGCTCTGCTCAACAACCATGCAACTTTGCTCGACAATCGTGCAACCTTGCTCCTCTTATGTGCAGCTTCACACGGTCATGCAAAAGACTTCATATTCTTCTAAATAACCAAATCCTTGTGTCAGCATAACCTTATACCATTAATTCTATTGGGCCTAACCTACACACCCTCACTTTACTACTTCCAACCAATTACATAAGCCCAACACAATTATTCCCTTAATTCCAACATTATTATTATTTTTAATCAAGTAATTAATTAATTCGTAATAATCTAATAACTTATACCAACAATTCTCAACATCTCACAACTTTTCAACAAATAATCCAAAAATAAGTTAATTAAACATTTTTGTAGCCCCAAGATGAATGTTTAACTTGCTTCTATGTATTTCATCAAGAATCACTTTCTTCATCTTTGTATCATCAGGAATATGAATTCGATTACGAAATCTCAACACACCTTGTGCATCTAACTCGAAATCCCTATTCTGGGACAAATTGATCCCAACCATAAAATCTACCAATTGCAGATATAAATCCTGAGCTTCTCTGATATTGTCTAGAAAATCATTATTAATCTTCAACATCCCTAACATAACACTCTGCGGTGTCACCTCGCAAACTAAGCTCATATCTCTGAACTGTTCAATTAATTCCAACTCTTTAACCATCATTTCTGACATATGTAAAGTCTTTCGACTTAATGCATCAGCCACCACATTTGTTTTTCTTGGATGATAATTCAAACTGAAATCGTAATCCTTTAACAACTCTAAAAAAATCTTCATTGTCTCATATTCAATTCCTTCAACATAAAAACAAATGCAACATGCTCTAAATCATGTGTAGGATAGTTCTTCTCATGAGTCCTCAACTGCCTTGACACATAAGCAACTACCTTATCATTATGCATAAGCACACCTCCTAAACCCATCTTAGAAGCATCACAATATACCACAAAAGGTTCTCCTGGATTAGGTAATGTCAAAATCGGAGCCAACGTCAATCTCTTCTTCAATTCTGCAAAACTTTCTTCATACTGAACATCCCACACAAAAGCTCTACCTTTAGAAGTCAACTTAGTTAACGGAAGTGTCAACTTAGAAAAACCTTCGATAAACCTTATATAATAACCAGATAATCTCAAAAAGCTTCTAATCTCGGTAGCTGACTTTAGAGTTTCCCATTGCAACACATGATCTACTTCAGATGGATCTACAACAATGACACTACATGAGATAACATGACCAAGAAAACTAACCTCCTTTAACCAAAATTAACACTTAGAAAGCTTTGCATACAACTTCTTCTCTTTCAATACTTGCAATACTATTCTTAAGTGTTCTGCATGCTCTTCTTCGGATTAATAAATCAAAATGTCATCAATGAACACCACTAAAAATCGATCCAAATAAGTATAAAAGATACAATTCATGTACTCCATGAATACTCCCGCCGCATTAGTAACACCGAAAGGAATCACCGAATAATCATAATGTCCATAACAACCTCTGAAAGTCGTCTTTTGGATATCTTCATCCTTCAGTTTAATCTGATGATAATCGACCTCAAGTCAATCTTGCTAAACACACGAGCACCCACTAATTTATCCATCAAGTATGAGTTTCCCGATGAGGATGTGATGTTTCTGAAAGTGAAAGATTGTGATGAACCATTTCCCAAGGAAGGTCCTGCTCCCGAATCTTGCTGGAGTATGATATTTGATGGAGCTGTGAATGCTTATGGTAAAGGAATTAGTGTTGTTATTGGCACTCCACATGGATCTCACATTCCTTTGACTGCAAGATTTACATTTGATTGTACTTATAATATGGCAGAATATTAGGTTTGCATCATAGGTCTCAAATAATCTATTGATCTCATAATTAAAATTCTAGATGTGTATGGTGATTCAACTTTGGTAATAAACCAGATTTAAGGAGAACGGGATACTCGTCACCCTGGATTGATCCCTCACAAAGATTATGCTAGAAGGTTGTTACCTTTCTTTAATAAAGTTAAATTCCATCACATTCCTAGAGATGAAAATCAAATGGCGGACGCTTTAGAAACTCCGACTTCTAAGTATCAGGTGAATACTTAGAATGATCTACCTCGAATTATGGTTCGACGACTGGATAGGCCCCTCATGTGTTTACAATAGAAGAGGTAGAAGATGAGAAACCTTGGTATTATGATATCAAGCATTTTCTCCAAACTCTGGAATAACTGATTGGTGCTTCGAATAAAGATAGAAAGACATTGAGAATATTGGCTGGCAGTTTCTTCCTCAGTGAAAATGTGTTGTACAAGATAAATTATGACATGGTCTTGCTCAGATGTGTTGATAGACACGAAGCAGACATGTTGATGCATGAGGTTCATGAAGGATCATTTGGCACTCATGCCAATGGACATTCGATGTCTAAAAAGATGCTAAGGGCATGTTACTATTTGCTGACAATAGAATCTGATTGTTACAAATTTGTAAAGAATTGTCATAAATGCCAGATTTATGCGGACAAGGTTCATGTGCCTCCGAAACTTCTTAATGTGATCTCTTCCCAATGGCATTTCTCTATGTGGGGTATTGATATAATTGGAATGATAGAAACCAAAGCTTCGAATGGACATTGTTTTATCTTTGTAGCAATTGATTACTTCACCAAGTGGGTGGAGGCTGCTTCATATGCTAATGTTACCAAGCAGATGGTTGTGCGCTTCATTAAGAATAATCTTATATGTCGGTATGGTGTGCCGAGAAGAATTATCATTGACAATGGCTCGAATCTGAACAACAAGATGATGACAGAACTTTGTGAGGAATTCAAGATTGTCCATCACAATTCATCTCCGTACAGGCCGAAGATGAATGGGGCTGTTGAAGCTGCTAATAAGAATATCTAGAAAATGGTTGTTACTTATAAGGATTGGCATTAAATGCTCCCTTTTTCATTGCATGGATATCGGACATTTGTCCGCACTTCAATGGTAGCAACCCCGTTCTCCCTTGTGTATGGAACGGAAGTTGTGCTCCCAATCGAGGTTGAGATTCCCTCTTTGCGTGTGATAATGGAAACAGGTTTGATCAATTAAATTTAACTGAAGAGAAGAGAATGACGGCTTTGTGTCATGGCCCGTTATATCATAAAATGATGAAGAAAGCTTTTGATAAGAAGGTCAAACCTCGTGAATTCAGAGAAGGCGAACTCGTGCTCAGGAAGATCATGTCCTTTACCGCTGATTCTAGGGGCAAGTGGACTCCAAATTTTGAAGGCCCATATGTTGTCAAGAAAGCCTTCTCTGGAAGTGCATTAATTCTTGAAACTATAGATGTCAAGGAGTTCCAACGTCCCATGAATGCTGATGCAGTCAATAAATACTTCGCCTAAAGAAATAAAAGAACAACTCGCTAAGTTGAAAACCTAAAAGGGAGGCTTAGGAAAAAAAGAGCGTCTCGGTAGGCTAAAAACCCGAAAGGGTGGTCTAGGAAAAAATTAGAGACATAAACAGAATAAATTTCCCGCAAAGTTGAAAACCCGCAAGGGTAGCTTAGGCAAAAGTTAGGGACTTTCTTGGCAAGTAACTACATTAGACAGGACTTGATCATTAGAGCAACAATCTTCTTGGATCCTCATCATACTTCAACAGAAGTTGCTGCTCAGGATTTCAAAAGTTGTTAGAGGGGATAGTGGTCATTGTATCTCAATGTATCTTTTCCATTTGTAATACGGTGGCAGAAACGACTGTTATATTGGTTTGCGTTTTACGTTTTTTGTTCGCAAAATGTCGCGGTAAGTAAGAGTCGCCACCGACTTTTATTTTATCCAATCAGGAAAAGGAAAAAGAATAGGAAAAACCTTTTTCGAGAATATTTCTGAGTACGGGGAATAGATTATAGAAAGGGAAGGTGTTAGCACCCTTTATATCCATGGTTTTCCATGGGCTCTTAGGTACTTGCTCATTTTTAAAATTTCTTGTGTGTGTGCTTATTTTTAAAAAAATAAGTTTACTTTGTGATAACCCTTGTATCGGTCCTCAAGGATGTGACGAAGTTGTTTTTGAAAATTATTTGAAAAGTGTTGGTGTGAAATTTGTTTGTTTGAGAAAGTACTTAGGAAATATCTACCTACTCGAAAAAGATTGTTCGTTTTCCTTTAGACAATGTTATCCCAATATTAAGGAATAGGTAGCACCATCATTGGAGTTTTTAGGGACATTCAAAGGGACAGATACGGTCACAAAAGCAATGCTAGGAGGCGTTAGTAATCATCCTAAAGCCTTAAAGATCTTTTTCCGAGGCAACATCCGACTGGGTCATTTGAGACCTTTCGGGGCTAGAGGACGACCACTAACAAACCCTATACTTCATGACCGTTTAACCGAAGGCAACCGATGTGGAGTAAACCCTAGGAGTGAGCATGTGCGAGTGAATTTTTTAAGTTAATTTGTCTTTGCACATTTAGGGTTTTCTACCGTTTTAATTTTCAAATATTCTTGCCATACAATCCTATTAGCATACATCTAACAGTTTATAATTGCGAAAATTAAAGTGCGGAAATAGAAATCCTAACTATTACATGGCTTTCGCATATATAGAATTATTTTGACTGAAAATAAAATGCGGAATTTAAAACCTAATTAAATCTATTACAACCTCGAAACAATTACAAAAATAATTAAAAAAAGGTAACTGAAATACGCGCGACAATTAAATGCGAGGACGATTAGAAGACCTAGAAAATCTAATTTGAGAAAAATATTTGAGTTCTTTTTGAAGAAAAATTAATTATTTACAAAAATCAAATCCTAATTTCTATTTGATTTTAATTATAAAAAGGAGTTAAATTAACTTAATTTTTAATCAAATTAATTATTAAAAGAAAATAAATATTTTATGAAAAAAATGATTTTTTTGGTGTTTTTTATGATTTTGATTAAATAAAAATAATTTTGATGTTGTTTTTAAAAGAAATATAATTAGGAAATAATTAATATAAATAATAAATAAAGAAGAAGAATGGGCATGTTTAAGCAATTAGAGAGGGTGCATTTGTGAAATTTGTTAGGCCCACCAAGCTGAAGCCCAATTAGCGCCTGATCTAGTGGGGCTGCTTCCTGATGGTGTACCATGGTCTCTGGCAGGTGGAGGTGTTGGATTTGGTTGATCATGAATGTGATGAGATCCTGTGGTTGGATGATGGAGGTGCATGATGAGCGCTTGAGTGGGAGGTGCATGGGATCTGTTATATTCACTGATGGTTTGACTATTTCATGATCGACTTTAAAGTCTCCCATGATTTGGCCTTTCATGGCCTTCAAAGGCATGTAAAACAATGAAAACTCAGTTAGGGCTAGTGCCCATTTTTCAATTCTAATATGCAGAATGGGTTTGGACAACATATCTTTAATGACATCACAGTGAGACGAAACATAAACATCAACTAGTTTAATACATGAGAAATACAAACACATGCATAATTTTTCTATCATGCTATACCTAGTTTCTGCATTTATTAATACTGGACTAAGGCAATATATGGGTCTTTCGACTCCATTATCACCCTCTTAGGCTAACATGCTCCATATTATTAAATCAAATGCAACTATGTACAATGTCATGTTCTTATTTCTACTAGGTGGCAATAAAACATGAGGCTTTGTTAAATATTCTTTGAATGCGACTAAATCCTCTTGTTGCTCATTTCCCCAATGGAAGTAACATTCCTTATTGATCTTCAGTAATGGCGATAAAACCTTTGTATTGACACTTAGATTTGAGATAAATCTTCTCAAGAAGTTGATTTTCTCCAACAAAGATTGCAATTGTTCCTTTGTCGAAGGAGGCTTGAGATCCAAAATTGCCTTCAGTTTGCTTTGATTGATCTCGATGCCTTTTTTGTGTACTACAAAACCTAAAAAGTCTCCTGCAAGTACACATAAAGAAGATTTCCTCATTCTTTCAAAGGATCGCCGAAGATGGTCTAAATGACCATACTCAAATGAAGATTTATCATGATATCATCAATATATATATTTGCATAAAATGTTCTATGAAATCATGGAACACATCATTCATTGCCCTTTGATAGGTTGCTCCGGAATTTTTCAAACTGAAAGGCATTACCACCCATTCATATATTCCCAATGCCCCTAGGCATCTGAATGTCGTCTTAGGCACTTATTCATCTATATAAAAATCTGGTTATAGCCAGAATAAATGTCGAGCATGCTAAGATATTCATACCCTGCAGCTTAATCGAATAATATTTCTACTACATGCATCGAATATTCATCCTTACGGGTTGCATTATTCAAATCCTTAACGTATATGCAAACTCTAAGAGTTCCATTTTTCTTAATAATAGCAACAATGATTGTTAACGATTCAACATACCATGCAGTTCTAATGCACTTGCTTTTGAGCAGCCTTTCAATCTCCGATTTAATCTTCAAGGTTCTCTCGAAAGAAAACCTCCTAGGATGCTACTTTATCGGCCTCTTGCATGGCTGAAAAGGTAAGCGATAATCCACCATATTCTTACTTAATCAAGACATCTCAACATCATCCCATGGAAAGCAGTCTCTGTAATCTTTCAACAGCTTGATCAACATGACTTTAATTTTTGACCCAACTTTGGTGCTGATGTAATTTGGTCTCTTTGTGACACTGTCTCCAAGATCAACTTCTTCCAACGAATATTGGGCTTGCATCTTCTGTACTGAATTCAATGGGTCTTTTTCAAACCCCAAAGGTTCATTGTCATAGACAAAATCTAACATCCAGCTTTCTAAAGCTATTGTTTGGACTTGTTGGACTTTTTCTTGATATGTTGGTTTGGCTTCAACAGTTATAATCTATAGTCTTTCACCTTCCAAACCCAATTTTGTTTTATTATCAGCCACATAAGCCGACATTTGAGCTGGACTTTTTGACTCACTGGTCATCATTGCAGACTATAGGCCACCCCGCAGGTGGAATTGACTCCCTATGCATTACTTCCCCTTTAAAATGCCACATGAAACAATGACCATGTTCCAAGCTAAGAAAACTATTTGAGTTTTCATTATTAGTGTAATTGTCATCATCACAAGGCGCCACATTCTCTAAGTGTTGGTCGAAATATTTATTTGCAACTTTAACCTCATCCACCTTATAGTATTTCTGATCAGCCTCTATATTTTCCACCATGCCATCTTTCTTCCAAATGGAAATCCTCTAGTCCAGAGTCGACAGGACTGCACCTATTCCATGGGTCCATTCACGACCGAGTAATAAATTGTTCCAATAGCCAATTCGACATGGTTGAACCCAAGTATACTTCTGGTTTTCCCTTCATAGTTGGACAATACCATTTTATGAGGTCGAAGATCTTCCCCATATTTCCCCATTTTCTTGAACAGAGCATGTGGCATTAAGTTCAAAATTTCCCCACCATCGACACAAACTTTTTTCACCAACATACCATTTACCTTAGCCCTTATAAATAAAGGCTTAAGATGATACAACATCCATGGGCTTGATTTCTCAAACACAACTGATCATGGGATTTGTACTTATGTATCCAATGATTCGGACTGCAAGTGCACAGTCTTGTCGAGTAGTTTTAAAAGATATCGAACCACAGAGACTGATGAATCGATCTACCGTTTTCTATTGTTACTATGTAAATCTAAAGCTAATGAATATTTGATTTGGGTTGTAGGGAAACTAATCGCTAAATTAAGTTGTATTTTAATAATCGATGAGCTTAATTACCAGTATGCAACAGTCTCACCTCGGGAACTAGCGACCTGTTGGGCGTCTTTATGTTTTTAAAACAGTTTTCAGTAAAACCTATCTAGTTTAAAAACCCTCGTCTCACACTGTCGTTTTGTTGATCTAGGCTATGCAGTTAAGTCCTAACGTACGCTTCCGCCATCCCGCAAGAGTTAAAAACACTTTTTGGAAACTAAACAAAATCTTAATTAACTTTAAAGTGCTTCCGCTGTATTTTAAGCCAATGCCTAATTACTACTGTCCAGTTAAAAGATCTCAAACTTTCGCTTTGTTGACCCTAACCTCTATCTGTTTTTTACTTCCGTAACAAAACAATTTAATGATTTGAAAAATAGTAACTTAGGCCAGAAAAGAAAGTTTCGTAGTAAAAGTAGTCCCAACTAAGTTACTCGTTCCCTCGGTTGATTGACTTTACATACCAGTATAAGATTTCTAGCCTGACATAATACTAAACCAAATCGCAGAATAATATAAAGGACAAACACAAATAAACATAATTATATTAATTAATAAGCAATAAGAATTTGTAAACATAAACCTGGTAATAACTCTGAAGACAAAAGTACTCCTGCACAAATTGTAGGCTTTGCTTCGATCGGAGAATATATTTAACCGTACAAAAGAAAATAATGCTGAAAGAATAATGCTGGAAAGAAATAACTGGGAAAAGAAAATAATGCTGAAAAGAAATAATGCTGAAAACAATATTCTGCTGAAAATAATATCTGCTTAATAAAATCTCTAAACTTTCTCGCCAAAAAGCAGAACCCTTTCTATTGTGGTCTCAGGCTCTATTTATAATGCTTGCTTGATTCGTTGCTCTCGAAAATGTAGGAACGGTTCACTTTTCTTCCTTGAGAAATAATAGGTCATTTAATTGTCACGTTCGTTTCTCTTTTGACTGAGTGGGTGAGAGAATGTAGGAACTCGTTGGATTAACCCTTGAACGTGTTTCTGTACGTTGGATGAGCAGAAAGTTGGGTGATAGGCTGTGACGTTCGTCACACGCAAGTGACTATCGTCACTTGGTCTTCATGGAGCGTGACGTTCGTCACGTCCCCTTGACGGTCATCAGGGCTTGGTTGCTTGTGGGCCACGTGCTCACACTTGTAATGGGCTTTTGGGCTGGTTTCTTCTCCTTAGGCTCTTTTACTACTTTTTGCACCCTTTTTTCTTCATTTCTTCAAAAGTGTTCGGCTCAGTGCATATCTGCAAAAATAGAAAAATACCTGCATAATACTTATAAAATAATTTAATTCAAACTAAAGTATTAGAAATATTTGGTGTATATCAAGCCAGAAATATCACATATTTGTGTGTCATCAAACTCCCCCATACTTAAACTTTGCTTGTCCTCAAGCAAATGCTAAGTACGATGTTTTTCTAAACATGGTTATGACTCGGATCGACTAATACATAGTTGCGTTGTGTTTTTGTCAGAAAATCGGTGGTTTGATTCGTGCTCTATAACTACGTCGGCGACGCTAGACAATCCCATTTTACGTAAACTAGTTACAGGTCCTATCATATCCTACCTCGAGTATTTGTCTTGTTTTGCCTTTTTCATTCTAGCGCAATCACATTAAGCCCTTTATCTTCACACGCACATAGCGGAACAGTCGGTTAGTGGTTATGATCCTTTTAAATGTTTAGAGGTTTCTGGAACATTAATGTGGCAACCTTTAATTCAAATGTTGGATGCGGGGGATCAGACCGTAATCTGCCCTACCCAGTTCAGTACCAGATGCTCCTAAACCATCCATCAAATGAATTTTCATGTTACTTTGTAAGGTTTACATCCTTTGGATTAGGCGATCGGATGAGGATCGTCCAATTTAATCAGTGTGTTTCCTTGCAACATTTTGCTGAAATATTCTATCATCCACATATATTCATCGACTTCCTGCGTAGTTTGTGTTTCAGACGGTGCTGACTGCTAATATAAACTACTCAAGGTTACGATAAAGACTAAACTCAGGGTGTTGGAAACAACGGGTACTTGAACTGATCTATCATACTCTGGGGTTGTAGAGTGTCTAAGCGGTAGAAATTTCGCTTAATCTCGCCCCAATTCCTGATGATTAAAGATTTTGCAGTCTATTTACTTGTCGAGTGAGAGAAAAAAAATTTTATGGGCTCAAAAAAGAAAGGGGAGTCTAAAAGAACAACACAAATTGCTGCAATAGATGACTTGAAATTATTTTTATTGAATTTAAGATAACAGAAGGGAAATTACAAAGAAAATAAAAATTACTAGAAAAAGGGAAATACTTCCTCCCCCATACTTGAATCATACATTGTCCTCAATGTATTGATAGAAGCGGGAAAGGGGAAAGGTAACAACATAGTCATTCTTCCTCCTCTTGTCTTTGGTATCGGCCACGTGTCCTTGCTCTTCGACGTGCTTGCCTGCCATGTATGTAAGATTCACTGCCATCTCTTTGGGATATGATATTATGCAAGTCGTCAACACGGAGTGTTAAGGCTCGCATATCCGCCGTTATTCCTGTGGTGAATTCCAGCATACTTTGATCGTTCCTGAGAGCGTAGTCATTTTGGTCTCTCTGCATTTGTTGCATGAGAGTCATCATCTCAATTTGGCGTGTCTCGAGGCTTTGGTGGCGTTGAGTGGACAACTGGATTTGTTGCATTATTGCAGCATATATTGCGTCGATGGTGGCGAGATTGTTGGCTTGCTGTGGTTGGGGCTCTTGCTGCTCTAATTCTTCTTCGATTTCGTCAGCGGCAACGTTGTTAGCCTGACCTTGATTTCCTTGCACATTTTCTCCGGGTTCAGGGGCGTTCAGGTTGTAAAGCCAGTTATCAGGATTACCCAAGTTAGTACGATTATGATTTGGCATGACCACACTGCGAACTCTTGCATTCTTAACCATGAGATAGTATCCTCCAGCATCTCGTACTTTATTCAGGCGGCCAGCTCTACAGTTATCAATGTCCATAAAAACTGCTGGCAGCGGAGGTAGGAGTTGGATCCTTTCCCCCCAGTTCAAGTGAACTGCGATGGCGGTGACGATGCCTCCGATGCAAAAAGGTGTGGTCCCTTCTCTTGCAACGAGGTTTTGAATATGGGCCATCATTAAAGTGACGGGATTAAGACGGATGTTTTGCGAAAAGGTACAGTGGAGAGCATATAATTCTTTAGTGTTTACCTTATTGTTGTTTGCCCTTCCGAATATTATGTTTGCCATAACACGGTGTAAGAAGCGGATGTTCGGGTTCTGGATGTGAGAGGCGTACCCTGCTTTGGGTGTGACATTTGGTTTGCCGGTTATTCTCTCCCATAGTGCGTATGTACTTCCATTCCAATCCAATTCTGGGGGTATGCGGTATTGCACATTATTCCCTCGGGGAAAATGAAATATGTCGCTCAAAATTTCATGGTTGAGTTGGTACTCTCGGTTGAACATCCGAAAATGAGTGGCTCCCGTTAGGTGTGCGTCTGCATCTTCTCGGGTGTGATATGCGTAGGAACTCAAGAATTCCAACGTGGGAGCTTCGTAAGTTGGTGTGTTCATCGTGGTAATAAAGCTTAGGCCAGCTTTATTCAGCAAGCCTTCCATATGAGGTTGCAAGCCTAATTCTTGCAAGCAAGTGTTGTCGACGAACCGTGTGGATGTTAGCCCTCGGTGATGGAATTTTATGTACCTCTCTTTTTGAATCTCACTGGCTTCTCCTTGTCGGAGCACAAGATGTCGCATGTCGAGTTCGGGTTGGTTGGCCATGAGTGTTGAAATTGATAGAAAAAAATGTATATGTGGTAGAGAGATGGAAAGGGAGTGGTAGTGATGAAACTAAGGATGGAAGGGGAGGGTATACATAGATGGTTTTGTGGAGTAAGAAATTTAATGGTGTTTATGGGAGAATTTTGAAATTTGGGAGGTTATAGGTAAGTGGAGTAAATGGGGTGGTGGAATTTTAATACAAATTTCCGTGCATCAATGTTATCAACGGTCACGGGATTGAAAAGCGTGGACATTGCCTGCCGACCATCACACGCTTCCCGACGCTCATCAGAGTCAAAGACACTCCCTGACGTTCGTCACATGCATACTGACGTTCGTCAGAGTCAGGTCATGTTGGTCTCTTTGACTGCTTTGAATGCGTGCTCCGCTAATGTAATTAATTAATTTCAATTTTGAGAAGTGTATTGCAAGGGATTAGTAGCATATTGTATGGTTGGAAAAATAATATGGTAAATAAGAAGCAAATAAAGGTGGTAACAAAAATAAAATAAAAAACAGATGATAATAATAATAGAAATTAAGAACAAATGAAAATAATAACGGAAATTGCAAAAAATGAATGCATACTTTGTAAATAGAAATAAATAAAATGGATATGGATAAAATTTTAGGACCGAAAAGTAATATATTATTCGAAAATAATTAAAACCATAATGAGTTTGAGAATAATAATAATAATGAAAAACACTGAAAAAACCCCTCATACTAAGAACAAACAGTGTCCTCACTGGGGCGGTACAGAAAAACTATCAAGCATGAGGGCCTCCGGGAGGTGGTGCAGAAGCGTGCAGATGTTGATAAATGTGGTCAAACTGTTCCGTGACGACGTCCATGAAATGAAAGAAGTCACGCCGAAGTGTGCTGACATTTTCTTTAACAGTGTCGAGCTCTCCTCGGAGTGTGGTAACATATGTCTGCAGAGTCTTGATCGTATGTGCATGATCAAGCATGGGTATGTCATTAGCGGTAGAAACAAGGGGTAGTGTAGGATAATCCAAAGGTGTATAATCGTGGTAACCTGTGGGTGTAGATGGGTCGCTTTCCTCCCTCTCAGGGTCGTGTTTGTCTGTCTTCTCTATGGGATATAGCCAATTTGTCTTGGTATAGACATTGGTATGCTCGGGGCTAGGCAATTTGAAGCAATAAACAGGGTTACGTTGGACAAGCAGTTGAAAGTGAGGTGGGCTGAGGTTACGAATCAAAGAAATGTTAAAGCAAAAAGGGATGTCCATGGTATAATATCTGGCGTACGGTGTAAGGCGCGACAGAGATGACCGTAGGGATAGGGCCTCGGCTATCATAGTGACTAGCCCGCCGACACAGATGGGGCCATGGGTACACTGAGCTATAGAGGACATGTTGACGATCATAAATGATGCGCCAATGACTGGTCTTGTCTGAAAAGCACAGTAAATGATGAACAACTCATCCCTAGAAACCGAGAGTTGATTAATAGGTTTTCCAAAAAATGTGAAAGCTAAAATGTGATGGAAATACCTAATAGCAGGGTTATGAATCTCGGTGGCATCAAGGTGGTCGGGGTCCTCGGGATATTGGCCCGCTATGTCTCTCCAAAAGTGATTAAGCTCAAAGTTGAGGTACTCATCCGCCTGGGTTTCCATGTGGGCGTCTAAAGAGCTAGGGAATCCTAGCAGCTGAGCTAGACTGCAAACTGTAAACTGGTGGGTGAAACCGAACAATCTAAAGGACATTTGACCTCTACAACGCCCTAAGGCTTGTGTGGGTTTATAGATGAGGGAGTTCAAGAACTCCAAGGTGAGGCGTTAGTGTGTAGGGTGTTTATGGGCTAGGAACTCCTCCCATCCTATCTGGTTAAACATGAAATAGACACTTTCCCTGATTCGTAAGGCTGTCAAGGTGGGATCATGCACATACGTGGTAATACTCATCTGGCGCTGAGCCAGAATCTCATATCGTCTCTGCTGAGTCTCTGAGGCAAAAATGATAGTATCCATGAATTTTAGCTTGTAGGTTCTTGTGAATCGGTACTAAAATTTGGAAAAGAAAAATGCAAATAAGTAAAATATGTTGTGGGAGAAAGAAAGAAAAGGAAAAAAATTGGAAAGTAAAAATCAGAATGCAGAAATGAAAAGATAAAAATAAAAATAAAAGATAAAGATATTTGAGAGATAATAAATAAAATAAAAATTTGTGGGTTGCCTCCCACACAGCGCTTGTTTAATGTCGTTAGCTTGACATTTGTTGTTAGACGTAAATTAGTTTTCAAATTGGTGCGGTTGCTCTAATAGCGTTAAGCTCGCGGTGTAATCCTTATTTTCGACGCTGTAATAATGCTTTAGGCGTTGGCCGTTTACTAAGAATGGATTCATGGATTTTCCTTTGATTTCTATGGCACCACTGGGGAAAACTTTGGTTACTTCGAATGGTCCAGACCATCGTGAACAGAGTTTTCCAGGGAACAGTTTCAGACGAGAGTTGAATAGGAGTACTACATCTCCTTCATTGAATTCTTTCCTTGAGATACGTTTGTCATGCCATTTTTTCGTCCTTTCTTTGTAGATCCTTGCATTTTCATATGCATCTAATCTTAGTTCTTCTAATTCATTTATGTCGAGGATCCTTTTCTCTCCTGCCGTAGTGTAGCTTAGGTTAAAAGTTTTAATTGCCCAGTAAGCTTTGTGTTCAATTTCCACTGGCGGGTGGCATGATTTTCCATATATGAGTTTAAAGGGTGTTGTACCTATCAGTGTCTTGAATGCCGTCCTGTAGGCCCATAATGCGTCAGGTAACTTAGTTTACCAATCCTTTCTTGAAGTGGCAACAGTTTTTTCCAGTATTTGTTTTATTCCTCGATTTGAGACTTCCACCTGTCCGCTTGTTTGGGGGTGGTATGGTGGTGCGACGCGGTGCCTCACCCCATATTTGGTTAAGAGTTTATCAAAGATTCGTGATATGAAGTGGGAGCCACTGTCGCTTATAACTTGTTTGGGTACACCAAACCTTGGGAATATAATAGTTTTGAAGAGTTTAATCATGACTCTAGTATCGTTTGTTGGAGAAGCTATTGCTTCAATCCATTTTGAAACGTAATCTACAACCACGAGTATATATTTGTTTCAGAATGAGAATGGAAATGATCCCATGAAGTCGATTCCCCATACATCAAATACTTCCACTTGTATGATGCCAGTCTGAGGCATCTCATCGCGTCTGGATATATTTTCGGTGCGTTGGCATCGGTCGCAGTTTAGGATGGCTGTGTGCACATCTTTCCACAAATTTGGCCAGTAGAATCAAGACTGCAAAATTTTGGCACATGTCTTTGATGTGTTTGCATGACCTCCATAAGGGGCATCATGACAATGAGAAATAATGCTTTCTATTTTGTTTTCCGGGACGCATCTTAGGAAAATACCGTATGCACTCCTCTTGAATAATAAAGGTTCATCCCAAAAGTAATGTTTCAAATCGTGAAAGAATTTATTCTTCTGTTGATAAGTCATATCAGGGGGTAGGATTTTGGCATCTAAGTAATTTTCTATGTCCACATACCATGGTATGGTTTGGATAGAGACCACGGCTTCTTGTATAGCATTATTTATTTGGTCTTGGCTTTCTCGTGAATCGCTGTTAGCAGCTTGTGTGTCAAGTCCTAAGAGCAGTTGATTTGGATTTGATTCAGGCGGTTCTTTTCTGGCTTCTCCTAAGTCCATCTGAGCCATCATACGTTCATACGGGAAGTCATCATTAATAGGTACTTCTTCTGGTGTCAGCTGTTCCATTCGAGATAAATGGTCGGCTACCACGTTTTCGGTACCTTTTTTGTCTTTAATTTCTAGATCGAACTCTTGTAGAAGCAGAATCCATCTCAAAAGTCTAGGCTTTGAGTCTTGCTTGGTTAAGAGATATCTAATAGCTGCGTGGTCTGTATAGATGATTATTTTTGCGCCTACGAGGTAGGAGCGAAATTTGTCTAGTGCGAAGACTACGGCTAAAAGTTCTTTTTCCGTTGTTGCATAATTCATCTGTGCAGGGTCCAAGGTTCTACTAGCATAATATATCGCATGAAGCTTCTTATTTCTTCGTTGTCCCAGGACTGCACCTACGGCGTAATCACTTGCATCACACATGATTTCAAATGGAAGTCTCCAATCGGGTGGTTGCATGATTGGTGCAGATACAAGAGCTGTTTTTAGTTGGTTAAATGCTTTTAGGCATTTGTCATCAAAATCAAATTCAACGTCTTTCATAAGGAGGGTGGTTAGAGGTTTTGATATTTGCGCGAAATCTTTGATGAATCGTCGGTAGAAACCGACGTGTCCTAAGAAACTGCGTATTTCTCTTACTGTTTTAGGGGGTTGCAAGTTTTCTATGACTTCGATCTTAGCTTTATCGACTTCAATCCCCTTTTCGGACACAACGTGTCCTAGTACGATTCCTTGTTTGACCATAAAGTGGCACTTTTCCCAATTCAGAACGAGGTTAACTTTTACGCATCTCTCCAAAACTTTCTCCAAATTCACCAGACAATCTTCAAAACTCTCTCCACATACAGAGAAGTCGTCCATAAAGACCTCCATAATGTTGTCTATGAAATCAGCAAAGATTGCCATCATGCATCTCTGAAACGTGGCGAGAGCATTGCATAATCCAAACGACATTCGTCGGTAGGCGAAAGTTCCATAAGGACATGTCAATGTTGTTTTATCTTGGTCATCGGGGTGAATAGGGATTTGAAAGAATCCGGAGTAACCGTCTAAATAACAGTAATGTGAGTGCTTAGCTAGTCGTTCAAGCATTTGATCAATGAATGGTAGAGGGAAATGGTCCTTTCGAGTGGCCTTGTTTAGCTTCCTATAGTCAATACACATTCTAGCTCCACTTATAGTTCGTTCCGCTACAGCTTCGCCTGCTTTGTTTGTTGTTACCGTTATACCACCTTTCTTTGGTACACAGTGGACTGGGCTTACCCATTGACTATCGGAGATGAGGTATATGATTCCAGCGTTCAAAAGTTTTTTTACTTCATCTTTGACTACGGTGCTCCATATTGGGTTAATTCTTCGTTGATGTTCTCTAGAATATTTGCAGTCGTTCTCCAGCATAATACGATGCATGCATATGGAAGGGCTTATTCCTTTGAGATCTGTAATGTTGTATCCAAAGGCGGAGGGATATTTTCTTAAGACTTGTAATAATTTGTCTATTTCTTGTTGTCCTAAGTCCGTGTTGACAATTACAGGTCGCTTTAACTCGGTGTCAAAGAATTCATATCTGAGGGTCTTAGGTAATGGCTTAAGATCCAATGTCGGTTTTCTTGGACAAGGCATGTGATCGGGTGTCAGAGCTAAGCATTCACTCAGATTATCGTCTTGGTATTCAGGACACCATTCGTTATCTTCGAATATAAGAGGCGTGGGAATCTTCATGGTTTCGGAATAAGGTATTGGTTCCCATTCAATTTATCTAACACATTCGCCCACGATGTCCACCAGATAACATGTGTCATCTATGGCGGGCACTTGTAAGAATTGTGTTAGAATAAATTCGACTTTCTCTTCACCTACTTCAAAGGTTAGTTTTCCCTTTTTTACATCTATGATAGCTCCAGCTGTGGCTAAGAATGGTCTTCCTAAGATGATAGGTGTGCTTTCATCTTCTCTTATATCCATGATTATGAAATCTGTAAGGATGTAGAATTGACCTATTTGTACGGGAACATTTTCTAAGATTCCTACTGGGTATTTGACGGAGCGATCCGCTAATTGAACTGACATCTTTGTCGGTCTTAGTTCACCCATTTCCAGTTTTTTGCATATGGATAAAGGCATAACGCTGATACTAGCGCCTAGATCACATAGGGCTTTGTCTATGACAAACTTACCTATATGGCATGGTATAGAGAAACTTTTGGGGTCTTTCAGCTTAGGAGGCATCTTGTTCTGGATAATCGCGCTACATTCTGTTGTAAGTGTTACCGTTTCGTTATCTTCTAGCTTTTTCTTGTTAGATAAGATTTCCTTGAGGAATTTGGAATAGGAGGGCATTTGAGTTATAGCTTCCGTGAAAGGAATTGTTATATTGAGTTGTTTCAGAAGTTCTACGAATTTTTTAAATTGCCCTACATTCTTAGGTTTGGCTAATCTACCAGGAAAAGGGATTTGGGGTTTATAGGGCGGTGGAGGCACATAAGGTTTTTCTTTTTCTCTGGCCTCTCCTCCTTTATCTTCTTCGTGTACCTCTAGTTTCTCTGGTTGATTCTCCTTCTCAGTTGATGTTTTATCCTTTTGATACATACTTTGATTTGATAGTCTTGGGTCTGGCGGTCCATCTAACTCGGTTCCACTCCTTAATATGATGGCATGAGCATGCCCCTTTGGGTTAAGTTGTGGTTGACCGGGAAATGTATCAGCCGGTGCGGCTGTAGGTGCTTGTTGTTGAGCCACTTGAGATATTTGGGTTTCTAACATTTTATTATGGGTGGCCAAAGCATCTATTTTGTTTGCCAATTGTTTTATCTGCTCATTAGTGTGTATGTTTTGATTTTGGACGTCTTTATTTGTTTGCGCTTGAGTAGCTATGAAGTTCTCCATCATCAGTTCTAAGTGTGATTTTTTAGGTGCACTAGGAGCATTTGCAGGGGCTTTCTGATATCCAGGTGGTACGACAGGTGCTTGATTTGGAGCATACAACGCATTGGAGTTTTTATATGAGAAATTTGGGTGATTTTTCCATCCAGGGTTGTACGTGTTTGAGTAAGGGTTTCCTTGAGAATAATTCACTTGGTCAGCTGGAGTTCCTGCCAAGATCTTACATTCTGTGACTAGATGTCCAGGTACTCCGCATATTTCGCAATTGGGAGTTATAGCAGCCACGGTGGCTGGAGGTATTGCGGTCAAATTATCAATCTTTAGGGTGAGGGCATCTACCTTAGCATGGACACTGTCTAGGTCGCTTATCTCATACATTCCTCCTTTTGTCGGTGCTTTATCTGTAGTACCTTTGTATGTGTGTCCTCTTTCACTTCCCCACTGATAATGGTTTTGGGCCATACTTTCGATTAGAGCATAGGCAGCGGTGTAGGATTTGTCCATAAGTGCACCACCTGCGGAAGCGTCTATTGTTAATCTTGTATTGTAGAGGAGACCATTATAGAAGGTGTGGATAATCAACCATTATTCCAGGCCATGATGTGGGCATAGTCTCATCAGATCTTTGTATCTTTCCCAAGCATCGAAAAGGGATTCGTTCTCCTTTTGTCTAAAATCGCTTATCTGAGATCTTAGCATAGCTGTTTTGCTTGGTGGAAAATATCTCGCAATAAAAACTTTCTTCAGCTCGTCCCATGTAGTGACTGAGTTTGCGGGTAGAGATTGGAGCCAAGCTCTTGCTCTATCTCTTAGAGAGAAAGGGAAGAGACGAAGTCTTATTGCTTCTTGACTGACCCCATTGTTCTTGATTGTATCTGCGTACTGTAGAAATATTGATAGATGAAGATTAGGGTCTTCCATCGACCCACCAGAGAACTGGTTTTGTTGCACAACATATAACAAAGAGGGTTTCAGTTCAAAGTTGTTAGCCTCGATCAGAGGGGAAGCAATGTTGTTATGTGGTTCATCTTGTGAGGGTATGGCATAGGATTTGAGTGGGCGCGGAGCAGGATTTGCAGCCATTTTTTCGGTTGGTGGAGAAATAGGAGGTTCGAGTGATTGACGAGGTTGAGTGTTATGCAAGAGATGGTACTCTTGAATGCGGCGTCTAAGTCTGAGATAACGCTCGATATCGTTGATTTGTATGTATAACGGCTCGTCTTGCGAACGAGTGTTTGGCATACAAAATTAGAGAAGATAAGAAAAAAAAATAGAGAAGAAAAGAAAGAAAGAAGTTTTTGCTCTAGTCTCTACTGCGTAACAAAAGAGTAGCGATATCGACTTAAATCAGTCCCCGGCAGCGGCGCCAAAAACATGATCGTGCTCACACTTGTAATGGGCTTTTGGGCTGGTTTCTTCTCCTTAGGCTCTTTTACTACTTTTTGCACCCTTTTTTCTTCATTTCTTCAAAAGTGTTCGGCTCAGTGCATATCTGCAAAAATAGAAAAATACCTGCATTTACTTATAAAATAATTTAATTCAAACTAAAGTATGAGAAATATTTGGTGTATATCAAGCTAGAAATATCACATATTTGTGTGTCATCAACAAACTTTTGTTCTTTGACAACACCACTATTCATAACATAGTAGCACATAGGATTTTCATCGGCCGCCTCGTCCAAGGTGAAGTCTTCTTAGTTTTTTTGATACCATTGACACTTTGTCATATTCTGCAGGCAGAATCGACACAATTCCATAATTAATGATAAAGTCTTCAACATAATCATCATCCACTATATCATCTTCTAGAAAAGGTTCATAATCAGGCTCTTCCTCTTCTTCACCCTCAGATACAGGAGTATACTCAAGTGTAGGAGTATATCCAACATTTTGTGTTGCCACTAGCTCTTTGTTACCTAAAGGAGCTACCTTCATAGCCAGCCTTTGGTTGGCTGTGATCTTCTCCTTTTCAGTCAACCTTGACATTGGATATGAAATTCTTGTATCAGATATGTGATGTCGAATGAGATGTCACGACACAAATATTTGTTTACAAGTAAAGAGCAGTAATAACAAAAGCAGTAAAAACACAAGAGATCGTTCATCCAGTTCAGTGTACAACAACACCTACTATGGAGGCTACCAAGCCAGTGACAAGTTCACTAAATAGTATCATTTAATAGACCCTCAATAAACAACCAGTTTATGATATAATCACTTAATCACTACCTGTTCTATACTACTACCTAAGGCTCACCTAGGTATGACGCCCTCCTCAAATCCCTTCAATCACTTATAGTGAAGAAACAATTGAAATAATAAGTTTAAAAGACTTCAATCATTCTATACATAATAGCTTATGAATGATACACAATTAGAAACTCAAATTACAACTCAAGTATTAAATCAATACTTAGAGTGTATTACAAATAAAAATCCATAGACTTAAAAACAGAAAGAAAGTATTCTTCTTCAAAAGTTGATCATCTTTGAATAAGGAAGCAAGTCCTTATATACGTGCAGTTGTGGGCTTGGGCTTAAAACCAAATATTTAATTCTTTTGAATATTTCCATAAAAACAGTCCAAGATAAAATTCATGCAATTTGAAAAATATTCCTCCATATTTTTCGCAGCCTGTGAATCATATATCCTGAATTATGGCGCGCATGAAAACAGGAAACAAAAAACATAAACTGATGTTGGCTGAGTTCAGTTCAGGAGACAGATGTCAAGACATATGCTTTGACATCATTCAAAACAGTTTGCTACAAATGTCAAGATATTTATCAAAACATTAATGTTGTACCCCAATTTTTCCCCTAAGATTCCTCTATCGTCTCATACCATCACAATGCAACCACATCACAAACTAGGGTTTGGGGTTTTTCTCCTACTGCATCTTGTCTTTAGGTTTTCCTATGGGAGTCACCAAGCATCTTAAAGCACCTTGAATTTATAACTTTGTACATTTATGTTTTTAACTAACCTCAAGATGTGTATATTTTGTCTCTTGGAATATCATATTGTAGGTAATGGCAAAATTGTCTTCATCTCACCATCTCCTAGCACAAAGGATCAAAACTAGGATTTGGATTTTAATCAGGAGATCTTTGGATTTTTTGGAAATACTTGATCCCATACTTCTCTACATGGTCATGAGCATATATAATTGGAAGTTTGATCATCGACTTTGGTTTGAAAATATTCAATTGATGAAAAGGGGTAAAATGGTCATTTTGTCAGAAGATAGCTGAAATCAACTGTTGACCAAGTGAACTTTTGGTAAAATCTCAATTAAATATCCCTATTATCACATTTCATGGTCAACATTGGCAAAAATATCAAGAGGAAGTGTGTATTGGAGATAACTCTCAAGGAAGCTATTTGAAGTTTTGGAATTTTTCAAAGTATCCATAGGGCCGAATTTTGATTGGCCACAACTTTCTCAATTTTTATTGAAATTGTGAAAACTTTATATTCCTAGAAAGATGAAAAATTACCCAACTTTGTAGGATTGTCCAGAAGTCCAAAAAATAAAAGGAAAAAAAGTTATGAAGCTTGGAAGTTTTTGACACTTAGTGAAATTTTGGTTAAAAATGCAAAAATCTTAAATGGTGTTGGCTTGAAATTTCGACTAAGGAGAAATTGATCTGTTTCAATGGTCTGAATATACTTAGAGAATTGTTTGTCTATTTTGTTTGTTAAAAGACATGAAGATTCGAATTCGAAATTAGTTAAGATATTTATGGATAGTTTATAATTTGAATTTCAAAATAAAGTTATTATTCAGAACATGGTTTAAGACTTTATACTTCGACCGTTATCAAATTTTATTGGTTTTGGCACTCAAGACGGATAGCAAAGGGTTTGAATTCAAATATTTATTCTTATCCAGAAGGACATGTGGAATATCTTGGTTTGTCGAAGACATGCCAGCAGAAACATGGAATTAGTTTGTTAGGAGACCGGTAGGGTCAAAGTTCTATAAATTACAGCTTTTGTGTTTCGATTTAATATGGTCACATCTTTGTACTAAATACTCAAAATACTCAAAGTACCAGTGTTCGAGAAAAGATTTAACGAGAATGTATGTATGATGCACCATATTTTATATTCAATGTCGTTTACATTCAATGATTTTTCTTTATGTTATTTACATTCTTTACAATTCCCAGTCTAGACTAGTTTATATTTCATTACTTTTATAAAGAAGTTTCACTTCGACGTGCGAAGTGATTTCTTTTATTTAAAGAGATTATCATCAAAACATGCTTTCTAAATGATTGAAAACAATAGTCCTAAGATCAATCTGATCGATCTTGTGAGTAACTGAATCTGTTAAAGTATTTAGATGATCAGCGTTTGTTTACCAAATTCCAGGGTAAACAAATTGGCACGCCCAATGGGACTCTGTGTGTAGTATTTTTTTTCTTCGATAATTTGTGTTTCCTAACTTGTTTTGTTGCATGAGATGAAGAAGTGGAAAATTAGCCAATACCGTATATCCTAGACCAAAAAGACAATACAATAGGAAAATGTCTAACCCACCCGTTAGCGATGCACAACAAATTCCTCCTCCCACGAGAGTGAATACGAGCCCTTCAAATACAACTGAAATGGCTCTGTCAAAATATTACAAAAGGGCTTTATGAAAAATCTAATGCATAATGGAGAAAAACATTCAAGTACAAATTTCAGAAAGGCAAGTTATCCTTCACCTTGTCATACTTTGCCTTCAAGAATCCTAGCCTGCAGTCAATAGAAGCTTTGGTTGTGCGAAGAGAAGTGATCTAATCTTCTAAGCTTCTAGATTCATCAATGAATTTAACGCTTTGAGTCCACTCTTCATTAGCCTCATTGTTGTTCATGGCTTCAAGACTTTCTGACGGTCCTCTACTTGAGAAATTTTTTTTTGAAACTCTTTGATTTGTTGATTCCAGAGAATGATGGATTTAGCATTATTATCATGTTCCTCTTGGGAAAGCTTGATATTTCCTTCGCATTTTTAAGCTTTCTCTGATAATTCGAAAGCCTTGGACCACTTAGTCTCTTTAAGGGTTTTTTTTTGTGATCTTCGAATCAACATCCCTATCCCTGATAAAATTTGCTTCAAGATTGTTGATGAGAGAGGTCATGTCAATCAAAAACTCAAATGTTGTAGGGGGAAATTAACTAGATCAATCCTATTAGTGAGCTTCCTCAAAGAGATGCCAGCAGTAGCATTCACCTTCGCAAGTGCGAACAAGTCAATGTAACACCCCAAATCTATCCAACATTTATATTAAAATCAGAGTGCAAAAATTTCCGCAAACAGGAGGAACTACATTCTCATTTCAAAAACCAACAACATAGAAACCTATCATAATAGATACATAGCACATATTAATCCAAAGAACTTATAACAATTAATTATCCTTCTAAAATATTTCAACTTGATTCCATAAATACGCAGCGGATTCACAACTTTAAAACTTCAAAAGAAACATAGCATCTTTTAAACATCTTAATTCAAATAAAACAACTTCTTAAAATACAAACTTAGATTAAACTGAAAACATCATAAAATCATATAAGGGTTCATCCCCACGAGTGCTACGTATCAGAGCGACGACACCAACAAGCTACTAAGTCCCTACTCCTCGTTACCTGCACGTTAACAGTATAAAGGCAACGGCGAAACAAATAAAGTGGTGAGATATCGAATAATATAAATAATATTATGATAATTAATATATTATACAAGAAAATTATGACTTTCACCACTTCTCAACAACACACAACAATCATTAAACCTTCACAATTATCATTAGCGATTCCAAATGCAATTCGAATGCGACACAACTCTGCATATGCATGTGGTACCAATAGGGCTTCAACCCTCATCACTAATTGCCAATTAATAGAGGCACAAGGCTTAATCCTACTTCACAAATCCTCCAATACAGGCCTTCACAAATGCAAATGTATGAATGTACAAGACATACAACAATATCATTAAACACTTCATGAGGCATACGCCTATATCCCTAATATTACCAATTAATAGAGGTAAATCTTTGTCATAACCATTCCTGCAACTTGACAAAAATATTTTCTACATCATAACATCAACGTACATCACAAAGGAAAACACAAACATGATAGTCGTTTCCAAAACGCTCTCATAAATCTCTATGTATTAGTTCTTCATTATTTAATTAATCTCCTAATATTCACTTCTAAAATCCACTACATGGAAATATATTTTCTTCTGCTATTTAACTAATCCTCCAAAACAATTACTAGAACTTTACTAATTAAGTCTAACTCTGTCTTATTACTACAGACTGTTAAAATTATATTGAAACTACTAAATTAAGGTTACTGATATATAGACTACTTCTATTAAAGTTGCTTCTGCTATAGCATACTACTGACAAGAATAGTTTAATTCATTTGTATTTATAAATTCTATGCTAAAATATGTAGGCTACTGATAATATATTGCTAAGCTGCAGGAAAATAAGTGTCTGCCCAACAACCCGTGCTGAATGGCACTCCCTTTCAACAACAACACCCAGTGTCGAACGACACTCTTCTTCCACCAAATGCCCAGTGCTGAACGACACTTTTCTCTCTCTCTCTCTCTCTCTCTCTCTCTCTCTCTCTCAAGGCTGTCGACCGGCAGCCTCTATCCACACACCTTGTCGATTGTCACTCTCCATCCCCACCTTTGCCAACCGGCATCCAACAACAACGAACAATAACATGCCCCATTATGAATAATTTTTCTGATGTTTGGTTTCTGGTGGAAGCTTCTATATATCCACACACCTTGTCGTTTTGGTTTTTGGCTGCTAGCTTCTATATATCATAACCTAATATAATAATAATAGGTCTACTAGTAACTTTAATGGGCATGATAATGCTATTCCTAATCTTGCTATTTCACACACCCAACTTGACCCAACTAATAAAATAATATTCTATTAAAATCATCATTATTTCCAATATTAATTTATCTTGACTAAATTGACTAATTATTCGATTATCAATTCTAACAATATATATTTAATCCAATAATCCTCCTTATAATTATTCCAATAATTCCTTCTTCGTCTAAATTCCAAAAATTAAATCCTCAGTAATTCATTTAAATAATTTAATGAATTTACGGGTGTTACAACTCTCCCCCACTTAGAATATTTTCGTCCTAAAAAATTCATCCGACACCATTTTCGTTAACTTCGCTCCACCTCTAGCCTTCCGATATAATCACAACTTACTATAATTAAAAACTAACGCACACGTGCAATTTTATTTCAACTCATCCAACAACAATAATAATAACTAATGAAGTTCTATCGATGAAACACGTACATCTGGTAATTCTGTCCTCGTTGCCCGTTGGAGTTTCCACCAACGCCAACATAAACAATGGTTAAAAAAATTAACAATACTCGATTGTTAAAGACTCAATAACTTTCGCCGGACGGACCG
Organism: Vicia faba; assembly: GCA_948472305.1. NCBI lineage: Eukaryota > Viridiplantae > Streptophyta > Magnoliopsida > Fabales > Fabaceae > Vicia > Vicia faba. The sequence goes on from OX451735.1 coordinate 1,123,615,705, forward strand.
ACCTGCTCTGATACCACTAATGTAACACCCCAAATCTACCCCACAGTTATATTAAAATCAGAGTGCCAAAATTTTCGCAAACATGAGGCATTACATTCTCATTTCAAAAACTAACAACATAAAAACCTATCATAATAGATACACAACACATATTAATCCAAAGAACTTATAACAATTAATTAGTCTTCCAAAATATTTCAACTTGATTCCATAAATACGCAGCGGATTCACAACTTTAAAACTTCCAAAGAAACATAGCATCTTTTAAACAAATTAATTCAAAGAAAACAAATTCTTAAAATAAAAAATTATATTAAACTGAAAATATCATAAAATCAAATAAGTGTTCATCCCCCCCCCCCCCCCCGAGTGCTATGTATCAGAGCGACGATACTAACAAGCTACTAAGTCTCTACTCCTTGTTACCTGCACGTTACCAGTATAAAGGCAACAGCGAAATAAATAAAGGGGTGAGATATCGAATAATATAAATAAGATTATGATAATTAATATATTATACAACAACATTATGAATTTCACCGCTTCTCAACAACATAAAACAATCATTAAACCTTCACAATTAACATTAGCGATTCAAAATGCAATTCGAATGCGACACAACTGTGCATATGCATGTGGTACCAACAGGGCTTCAGCCCTCTTCACTAATTGCCAATTAATAGAGGCACAAGGCATAAGCCTACTTCGTAAATCCTCCAATACAGGCCTTCGAAAATGAAAATATATGAATGTACAACACATACAACAATATCATTAAACACTTCATGAGGCATACACCTATATCACTAATATTACCAATTAATAGAGGTAAATCTTCGTCATAACCATTCCTGCAACTTGACAAAAATATTTGCAACATCATAACATCAACGTACATCACAAAGGAAAACACAAACATGATAGTCGTTTCCAAAACGCTCCCATAAATCTCTATGTGTTAGTTTTTCATTATTTAATTATTCTCCTAATATTCACTTCTAAAATCAACTACATGGCAATATATTTTCTTCTTCTATTTAATTAATCCTTCTAAACAGTTACTACAACTTTACTGATTAATTCTAACTCTGTCTTATTACTACAGACTGTCAAAATCATATTGAAACTACTAAATTAAGGTAACCGGCATATATACTACTTCTATTAAAGTTGCTTCAGCTATAGAATACTACTGACAAGAATAGTTTAATTCATTTGTATTTATAAATTCTATGCTAAAATATGTAGGCTACTGATAATATATTGCTATGCTGCAGGAAAATAAGTGTCTGCCCAATAACCCGTGCGGAATGGCACTCCCTTTCAACGAAAACACCCAGTGCTGAACGAAACTCTTCTTCCCCCAAATTCCCAGTGCCGAACGACACTATTCTCTCTCTCAAGGATGCCGACCGGCAACCTCTATCCATACACCTTGCCGATTGTCACTCTCCATCCCCACCTTTGCCGACCGGAATCCAACAACAACGAACAGTAGCATGCCCCATTATGAATAATTTTTCTGATGTTACTTCTCCAGTTTTATTCTATTCGCAAAACCAACGTATAACGTTTCACAAACTAACCAACGCATAACACAGGAACATGAAATTTCACCAATAATCAACACTAATTAATTCCTAACATCCATTGCCATAAACAAACAAAAGCAACAATAAATTCACACCCTAAATCCCAACATTCTAACCATCATATTCCCGGTTATAAAATTCGAACCCCACCCTTACCTTTTTGTTTTCCGGTCGGTCGAATTCTACGGTTGAAACTGCAACTGGTTTGACGACGACTTCTCTAAGTTTTCTTGCCTCCCACTTGGGGCCTCCAAACCCTTGTTTCTTCTATTGCTACGTGATAATTGTTTTTCTTTTGGATTTTGGCTCCTAGCTTTTATATATCATAACCTAATATAATAATAATAGGTCTACTAGTAACTTTAATGGGCCTGATAATGCTATTCCTAATCTTGCTATTTCACACACCCAACTTGAACCAACTAATAAAATAATATTCTATTAAAATCAATATTATTTCCAATATTAATTTCTCTTGACTAAATTGACTAATTATTCGATTATCAATTCTAACAATATATATTTAATCCAATAATGCTCCTTATAATTATTCCGATAATTCCTTCTTCGTCTAAATTCCAACAATTAAATCCTTAGTAATTCGTTTAAATAATTTAATGAATTTCTGGGTGTTACAACTCTCCCCCACTTAGAATATTTTCGTCCTCAAAAATTCATCTGACACAATTTTCATTAACTTCGCCTCCACCTCTAGCCTTCTGATATAATCATAACTTACTATAATTAAAAATCAAACGCACGCGTGCAATTCTATTTCAACTCATCCAACATCAATAATAATAACTAACGAAGTTCTATCGATAAAACACCCACCTGTAGTACCTTTGTCCTCGTTGCCTGTTGGAGTTTCCACCAACACCAACATAAACGGTAAAAAATAATTAACAATACTTGATTGTTAAAGACCCAACAATTTTCGCTGGACGGACCGACCTGCTCTGATACCACTAATGTAACACCCCAAATCTACCCCACAGTTATATTAAAATCAGAGTCCCAAAATTTTTGCAAACATGAGGCATTACATTCTCTTTTCAAAAACCAACAAAATAAAAACCTATCATAATAGATATACAACACATATTAATCCAAATAACTTATAACAATTAATTAGTCTTCCAAAATATTTCAACTTCATTCCATAAATACGCAGCAGATTCACAACTTTAAAAATTCAAAAGAAACATAGCATCTTTTAAACAACTTAATTCAAAGAAAACAAATTCTTAAAATAACAACTTCGATTAAACTGAAAGTATCATAAAATCAAATAACCGTTCATCCCCCCTGTTGTACCCCAAAATTTGCCCTCCCATATCCTTCAAAATTTGCCAAGTCAAAGCTTCAAAATCTCCCCAAGGATTGCACAGTTCAAGGGCCTCCTAACAGTCAAAAACTAGGGTTTTGGTTCTGACAAAGAAAATGAAGTTTCCAAGGGTCCAATCAAGTCCCACATGCCTATAAACATGGTCAAGCATCCTCATGCCAAGTTTCAAGACTCACAGCACAAAATTGCACAATCAAATGCCCTAATTGCTCAGCAGTCAACTGTAGGGGTAAAATGGTCATTTGACAGTCAAAAGTCAAAATTTTTGGTCAACATCTTATTTTTAAGCCACAAACATCATTTGATCAATTCTTGATCATGATTTTCAAGGCATGGCTCAAAAAGTCTCAAGATGCAAAAGTTTCCATATTTGGACAGTTGAAAAAGTCAATTGTAACTTGACCAAGGCATAACTTCCACATGGATTATCAGAAAAATTCCATACAAAGCTCATTTTTAATAGAATTACATTTCCTAGAACTCCTCTTTACACTTCAAGTCCAAGAAATTCTCTCACAAAAAGTTATCAATTTCAACATTATAGGTCATTTTCAAAAGTCAACAAAAAGGGACTTTAAGTCAAAGGCCATAACTTGAGATTGGTAAATCAAAATGACATGGGACCAAAGGCATTGGTTAGAGGACTTCAATACATTTCCAAAATGTCCAAGAACATGATCAAAGCTTAAAAATTGAGTAAGATATGCCTTGTGGATGTTGGGAAATTTTTGGGTATTTTGAAAAGTCAACTTTGCTTCAAATGTCTTAAAATTGCTAATGGGCCACATTTTCTTCCAAGATTCATCATCCAAAGCATATGCACGACCATTTGGCCCAAAGGGGATTTATTTCATCATTTTTATTTATTTATTTGAATTTTTAATTACAATTAATTCATTTAAATTAAATAAAATATGGAAAAATACTAAACCAAAGTTTTTAAATCTTTTTGTGCAGAATAAACTCTCCTTAAAGGCTCAAGATTCGTGCATAACCTAAATTGGAAGGTTTTGCCATGATTGGAATCAAAAACATGTGGAAAAAGATTGAAAAAAATATGCCATTAAATCCAATATTTGATTCATGATTGCATTGATCTTTTGATTCAAAACTCAACCCTAATTCATTCCTTACATATACTAATGCAAACCTAATGCACAAAACTCTCTAAGCTGCGCCCCATCTGAATAAACAACTTTGCATTTTTTCAAGAAAATTCAAAAACTGAAAACACGATTCCAAAGTGTTTCAAGGCAAGAGAACTATTCTATTGCACTCCCAAGGCATCAGGGAACATTTCTGGATCAAAACCACTGCTTCTAACGCAAAGAATTGGTAGAAACATGTCTCACTTTTCATGAAAATATTCATAATCGCATCTTGAATTCCATGCATTTTTCATATGTTTTTGATACTGATTTATACTAATCTAACCATTCTAAAGCTAATGATGTCATTTAATTGGATTTTCGTGCCCTATATGCCAAATCACCATTGAAGCTTTCTAGGTTTTCAGAGGTCACGAATTGGGGCTTCCTTATTCTGGAAAAATTAGCCTACAAGACCCATGCCATCAGAATTAGAAGCTCATGACGATTAACATGGCATGCTCGCGCTCAATTTATCATGGGCCAATTCCTAATCGCTATTATTCTGTTCTTCATTTAGTGGGGGTTTAAAACCCCCGCTATCCATTTGTTTTTTTTTCAGGCTAACGCAAACGAGTGGAGAAGAAGATCATGTGGCAAGATATGGTTGGACAGTTTGAATTCAGCGCGCGTTTTTTTGTTTCTAGGCCACTAACATCAATTTTCTCTTATATTATTTATGCATTATTTTACATACAGCGCGTTGAAGCAGCTCAGTTGGTGGGATGTTGTGTTGGCAAGCATTGGGACCTGGGTTCGAACCCCAGGTCCCCCTTCTTATTTCCATATTTTTCTCCTAAACGTGTTCCTGTGTAGCTCGCTCCCAGAGGTTCAACGTGCACCCATAATCCAAACGTGCCACATGGCCACTGAGGGCAATCCAAGGGCCCAGACCTGATGAACATCATACTCACCAGTCAACGCGTACACACGCTTCTAGGAAAAGTCAAAAAGGCCTTGAAACAAATGGGCCTAATTGCTAGACAATTCCTCCAGTTTGGGGACAGCACCCCCCTTGGTTTGCTCTCTTCTATTCCTTTTTTCTATTTTTATTTGTTTTTATTTAATTCTTCAAATCAATATTTTCTTAACATAAAAAATAATAAAAATCAGAAAATCATAAACATTAAAATATATTTCATTTAATGTTATTTTTTATAAAAAAGGTCTTATTAATTAATTCGTTTTTATTCTAGGATTAACTTTAACATTTTCTTAATAAACTTAAAATTTGTAGAATTAGGTTTTAATTACTTTTATCTTTTTATTTTCTTTTATCATTATTAATTATTAATCATTATTTTTGTAAATAAAATTGAATTAATTAATTAGACTAACTTTAGGTTTAATTTTCATATTTTCTTAATAAATTAAAATAGTTAGAATTAGGTTTAAATTCAATTAATTCTTATTAAAAATCCATAAATACAAAAACTCAAAAAAATAATTTCCTTTCTCATTTAATTTAACTAATTTCATAATTTGATTTAATTTCCTAAAAAGGGTCCAACGCCCTCGCATTTGATCGTAATTCCAATTCGCGCACTTATTTTATTTCCTCTTTTTATGTAATTCTCCCAAAGCCGTGTAAATTGGACATTTTTATTTCTCGCACTTTATTTCTTTATTCAAATCGGGTCCTGGATTAAATTTGGCGATGTGGACCCGCGCCTTTGTAATAGCGTAGGAACTTTTAATTTCCGCATCTTTTTTAACTGTTAATAAATCTGCATGCAAAAATGAATGTCAAAATAAAAGCAACGCGTAGATCACCTTGATACATGTACAAGATAAAACATAACATGAAAACAACACACCAATTCACACACCACTCTTAGGGTACGCCTCACTGTTGCCTTGCCCCTCGAAAGGTGATCGTCGAGTAGAGGATGTTTTAGTAAGTCCTCATGATCCGGGAACCTGGCATGAGGGTAGCTTCTAAGATATCTTCCTATTGCTCCGGTGATCACCATGTCCCGAACCCTCGAATTGACCCGAACACCTCCAACGGTGGTGCTACCTACCTCTCAATGGTGGGATGGCACTACTTTAAGGACATTTACACAGACGAATTCCATAGGGTAGGTAGACGACTCTAGATACTTGCTCTAATTTCAAAACAAATCAAAAATACTTTTCACACCGACACCTTTTCAAAAAGCTTTCGAAACCAAATTTTTCAAACACTCTTGAGGACCGATACAAGAGTCGAACTGAAATTTTCAAAGAACTTTTTAAAAACCCACAGTTGAAAAGCAAACAAACCATTTTTGAAAACACAAATGAGCAAGTATCTAAGAGCCCATGGATAACCATGGATAGAAAGGGTGCTAACACCTTCCCTTTCTATAAATCTACCTCCCGAACCGAGAGCAATCTCTATAAGGAATTTTTCTGTGCTTTTGTCCTGTCCATGTTGGAGAAAATAAAAGACGGTGGCGACTCTTGCTTCCGCGACATTTCGCGAACCAGCGTTAAACAGTCAGTTCCAGATCCACCGATCACACCCCCCCCCCCCCCCCCGAGTGCTACGTATCAGAGCGACGATACCAACAAGCTACTAAGTCTCTGCTCCTCGTTACCTGCACGTTACCAGTATAAAGGCAACAGTGAAACAAATAAAGGGGTGAGATATCGAATAACATAAATAAGATTATGATATTTAATATATTATAAAAGGTGTGCCTACCACTCCGCCAGTCCAGGACATGATACAAATGAGTGTTGGGCTCTGAAGAACAAGATCCAGGACCTGATTGATGAAGGAGCATTGGAGTTCACACAAGATGGTCAGGCTGAGTTTTTCTACCATCCCTCCAAGGTTCACCACTTGAAGTAACAAGCCCTGAAGATGAAAATACTTTTGTCCATTAGGATTTCCAAGTTGTAGCTTTCCTTTGTTCAAACATTTACTCATGTTAAACGTTGTTATTCCATTAATGCATCGCATACGTCTGTTTTGAAGCAACATTCATATTCACTATATGCAAATTATTTTCATATTTTTTCTGATGATCAACTCTCAATAATTCTAAGCCTCTTGAGGGAGGATGACGAAAACGATACCACAATCTACAGTATGCTTTTGAATAGACCCCGCTGATGAGGTACAGGCATTGTTTCAATTCCTAAACACTAGAGTTATAAGGAAGATAATCCCTCGTCAACCCCTCTGAGCCAAAGAAGTAGGAGTTTTTCTTTTCGAAATTTAAAACCCTTAATCATAACCTGGGGCAGGGTAGTCTCTCAGTTGATCCAAGTGCATAACAAATGGCACCAAAGAGGTCCTTACAAAACAAAAGACATTGATGGTTCTGAACAATCATAAAGACAGGCAGTCATTATATCTCAAAAATAAAAACCCAATAAGTCAAAACCTATGAAGGAGACTTACAAAACTGGGGCATCCCGCTGACTGTAATCACAAAAGAAACAGTTCGGGCAAAATTTAGGGATAACAAAAATAAAAAAAAGAAAGAGGTCATACGAACCCTCAATAACAAAAAGGAATGACTGCCTATTCAAAATAAGTTATCAACATCCGAATCATCACTGGAAAATCAGAGCAAAGACTCAAACAAGGTCTAACGTATGATCAACTGAGTTTAGGTTTGGAGAACATCACGAAGAGCGGGTGGGTACAAATAATTTGACCCTTTATCCTTTGTTTCTTAAACCGTGAACCAAGCCACGTTATAACCCTAAAAAGTCCTAACTGAAGCATGGGTTAGTTCAAAAGCATGTTGTTACGAAAGGTATCCTGACTCCTTAAGGCTCGCAATAAAATAACGAGTTGACATCACGTTTTACAAACATTCACTTGTTTTATGAAGGAGAATGCATTTTCAAAATCTTCAAGACAGACATAAGCTTTGCATTTTTGATATAACATTGTTTGCATATGACTATTTGTTTGAACAGCAGGGAAATTCGCACGATGAATACCTAATGAACAAAAGCACTTCCAATCAAGGGGCAGGCGTGATTATTGTCCGTTATCTGGGGCAATTCAGTCAAGATTCGGAGAATCTCTCAAATGCCAAATAGCCTAGGGAAAATCTCCGTCTAAGTCACTTGGGGCATTGGACGATCAAACGAAGATCTTCTGGTGGCATGGCAACACCACAACAGGGGCACCTCCCTACATTCTGAGAACATGGACATAGTCGAAAAAAATACTACGCAAAATCAAAGACCCGCTAGGTTGACACACCTAGGCAAAAATAAGGGCTTCCCGGCGAACCAAAAGGGTTCGGGCAAAAATAAGGGATGAAATGAAAAAAATCTGTGCACCCGGCAAGTCGAAAACCTGAAAAGGCGGCTTGGGCAAAAATCGGTATCCCGGTGGACTGAAAACCTGAAAGGGCAGCCCAGGCAAAAATTAGGGATCAAGAGCGTACGACTATGTCCTGTCATCTTGTCACCTGCCTACCAGAAGAAGGTTGGTCCATCAACAACTATCAGCACCTCACAGGTCTTCCTCTCCCACCTCAGAAACAAGGGCAATGATGAATTGTCTAAGCGATCTAATTGCTCTGTCAACCAAAGTACCAAGGAAAGGTTAATACAAAGATGATTACCATCTACCTTTACAAATTCCAGATCGTGGGTTAACATCTGAAACCAAACAGGACAATCATCCGCTTGATCATCATCAGGCAACCCTACACCGGTTCCTTCTCAACTTTCAGACAAAGTCTTACACGGACTCATCCACAGGCAACCCTACACCGGTTCCTTCTCAACTTTCAGACAAAGTCTTACACGGACTCATCCACAGGCAACCCTACACTGGTTCCTTTTCTTTCAGAAAAAGTCTTACACGGACTTATCATCAAAGTAACCCTACACCGGTTCCTTCTCAATTTTCAGACGAAGTCTTACACGGACTCACCCCCCACAAATAACCCTACACTGGTTCCTTTTCTTTCAGAAGAAGTCTTACACGGGCTCATCAACAGGCAACCCTACACCGGTTCCTTCTCAACCTCAGATGTAGTTTTACACAAGCTCATCATCAGGCAACCCTACATAGGTTCCCTCTTTCAGCTTATAAAAATTACAGTTCAAAACTTCCCCAGGAGAGTCCAATCCAGTTTCCCCAGGAAGGTTGGAATCCATCTCCCCAAGCAGTAAGCTTATCACCAGTAGATTCTGGAAGCTTATCCCCGTAGAGCATGAACGCGTCTCCCGGATTTATTCAAAGGTTATTCCCTTACCAGGGTATAACTGGGTTATCCTCAGCCAAAAGCCACGGAAAGATCGTTCTCGGCGAAGTCTTCTTATCCCCAGCAAAGTCTATCAGCACTTCCAATACAACAATGGTATCCCCAGCGAAGTTACCATCAACATCCCAGCAAAGTACCTCTCTCCCCACAGAGTATTGCTCCCCAGCAAGATCGTTAGAGTACTTTTCTCCCCGCAGAGTAATCTATTCGCCAAGTTTATTCCCCAACAGAGTTATCTTCTCCCACCGGTATACTTGCAACTATCATCCCCGTCGGAAGCAAAATTTATTTTCCAACATCAGCCCAGGAGTGACTTCCCGGCACCCGTCAAGGATTTATTTTCCTAAGACGGAAAGATACATTCATAAACATCACATTTACATCATTATAGCATGCATATATGCATCATATCTTACAAATCTCATTTATGTTGAGAACATCATTGCTAGATTCATATCATGCATTGCATATGACTGACCTTTACCTTTCAGGAAAGATCCAGTTGAGTTCTCAGCTACATTTCAAGACCTAGTCTGGTTCAGTTAAATCGACCCTAAGATTTTCCTGTTTCTTATCCAGTCAAAGGCCTTCTCTGGTTCAGTCAGATCGACCCTAAGATCTCCCTGTTTCTTATCTAGTTGAAGATTTCAAGACCTAGTCTGGTTCAGTTAAATCGACCCTAAGATTTTCCTGTTTCTTATCCAGTCAAAGGCCTTCTCTGGTTCAGTCAGATCGACCCTAAGATATCCCTGTTTCTTATCTAGTTGAAGATTTCAAGACCTAGACCGGTTCAGCTAAATCGACCCTAAGATTTTTCTGTTTCTTATCCAGTCAAAGGCCTTCTCTGGTTCAGTCAGATCGACCCTAAGATCTCCCTGTTTCTTATCCAGTTGAAGATTTCAAGACCTAGACCGGTTCAGTTAAATCGACCCTAAGATTTTTCTGTTTCTTATCCAGTCAAAGGCCTTCTCTGGTTCAGTCAGATCGACCCTAAGATCTCCCTGTTTCTTATCCAGTTGAAGATTTCAAGACCTAGACCGGTTCAGTTAAATCGACCCTAAGATTTTCCTGTTTCTTATCCAGTCAAAGGCCTTCTCTAGTCCAGTTGAATCGATCCCTAAAAGATTTTCCTGATGAAGACTCAGTAGAAGACATCCAAGATTCTCTCAGCGTTCCTGTTGAGGTTGAAGTCGCCCAAGATTCTCTCAGTGTTACTGTTGAGGTTGAAGTCGCCCAAGATTCTCTCAGCGTTACTGTTGAGGTTGAAGTCGCCCAAAATTCTCTCAGCATTACTGTTGAGGTTGAAGTCGCCCAAAGATTCTCTCAGCGTCCCTGTTGAGGTAGTAATCATCCAAGGTTCTCTCATCGTCCCGCTGAGGTAGTAACCATCCCTGGTTCATTCATCACCATTTGAAGTCCCAGACCCAACTCCTGTAACCAGTCAGGGCACATCTACACAAAGAATTTGAAGACCAGCTCCCGTAACAGGCCAGGTAATCATTTTCTGTTCTTCAGGTACGCAAGTTCTCGCTAAGGAATCTCTTATGTGATCGACACCCAGATGGCATCTATAAGCCCATCCACCTTCCATCACCTCTTAGAATGGCATCTATAAGCCCATCATCATATCCATCAATCTCCAAATGGCATCTGTAAGCCCATTCCCCCATCATACTACTATGTGAGCGCAAATTTCTGGGCACTCTAGTGTTCAATCATCTTCCACCTTCGGATTACAAAAGGCACGTCAGCCAATCTGCATCCTCAGGTCTAAGAAGATTGAACAGGGGCAACTTTTGTACCCCAAAATTTTCCCTCCCATATCCTTCAAAATTTGCCAAGTCAAAGCTTCAAAATCTCCCCAAGGGTTACACAGTTCAAGGGCCTCCTAACAGTCAAAAACTAGGGTTTTGGTTCTGACAAAGAAAATGAATTTTCCAAGGGTACAATCAAGTACCACATGCCTATAAGCATGGTCAAGCATCCTCATGCCAAGTTTCAAGACTCACAGCACAAAATTGCACAGTCAAATGCCCTAATTGCTCAGCAGTCAACTGTAGGGGTAAAATGGTCATTTGACAGTCAAAAGTCAAAATTTTTGGTCAACATCTTATTTTGAAGCCACAAATATCATTTGATCAATTCTTGATCATGATTTTCAAGGCATGGCTCAAAAAGTCTCAAGATGCAAAAGTTTCCATATTTGGACAGTTGAAAAAGTCAACTGTAACTTGACCAAGGCATAACTTCCACATGGATTATCAGAAAAATTCCATCCAAAGCTCATTTTGAAGATAATTACATTTCCTAGAACTCCTCTTCACACTTCAAGTCCAAGAAATGCTCTCACAAGAAGTTATCAATTTCAACATTATAGGTCATTTTCAAAAGTCAACAAAAAGGGACTTTAAGTCAAAGGCCATAACTTGTGATTGGTAAATCAAAATGACATGGGACCAAAGGCATTGGTTAGAGGACTTCAATACCTTTCCAAAATGTCCAAGAACATGATCAAAGCTTAATAATTGAGCAAGATATGCCTTGTGGAAGTTGGGAAATTTTTGGGTATTTTGAAAAGTCAACTTTGCTTCAAATGTCTTAAAATTGCTAATGGGCCACATTTTCTTCCAAGATTCATCATCCAAAGCATATGCACGACCATTTGGCCCAAAGGGGATTTATTTCATCATTTTTATTTATTTATTTGAATTTTTAATTACAATTAATTCATTTAAATTAAATAAAATATGGAAAAATACTAAACCAAAGTTTTTAAATCTTTTTGTGCAGAATAAACTCTCCTTAAAGGCTCAAGATTCGTGCATAACCAAAATTGGAAGGTTTTGCCATAATTGGAATCAAAAACATGTGGAAAAAGATTGAAAAAAATATGCCATTAAATCCAATATTTGATTCATGATTGCATTGATCTTTTGATTCAAAACTCAACCCTAATTCATTCCTTACATATACTAATGCAAACCTAATGCACAAAACTCTCTAAGCTGCGCCCCATCTGAATAAACAACTTTGCATTTTTTCAAGAAAATTCCAAAACTGAAAACACGATTCCAAAGCGTTTCAAGGCAAGAGAACTATTCTATTGCACTCCCAAGGCATCAGGGAACATTTCTGGATCAAAACCACTGCTTCTAACGCAAAGAATTGGTAGAAACATGTCTCACTTTTCATGAAAATATTCATAATCGCATCTTGAATTCCATGCATTTTTCATATGTTTTTGATACTGATTTATACTAATCTAACCATTCTAAAGCTAATGATGTCATTTAATTGGATTTTCGTGCCCTATATGCCAAATCACCATTGAAGCTTTCTAGGTTTTCAGAGGTTACGAATTGGGGCTTCCTTATTCTGGAAAAATTAGCCTACAAGACCCATGCCATCAGAATCAGAAGCTCATGACGATTAACATGGCATGCCCGCGCTCAATTTATCATGGGCCAATTCCTAATCGCTATTATTTTGTTCTTCATTTAGTGGGGGTTTAAAACCCCCGCTATCCATTTTTTTTTTCAGGCTAACGCAAACGAGTGGAGAAGAAGATCATGTGGCAAGATATGGTTGGACAGTTTGAATTCAGCGCGCGTTTTTTTGTTTCTAGGCCACTAACATCAATTTTCTCTTATATTATTTATGCATTATTTTACATACAGCGCGTTGAAGCAGCTCAGTTGGTGGGATGTTGTGTTGGCAAGCATTGGGACCTGGGTTCGAACCCCAGGTCCCCCTTCTTATTTCCATATTTTTCTCCTAAACGTGTTCCTGTGTAGCTCGCTCCCAGAGGTTCAACGTGCACCCATAATCCAAACGTGCCACATGGCCACTGAGGGCAATCCAAGGGCCCAGACCTGATGAACATCATACTCACCAGTCAACGCGTACACACGCTTCCAGGAAAAGTCAAAAAGGCCTTGAAACAAATGGGCCTAATTGCTAGACAATTCCTCCAGTTTGGGGACAACACCCCCCCTTGGTTTGCTCTCTTCTATTCCTTTTTTCTATTTTTATTTGTTTTTATTTAATTCTTCAAATCAATATTTTCTTAACATAAAAAATAATAAAAATCAGAAAATCATAAACATTAAAATATATTTCATTTAATGTTATTTTTTGTAAAAAAGGTCTTATTAATTAATTAGTTTTTATTCTAGGATTAACTTTAACATTTTCTTAATAAACTTAAAATTTGTAGAATTAGGTTTTAATTACTTTTATCTTTTTCTTTTCTTTTATCATTATTAATTATTAATCATTATTTTTGTAAATAAAATTGAATTAATTAATTAGACTAACTTTAGGTTTAATTTTCATATTTTCTTAATAAATTAAAATAGTTAGAATTAGGTTTAAATTCAATTAATTCTTATTAAAAATCCATAAATACAAAAACTCAAAAAAATAATTTCCTTTCTCATTTAATTTAACTAATTTCATAATTTGATTTAATTTCCTAAAAAGGGTCCAACGCCCTCGCATTTGATCGTAATTCCAATTCGCGCACTTATTTTATTTCCTCTTTTTATGTAATTCTCCCAAAGCCGTGTAAATTGGACGTTTTTATTTCTCACACTTTATTTCATTATTCAAATCGGGTCCTGGATTAAATTTGGCGATGTGGACCCGCGCCTTTGTAATAGCGTAGGAACTTTTAATTTCTGCATCTTTTTTAACTGTTAATAAATCTGCATGCAAAAATGAATGTCAAAATAAAAGCAACGCGTAGATCACCTTGATACATGTACAAGATAAAACATAACATGAAAACAACACACCAATTTACACACCACTCTTAGGGTACGCCTCACTGTTGCCTTGCCCCTCGAAAGGTGATCGTCGAGTAGAGGATGTTTTAGTAAGTCCTCATGATCTGGGAACCTGGCATGAGGGTAGCTTCTAAGGTATCTTCCTATTGCTCCGGTGATCACCATGTCCCGAACCCTCGAATTGACCCGAACACCTCCAACGGTGATGCTACCTACCTCTCAATGGTGGGATGGCACTACTTTAAGGACATTTACACAGACGAATTCCTTAGGGTAGGTAGACGACTCTAGATACTTGCTCTAATTTCAAAACAAATCAAAAATACTTTTCACACCGACACCTTTTCAAAAAGCTTTCGAAAGAAAATTTTTCAAACACTCTTGAGGACCGATACAAGAGTCGAACTGAAATTTTCAAAGAACTTTTTAAAAACCCACAGTTGAAAAGCAAACAAACCATTTTTGAAAACACAAATAAGCAAGTATCTAAGAGCCCATGGATAACCATGGATAGAAAGGGTGCTAACACCTTCCCTTTCTATAAATCTACCTCCCGAACTGAGAGCAATCTCTATAAGGAATTTTTCTGTGCTTTTGTCCTGTCCATGTTGGAGAAAATAAAAGACGGTGGCGACTCTTGCTTCCGCGACATTTCGCGAACCAGCGTTAAACAGTCAGTTCCAGATCCACCGATCACCCCCCCCCCCGAGTGCTACGTATCAGAGCGATGATACCAACAAGCTACTAAGTCCCTGCTCCTCGTTACCTGCACGTTACCAGTATAAAGGCAACAGTGAAACAAATAAAGGGGTGAGATATCGAATAACATAAATAAGATTATGATATTTAATATATTATACAAGAACATTATGAATTTCACCGCTTCTCAACAATACACAACAATCATTAAACCTTCACAATTAACATTAGCGATTCAAAATGCAATTCGAATGCGACACAACTATGCATATGCATATGGTACCAACAGGGCTTCAGCCCTCTTCACTAATTTCCAATTAATAGAGGCACAAGGCATAAGCCTACTTCGTAAATCCGCCAATACAGGCCTTCACAAATGCAAATATATGAATGTACAACACATACAATAATATCATTAAACACTTAATGAGACATACGCCTATATCACTAATATTACCAATTAATAGAGGTAAATCTTCGTCATAACCATTCCTACAACTTGACAAAAATATTTGCAACATCATAATATCAACGTACATCACAAAGGAAAACACAAACATGATAGTCGTTTCCAAAACGCTCCTATAAATCTCTATGTGTTAGTTTTTCATTATTTAATTATTCTCCTAATATTTACTTCTAAAATCCACTACATGGCAATATATTTTCTTCTGCTATTTAATTAATCCTCCTAAACAATTATTACAACTGTACTGATAAATTATAACACTATCTTATTACTACAGACTGTTAAAATTATATTGAAACTACTATATTAAGGTTATTGACATATAGACTACTTCTATTAAAGTTGCTTTAGCAATAGCATACTACTGACAAGAATAGTTTAATTCATTTGTATTTATAAATTCTATGCTAAAATATGTAGGCTACTGATAATATATTGCTATGGTGCAGGAAAATAAGTGTCTGCCCAATAACCAGTGCCGAATGGCACTCCCTTTCAACGAAAACACCCAGTGCCGAACGAAACTCTTCTTCCACCAAATTCCCAGTGCCGAACGACACTATTCTCTCTCTCAAGGTTGCCGACTGGCAGCCTCTATCCACACACCTTGTTGATCGTCACTCTCCATCCCCACCTTGCTGACCGGCATCCAACAACAAAGAACAACAACATGCCCCATTATGAATAATTTTTCTGATGTTACTTCTCCAGTTTCATTCTATTCACAGAACCAACGTATAACGATTCACAAACTAACCAAAGCATAACACAGGGACATGAAATTTCACCAATAATCAACACTAATTAATTCCAAACATCCATTTCCATAAACAAACATAAACAACAATAAATTCACACCCTAAATCCCCATATACTAACCATCATATTCCCGGTTATAAAATCCGAACCCCACCCTTACCTTTTGGTTTTCCGGTCGGTCGAATTCTCTAGTTGAAACTGCATCTGGTTTGACGGTGACTTCTCTAAATTGTCTTGCCTCCCACTTGGTGCCTCCAAACCCTTGTTTCTTCTACAACTACGTGATAATTATTTTTCTTTTGGTTTTTGGCTGCTAGCCTCTATATATCATAACCTAATATAATAATAATAGGTCTACTAGTAACTTTAATGGACCTGATAATGCTATTCCTAATCTTTCTATTTCACACACCCAACTTGACCCAACTAATAAAATAATATTCTATTAAAATCAACATTATTTCCAATATTAATATTTCTTGACTAAATTGACTAATTATTCGATTATCAATTCTAACAATGTATATTTAATCCAATAATGCTCCTTATAATTTTTCTGATAATTCCTTCTTCGACTAAATTCCAATAATTAAATCCTTAGTAAATCATTTAAATAATTTAATGAATTTATAGGTGTTACAGTCGACCCCAAAGACTTTTTCCTTAATCTTTTGGATAAGCGCTTCATTCGTTTCACCAGACGAAGTGCCACTTGAGGAAGTGGTTGGACTGGGGAAAATACTTTGTGCAAGCGACTCTTTTCGAGCTTTGAAAAGTTTGATGTACTCCAGAGGCTTAGTATTTTTAAGAAGCTCCATTTCTTCGAGTGAAGGAAGTGTATCTTCAGTAACCATAGGAATGAACATTTGAGCCTGGGCCACTTCAGGATTTTCGATTTGGTGTGGAATTTGTTGGCGTTGATCATTGTTATCATCATTTCCTTGCATTATTGTATCATCTTTTGGTGGATATTCCTTCTCAGCAAAAGTTTCATTGGCTTCGCTCGTCAAATCCTCATCTTCATCAGAAACCCCTCTATTTGCTTTTGGGGAAGAATCAGCAGAATAATTTTCTTCTGAGCTTGGGTTATTAGGTTCTTCTTTGATAGCAGTGTCTGCCTAATCATCATCAAACTCCTTTTTCTTCTACTTTTTGGAGGAATGATGTTAATTTGGCACTTCTTGCTAAAGATCTTTCATGTGAACATCAATAGTGGAACCCTTATTGGAATCTTGAGCTGAGGAAGGATGGATTGATGGGTTTTTCTACTTTGAGTAAAGGGTTGGAAATAACATCGTCTTTTTTTTGTTTACTCTTTCCAAACTTTGATTTCTTCTGGGACGCCATTGATTGTGTTTTGAAGAAGAAGAAGTTACAGAAAAGTTTGTTGAACTTTGGAAGAAGAAGGGAGAGATTTTGATTTGAAAAAGTGCAGAAAAGAGAAAAATAAGATGAATGATGTTAATTTATATAAGGGAAATTGAACTGTTTTTGATGGAAAGAGGGAAGTTGAACTTTTTGAGTAGTGGTACACGTGTAAGGTGATCCTCTTCTTGATGAACGATTTTTGTATGTTCTAAAGTTAAGACTATTCATCATAGCTAATGATGAGATTTATAGATACCCATACTGCGATTAGATGTTTGGGAATCAAAAGTCATTATGATAATGACGTCATAATAGTTGAAAAGGTTGATGAGTTGTTCAGAAGGTTGAAATTTGAGGAGATTACAAAAAATATGCATTTCTGTTTTCGAAATAAATATTTCTTGGGGCCAATTTGTTGGCTGGAAATTTCGACTAAGGAGAACTTGAGTTGAGTCAATGGTCTGAATATACTTAGATAATTGTTTGGCTATTTTGTTTTTTAAAATCCATGAATATTCGAATTCAAAATTCTTTAAGAGATTGAGATATAATTGTGAGAAGAAGGAACCATGCAAACTGAAATTTTTGCCCAGCAAGGTCTCACGCACGCGCAGCAAGCTCAGTCAGGCCTGACATTTCATCAAGCAGATTATAAGCACATATTCATGGCCAAATATCTCATTGATTCAAGCTTCATTTTGAAAAATTTTGAACATGAAAGTTGAAGTATCAAATGTCCTCTCCATTTTTGTTTCAAACCTTGTCATGTTTCATGCATTGTAGAGGAAGATATAAGGAAGCAATGACATGTGCGTGAAATGGTGAAAATGTGCATGGGAATGCATGAGAATTTTGTGCAATCAAGCCCCAACTTCCAGCTCACGCCTCAGCCCTATTTCACTTACTCAAGACGCACGTTTTTCACCCTCATTTGCACATAAAACGCACAATACCTCACTTCACTCTCATTTCTCTCACTTCTCATTTCTTTTACTCTCTCTTTCCTCGCACTATGTAAATCATATGCGTTCAACAATTAAAGGGGGTTGGAAGAATAAAATCATAAAGCAAGCTATCATCTTTCTCTCTCACTCACACGAAGCTCTCTTCTCTCTCTTTATGTTTCAAGCTTCAATTTCCACCATTGTTAAAGCTCATCTTCTTCCATTTTTCAAAGTTTCTTCGCATCTCCACTCTATCATCTTTGAATCATTCAAGCTATTGATCTTCTCCTTACTTGCTCTTTATTTGAGCTTAAGCATCATCAAACTCATTGAATGGTAGTTGATCCAATTTCTCTCTCTTACTGCAGCCTTGCATTTTACTTTGATCCATGAGTTTTTTTTGAAGATCCAATAGCATATTCGTGTTCATGGTATTTTTGTGATCAATTTTGGTATTTGGATCGAATGATTTGATGGAGAATTGAAGGAGAAATCTAAATCACAAAACAATTTGTTAAAATGTGCAAATCGAATCGTGTTCATGCATCATCCTTGACACGCATTTTCTCTATCCTCAAGGCATCATTTCATATAATTTTTGGTCCTAGCATGGTCTACTAATTTTTATCTTGAACTTTGGTGTTTTAATTTTTTAATTTCACTAAGAAATGCGCAAGATATTATGGCCTGAAAGTAGTGTTTCAAAAATGTGAAAATTGGAAAATATAGCTTGGTAGGGGTGATTGCATGGAAGTCGTGATTGAACATGTTCTCCATGCATTTTACAACGCATTTTTTCAACAACAGGTGTAAATAGCATTTGCATATTAATTTTCTTTTTTTCTCCAATTTTCTTTAAATATTTTCATCACTTCAAAAATCATGATAAAAATATTTTAAACTCCTTTTTCAATATATTTTCATGTTTTGATTTTTATTTCATTTTTTTATCATTTTTATTGATTAAATAAATCCATATAGATAATTAGTGTTTTAATATCCTTTTAAATCTGGAATTTTATTTTCTTATTTCTATTAAATCAAAAATCCATAAAAAAATATTTTTGGACTCCTATCTGAGTTTATTACTTGAAAATATTTTTTGTTCTATTTTTATAAAATTTTGGATTACAAATTAAAATATTTTTTGGACATATCATATTTTCTTTATTTTTCTTGGATGAATTGTTTAAATAATTTCCATCTAATTTTTCCTTTAGAGATAAAATTCCAGAAAAATATGATTGCTGATTTTTAGAGTTTTATTGACATTTAGGTTATTTTGAATCAAATTAGTTTGACCTTTCGATCTAATTGATTAATTTTGGACTTAATTTCCTTTTTTAGGGTTTTTGTTTGATCATGCACATTAATTGATTAAAAGTTATAACTTCCCGTGCCTATAAAATTAGATATAAAGTTCATTAGAGTGCTTGAACATGTTGAGGCCATAAAAAACATTTTTCTAGAATTTTACAATGTGATTTCATATTTTTCATAAATTATTTCCACAAACCATCTAGTTTAAGGCTTATACTTGCTAGTTTCCAAGTTTGCATTTCTAAAGTAAATTTCCACCTCAATCCAGGGACTCCAAAATTTATTTCCGACTTTTGCAGGACTTTAGAAAGTTAGGGTTTTAATTTCATAATTTTTCAAGTTCTTTTCCTATTTTAAAACTAATTCTTGACTTAGGTTTGCATTTAGGGTTTTACCTTTGATCGATGCTTGTAATTGAAAACTTTTGTACATGATTCTTGTTTAATTCTTGAAATAAAATGTGGTACTGACTTGAGGCATATTGTGAGACAAATTCTTTATCCTCATTGGGTCTTGGTTGTTGATAGGTTGATAAACCAAATCCATTAAAATGGACGAATGATGTTGATGATATTTGAAACTCTAATCCCTTCCCTCTTCATCTTATCCCTGTTTCTTATTATATTACATGTTATGGGATGATGATCTCTATATCATTTATCCAAAAATGAAGTACATAGATTTTTATTGACCGACCTCAAAATAGGTGCGACTTCTATATAAGTCCACTTACGATTGCTTAACATAGCGCTAAATTTTGTCCCGATTTGAAAAAATGATCATTCGTGGCCCAAACCTATGTTTGCAAGCCCAAGTATGTTAATTTGAACCCTTTGATCCAATAAAATTGAGATTCATTGTTAGGAGTCCTTGATTCTACCAATCTTCCAATGGATCTTCATCAATTTTGGTCAACGCGGATCACTTAAACATCATTCATCATTAAATGTTGCCTTGAGGAGTATTAAATGGATGATATACTTGACAAAAAGAAAAGGCAACTTTTTGTTGAGAGGCTTTGGTTCTACCAATCCTCTAATGAGTTCCAAATGCAAGTTTCAAGATAGTCATCCAACTAACCATTAACTTCTAACAATTGACTTTATTTTATGCTTTTACTTTATGTAGCATTTACTTTAGCATTTACATTTCATGCTATTTTCATCTTTGCTCACTTTAGCATTTGCTTTTATGCCACTTTTATTTTTCTTGCTTGAGCATTTCTTTTCTTTTTGAAGATACTTAATAATCAACATGAACCATAAAAAACTTTAATTATACTTGGACTATTTCGTTTCTATCCTTGGCATTATGGAGTATTGCACTTCTTGGACTTAGGATTAGAGACCTTAATCATATGTTGGAGACCTTGTGACTTTAGTTGATATTTTGGCTAGAGTTCTTGAGGTTTACCTCAAGATATTGGGTTGTTTGTTTGTTTTGTGTGCAGTTTATTGTGATTACATACTTTGTCTGTAATCTGGAATTCATCTGTATACAGCCGTTACTCTGCCCAATTTTTATGAAGACTTAATACACTTGAAGTTTAGTTTTCTCATGAGGTCTAGTTTCTTTACTTGCTTCATTTCAATCCAAAGAATGGGAATTCTATCTTGACTCATAATGTCAAGTATTGGCTTCTTGTTGGTTAGATGTTTCTTTTCCTTAACTTTTTACCTTATGCTTTAGGATAGTCTCTTCATCTCCTCCCATCTTCTTTAATTTCAAAAATCTTCTCCCTCCTTTTGAAAACTCTTCTTGTTTCTAAACTTGAACCACTTTAATAAGAAACTTGGACATAGGTCCATGCATTTTCAAAACATTTTTATAAATAAACTTCAATCAACTTAATAATACCTTGACATTTTTGTCAGAAGACTAAAAGTCAATTAATATCATTCAAACCATTTTTGCCATTTTAGATTTTACTTTAAAACTTTTCTCAAAATATTAGACTCTTGTCAATCCTTGTAGTGATGTAAACAACTATACTTCTACAATATATAGTGAATTCAGATATTTTACACTTGGGTGTTGAGTGAGGAATTGTTGATTTTAAAATCCAAGCTATATCCTCCACTTTGAGATGATGCAAATTCTCCTTTCTCATAATTGTGGGTGGTAAGTATGTTTTCCACACAAACAATGACAATGATGTCTTATCTCATAAAATGAACCAACACACTTGTGTTTTAAAATTTTTAAATAGGAACTACGTGTACCCTGATCCCCTATTGCATGAATGGTGGTACTTAGGCACTAAAGGTTCGCAACCACGTCGGGTGCAAAAATCATTAAAAAAAATATTTCTTTTCTCACCTCCACCATCTATTTTCATACAACATTTTATATCAAAAATATACAGATTTTACAAACAGGTTCCTGCAGAGTACCGTAGATGTTTATGGTGCTAATACCTTCCCTTTGTATAACCAACCCCCTTACCTTGAATCTTTACCCCCTCTTTTCCCACTCCTTTGGAAACAATAAAGCGCAGTGGCGACTTTTATTTTGATTTGTACAAGTCTAGTCAATCCAATGGCTTAGTCTTAAATATTTCTACCGCTATAATTAATAGCATATTGTTTTACCAAAATTGTTGCCAACAAACACTTTCAAACTCCCCCTTTGGAAAATTTTGGCTAAAACATTATTAGAGCATATTAATAGAGTAATATATTATGAGAGTAATATCAGAGTAGCAGGATAAACATAGCAAGCAAAGCATAAACTCAGTTAGCAATTAGCTGTTAGATGGGAATATGTCAGAACATTTTCAGAGACAAGAGGCTCCCCCTCAAGTATTGAGTTTCCCCTTAATCAGTGGTAAGTAAGTCAGTTTCTCTCCCCCTTTTTATTCATAATATGCCAAATTTAAAGCATGCATTCAAGATAATATCAGTTATATAGGTACAAACCATAAAAACCAAATGTTAAGCACATACAAGTGCCAAAATGAAACAAAAGGGTCAAATAAAGAGACATAAATTAGTCTAACTATTGTCAGGACCAATTAACTTGGTTGATCCAGAACATCCTTCCTCACTAGAGTCTTCACCTTCACATGTCACTGTATCATCAAGGTTGTTGTCCTTTTGTAGGTCCTTGATCATCTTTTCAAAATTTAGATTCCTTGTCGAGCTAACTCTTATCACATAATCTAATTCCTTGTCGGCTTCCCTTAATTCAGAGATCATGTCATCCTTGGTGGAGTTCTTGTTTTCAGTAGTTGGATATGTCAAAACAATGTCAGGGATATGTTTTCCTTAAAAAAGATTGAAGTGAAGAGTCAAAGCAGACTCCCTCTTGCACACTACATCATTACCACTTAGAATTCCAAGATGTTGATTAAGAATAATTCCACAGATGAGGGAAGGAAATGAAATTTTCATCTTAATGGCACAAGTTCTGCATGCTTAATAGTCTGATCAAAGATGTAAGTACCATAATCAAAAAGTTTATGGTTTCCAACAGCATAAATAAACTTTCCTAATCCAATGGAGATGGTTGAAGTGTGATTAGTGGCAACCTAATTTGCAGCTCCAATCCTATGTAAAACAACACATTTCATACTTAACTTGCTAACAGGAAGTTTATTTTTCATGGGCCACTCACTTACTTGATTAGCAGTGATGGCTCTGCATACTTAATTATTTGTTACTTCCTGCTCATAACAGACATCTTCATACCTATCCAGACATCTTCAGGCCTTTCTATACTCCTTACTTTCATGATCAACACAGTCAACAAGAATATTAATAATAAATTCCTTAACAAGAGTTTCATAGCATTTGTCAAACCTGGTGACAATTTTCATCAATCCAGCGTAAGATATCAGCTCCATGATATCTTTTCATTCTAGAGCACCAGCTCCCAATTCTCTTTCCAGGGCAATTGTTCTTTAAAAAACATACTTCCACTTTTCAGCATTTCCAACAAAATGGAAGGAAATGTTGACAAGGGGAGCATTAAGAACCCTAATAGAAATCTTCTTTCTTGCAGAATTTTTGATAGGAGAGATATCCTGGACATCTTGCTCGACATAATAGTGTGAGTCAGCTTCTTCAACAACCACAACTTTCTTTTTACCTTTAGATCTTTTTACAGCATTATCATCATCAGTGGAGCTATCAGGTCTAGCTTTTCATTTGCTAGAGGGAGGAAAATCTTTACTTCCTGGATTTGGGGGTCCCTACTTGATTTTCTTCTTGGTTGTCTTGGAAGTGGGTGTGACACTTGCATCCTTCACTTTGCTGGATTTAACCCTTCTTGCAATACCAGGCACCACATTAGTAATGAGCGCATTGTCAGATAGATCATTTACATTAACTGCATTCTCAGCATTTTGACCTTCTGCATCCTTGGAGGCAGCAGCATCTTCCTTAGTAGAAGAGTTCTCTTCAACGTCTTGTTTAACATTTTCTTCTTCCACTTCCTTTAGAGTAAAGATAGCAAGCTTCTCATGTTTTCTTTCAACAACATCTTTCTTGAAGGTGGATGATTCAGCAGCAGCACTTTTAGGATCATTTCTTTTGTCATCAGGAGGAGGCATACGAACAAGAGGGGTATAAATCCCAGGAACAACAAAGATTTCATTTAACACTCTATCTACTAGCCTTCTAATGCTTCTATCAACATTAAAAACTTCTTCTTCCGTCCTATTGTCAGTATCAGTAGAAGAGTTACCTTTATCATCCTTGGATTTCTTAGCAGGTGATGATCTAGGGTTCTTGACCTTCTTATCAAGAGGTAGCATAGTTTCTACAGGTGTAACGTCAAGTACTCTGTCAAGAGAGAGATTCTCATTGGCAGATTTTGAGGAAGACGATGTATGATGTTGAGACATCATTGAAGATTTTTGAGCAAAAGGATGAAGAATGACTAGGGTTCTTTTTCTATAGAGGAGAATGAAAAGTTTGTGAAAGTAGAAGGATGTTATTTCGTAGCGTGTGGGAAACACTTTGAGGTTGTCCTGTAATGATTGTTTCGAAATTTTATTTTTTGGAAACACAAATAATATAATATCACTTTAATGATATTTCTACACGCCCTTAATTGCTACAAGCCCTCGTATAGGAAAATCCCTAATTATTCTCTTAAGTTCTCAAACTGATTAGCATCCAAAGCCTTAGGGAAAATGTCAGCCAGTTGCAATTTAGTGGCTACATGTTCTAAGGAAACAATCTTTTCTTCAACAAGCTCTCTTATGAAGTGATGACGGATATCAATATGTTTGGTCCTGATGTGTTGAATGGGATTCTTTGATATGTTAATGGCACTTAAATTGTCACAGTATAATTTCATGACGTCTTGTTTGACATTTTATTCTGTTAAAATTTGTTTCATCCACACCAATTGAGAACAACTACTTCCTGCATCAATATACTCAGCCTCTACAGTGGACAGAGACACACAATTTTTCTTCTTACTAAACCAAGATATGAGATTATTTCCTAGAAAGAAGCATCCTCCTGATGTACTTTTTCTATCATCAACACTTCTTGTCCAATCAGCATCACAATAACCAATTAAGGCAGAACTAGATCCATGACAGTATAGAATACCATAGTCACTTGTTTGATTCACATATTTAAGAATTCTCTTCACACGGATGGCATGGCTAATTTTAGGATCAACTTGATATCTAGCACACACCCCTACAACAAAGGCAATGTCGGGTCTGCTAGCTATGAGATATAGAAGATTGCCTATCATACTTCTATAAAGACTTTGATCCACACTTACTCCTTTTTCATCTTTAGACAACTTCAGATGTGTGGGAGCAGGAGTTCTTTTGTGGCTGGAATTTTCCATCCCAAAGGATCATTTCACAAAGAACTTTAATCTCCACCTTTGGAAAATTGAGGCCAAACAACTCTTCAAGATATATCACTTTGTTCAATTCTTCAAGATATAACAGTTTATTCATATCATAACAAGTGATGACTAATTGTATCACTAGACTTCATTAGAGAATTCACTCAACAACATCATCATTTTTTCATTTATCAGAGTTAATTACAATAGTAGCAGCAGAAGTCAGTAGCATCAAGATCGGATGCTTACATACAATCCATTCAGTTGCTCCAAACCAATTAGACAATACAACATGTAATCATTCACAGACTTAGTCATTCATGTACCCAATTAACACATAGTTAGTATCATATAATCATACTAAATAACAATTATTAGCATGCAATCATTCATAGACTTAGTGATGCACAACACAAACAACTAGTAGTTAATATTTAGGAAATGTAAAATCTGCTAACCATATACTAACACTCAGATTTGCTTACACAAATACAAGGGGCGGATGTTTTTCCAGATGCTTTAGCATGGAGAACAACATTAGTCCTTCATAATCAAATAGTACTAAACAATTACCATGTTTATATGCACACAACAGATGCACCACTTTTTACCAATACCCTTTTTTACCATAATATGGAAAAGGGTTAGTTCTTCAAAGAAGTAAACATGCATAAAGTATACCATGAAAAGGTCCTTCATGCAAGGTTATCATATTAGTATATACATAACCAACACAAGAAAAAGTCACCAGAATCAGCATCAAAAGATGCACAACATTATTACATACGCCAGTCTTAAGAAATCTGACAAATCAAGAATAAAACATGTCCAAATATAAGGACAAGGCAAGTAAACTTCAAATAGCATTATTCAGACTTATTTATCTATCCATCCTCTACAATGAATGTATTTTACCCAATCTTCATCACCTTCTGAGTTTGAACAATCTCTTCTTGAGCTTGAACATGGCTTTTCTTCAAAGGCTTCCTGTTGGTTGCAGATTTCTTCCTAGTGACAGTTGCCTCCGTAGATGTCCTAACAAATGTAAATCCGCTATCTGCATAAAAAGTAGACTCAACTCCCTTGTCCTTGTCGTCTACTCTAGTTGTAGAGGAACTCTTCCTTCTTTTCTTTCTATAACTTTGGCTCATCTTGAGATCGATTTGCACTTAATGGAGAGACAGAGAGAGATAATGGTAGGAATAGACTATTATTTCTTGTAATAGAGGTTCGTAGAAAAGAGATTTTGAAACAAGTAAACTTTACTTTGTTTCATGTGCAGTTGTTAGTTATATTTTCGATGCATCCCAAATTTTAACATATCAAGGAAAGATTGAAGAAACACTTGGAGAGATTGGACTGATTTTATTATGCTTTCGATGAGCAAGATTGAAAAGATTTTAGAAGAACATATTCTAAAGAATATGCCAAAGTTCATAGGTACGCAATAGTGTTTGGTACTTAGAATTTTTTAAAGTAATTTAAATATTATTTTGACTAAGGAAGTTTAGATGTCAAACGAAGCTAAGTAACCGCTTTTTGGCCTTATCTACATCTGAAAGACACGTTGAAGAAAATTGAAGGTGAAATCTGTGCAGTCAAAGACATGCCATCTTCTGAAGAAAAGACTGTCCGTTACGGTTATATATATTTCATTATAAATAGAAGATTCTAGTGTCAAATTTGGTGTGTTGACATTACTACAAAAAACTCAGTATATTCAGTATCTAAGCAAAGTCAGAAAAGACTAACTGAGTGAAATGTATGTATTCAAACACCATTTTTTATTTATTCAAAGTATTTTATATTAAATCACTTTTCTGCATTTCAATTTCTATTGAAACCTTTACAGTTCCTGCATTTTGCATTTTATATTTTACTTCACTTTAAATATTTCGATTACATCGAAACCTTCATCTCTTAAACAGATAAACTAGATGAAATTCAATAAACTTTATGCACATATGTCCTAGGATCAATCTAGTCAATTATGCAAGCAATCAAATAACCATTTGGAAGAATAGCGATTGTTTACCGAATTTCACGGTAAACAAATTGGCACACCCGGTGAGACCCTTTGTGCTAAAGTTTTCATTTTTTTTTATAAATTTTGCATGTTCTTCATCCATAACATTTCTCAAACACTGTGTGCATGAGATTGAGGAGTGATAGGATAGCCAAGAACATCGTGACAATACCAAAACGAATACACGTTAGAAAAATGGCAACTCCCATGAATAATAATAGGGAAAAACCATTAAATGAAACAGGACAAGGCACGATCACAATGAATTCAACTGAAGTGAATCCATCCACTTCCAGTACAACAAAAATGCCGAAAAATACACAGGGTGGAGTAGTATTCTCTCCTTCGATAGCACAGTATCATTGTGTCATACACTAAATTTTCCGCCTCGGTGCTACAGTAAATATTATTTTCAAAATAGGTTTTAAAATTCTTTTGGTTCGTTTACACTAACATTCTTTAGTTTTTAAAAATATTCTTTTTTAAATTATTTTCCTTCTTTAAAAATATACATAATAATTTATTTGTATTTTTTAAAATAACAAATACTTGCTCGTCTTTATATACTTTCAATTCGGTGTTTATTTCAAATAATTAACATAACACAATTGGTAAGAAACAAAGCTTGAAAACATAAGGTCATAAGTTCAAAACTCACTTGGTGCACTTTTAATATTTTTCTGCCTATATGTTACTAATTTTATTTCCATTTATTTTCAAAAAAAAAATCCCAAAAAAGCCATTTTTTATTATTTAAATATTATTTTCTTATTTTAATTAATGCATTTTTAAAAAAAAAAGTTATTTGATTTTATGCACTTTTTACAAAAATTGAGTGCAAAAATTATAATAAATATAAAAAATATTTCCTTTTATGTTTAGTTGTTTTTTATTGGTCAATCAGTGTCAATTTGTGTCATACTTATCTTATGATTGATTATTTTGGTGACCAAAGAAAATTTGATTTGTTAGTTAACTTTATTTCCTAATTCGTCGACCTAATTATCACTATAAATAGGTCACTCTTTCACACTATTTTTCTTCAACAATTTAACAATCTCAATCTTTCTCTTAACTTTGGTTTATTCCAGGGTTTCTCGACAGAAACTCTAAGATACAAATCCAAAAATTTCCAACAATCCTTCGACAATTCAGATCCGAAACCCCTAACTGCCTCCTCGCCTCCGTTCATGCCTCCCTCTTCGTACATGTTTGTTTTTTTATTTCTTTTTATATTATTATTATTATTATTATTATTATTATTATTATTATTATTATTATTATTATTATTATTATTATTATTATTATTATTATTATTATTATTATTATTATTATTATTATTATTATTATTACTAACAAGTATTTTAAGAAAAAATAGATTTTTTCTTAGGGGCCTTAAGACCTATTTCTATTTAGTGCATGTATATAATTCTATCCATTTTTAATCACATCACTTGTTTTACTTCATCAACTATAATTTGCACCCTTTTGTAATTTAGTCCTAAATCCAATATCTGGATTTAGGACCCTGTTAATTGCACCCCCAACCTTTTACTTATAAACAGAAAATACACTCCCCCGCGTAATTAATTAAAATTTTAATTTTTACATTTACTTTTATCTATTTATTTATTTATTTATTTTCTTATATTTTCAGAATTTATATTTACTTTAATAATAAATTTTAAATCTATTTATTTATTTATTTATTCAAATCTTTATTATTACTGATCCATTCAAATATTTCTTTAATTGATTAAAATTATTTTTTCTCATGCATTATAAAAGATTTTCTTCATATGTTAATATATTTTAAAAAACATCTAAACAAGCAAATCTTAACCACTTTTTTACTAACTTAATAAAATCAAGGTCATTTTCAAAAAGGATTATGGAAATACTTTTAATCGAATGCGAACTTTGTCTACAAATTTCGCTATTCACACACCCAGACTTGGTTCATGGAAAATCTGAAGTATCTTCATAATCCATAAAAAAAACTAACCAACTGCAAACTACGATATGAGATTTTAATTCCTCATAAGAGGACACATAGGTATATGGCTAAAATTGTGGCCAGTTCCCCTAATAAAGATTAAAACCCTATTTCCTAAAAAATTGCAATTCTAAAGTCTAGTATCCTTGTGAACAAGGTAGATGAGGGGTGCCTAACACCTTCCCTTTATTTAGAAAGGAGTCAAACAACTTACAATATCTGACCAAATTAGCCTTTATATTACCTTCCTAAAATATAAAAATTAAGGGTTGCAACTCTTATTTTAAAATCGGTTATAACAACTGGCGACTCTGCTGGGGACTCAACCCTATGGTTTAGAAATCTTTTCTTTTTGTTTAGGTTTTTTTTTAATATTTTTCTATTTTCGCATTGTTTATTTATTTATTTATTGTTGTTTATTATTATATTTTTCTCTTTTATCATTTGTTGGTGATATTTTATTTCAAAAAAATTATTTTCAAAAAACCTTAGAAAGATGTTTCGTCTATTGTCCAAGGGGATACATCATCCCTATGAGTTTTTGTGACGACTTTGCCTAGAGTCTGTGGAATTCCAAAAAAAAAAATCTCTCAAGAGATATCCTCTTGGGGGGGTAGGACTTTGGAACAAAACCTATGACTTTTTGTATAAACCCTAAACTAAAAACTCATGGTGAGACCTTTCACGACCTTAGAGACGAAAGTTTCGGTCTGCAAAGAGGCTCCACTTAAGGGAGGCCCTTGTGCCTGTCCCTCTAGTGTTATCCATGATACCATTAAGGAAACCACCTTATGTGGAGGATAGAATATGCGTAGGCCAAAAATAGGAGTCTACCATCTAAGGATATCTTTCATGATATCCCATTACTAAGCCACACAATCATGCATTCATGCATCTTTCATTTCACATATTCATTTTTCTCCATTTGTTTTTTTCTGTCTTATTCGCAGGATTAAAAAAAATAAGTCAAAGGTTTTGGTGAGTGTCTTAAAAATGAATTCCATAGGGAAATAACTTGTATGTGTTAGTGTTGTCAAGCCAGATGTGATAAAGTTAATAATCATCAAGGAGAAATTGCTTGAAAGAGCCATGAAAATGTTAGTGCTTCCAATAATTGCTTTTTTTTGTTCGAATATTTTTCAATATCAGAATTGTTTTCCATTTTGAGGATGATTATTATTAATGAAAGTACTTTTGTTTCCATATTCGAACTGCGTATTCATTTCAAGATACTCACCAATAAAAAGCAAAACCTAGAAAAAATATATAAAGGAATCCAATGTGAATAAGATAAATGTCAAAAACTCTCAGCATATTCATACGCATCCATGCATTCACAAACATTGCATTTCATAAATTCATACAAAAAACTTATCATTTTTCAAAAACATTCTCCAATTAACACATTGAAAAGAAAGCACCACCTCTCTGACCATCATATAAAACAAGAGCCCATCAAAAGAGAGTGATGGAACAGATCGAGGAGAATCAAGCCGCATTCAAGGAAGGGAGATATGAGCCAAGCTCTTCTAGCGTTGAAGAACATTATCGAAAGGCAAGAACAAATTCCTATGGAAGACTTTAAAGAAGTAGTCCAAACTATTAGTGCATCAAGCGGTCACCATCCTAGGCAATAACTAGACCCAGGACCTCTAAGGTCAACTATAGCTCAACAATAGGTCATACAAATTGATACTGAAGGGTTTGTCCCACCTCCACCAAAGGTAGGGGAATCTCATACCTTGCAGATTTTGATTAACAACGCGGAAAACTACATAGACTTGTAAGATGGAGACCATGACTTAGAAGATGTCAACCAAGCTCCCCAAAGGACAGCCCATACTCATGTTAATGAAAATCCCTTGGTGTTCAATCAGTATAAAGCCCTCGAAGAAAGGTTGAAGTTTGTGGAGGGTTACGTTGCTTTCGATGTCAATGCTCTCGTAATGGCTCTAGTTCCAGATGTGGTGATCCCTCCAAAGTTAAAAGTTCTCGACTTTGGAAAATATAAGGGCCCCATAAGTCCGAGGAACAATCTACGCATGTATTGCAGAAAAATGCATGCCTATGCTCAAGATCAGAAGTTGATGATCCATTCTTTCCAAGACAGTTTGAGTGGGGCATCTCTAGATTGGTACATGCAATTAGAGCGGATTCATATCCAAACATGGGAAGATCTTTCTAATGCTTTCTTAGGATGATACAAGTACCATTTGGACATGGCTCCTAACCGTATGAAACTCCAAAACTTGTCTTAGAATAAGGAGGAGTCTTTCAAAGAGCATGCTCAAAGATGGAGGGAAATGGCAGCCCATGTGAAACCACCACTCTTGGAGAAAGAATTAGTCGATATGTTCATGGGCAATTTACAAGGGTTGTACTATGATAAAATGGTAGGAAGTTTCTCTTACGGATTTTCAAATTTGGTGACTATTGGTGAAAGGATTGAAGCTGGTATAAAAAGGGGGAAGATACAAGGGGTGTCATCTAGTACCCCTTATAATGCAAAGAGACATGTTCCTAACTTCTAGAAATGAAGGAAGGATAAATTAACGTTGTAACATCGCATCCAAGGGCACCACAACCATTGATAATTCCACGAGAACAACAAAAGAGCATGTTTGAAAGGACTCCGAGAATATTTATTCCTCTCCCCATTCTACATGGTCAATTATTGCAACACTTGATCAAAGCATCTTTTATAGAACTGAAACCACTAGATCCTCTAGTTGGGGCACTCCCACCAAAGTACGATGCAAATTCCAGATACGAGTATCATGCAAATTCTCCAGGGTATACCATAGAGAAATTTTTGGCCTTCAGACATAAGGTTCAAGATTTGTTGGATTCCCAAGATATCATCTTGGATAAGCCGAACATTAAGACAAATCTCAGGCCTCCGCATGGTGGACCTGCTGTGAATGCAATTGACGTGGTCACTGACTTTGGGGCATCCAGACAAGTAAAGGCCCCGATAAACCTTTTGAAAGACTATTTTTTGGAGTGTGGGTTCCTCTTAGAACATAATGAATATTTTGAGGAAACGTTACAAAAATTGGTGGATCAAAGTATAGTCCAATTTGGGCAATACCCTAAAGAAGAATACATAGTTGCAATCGAGAGAAGTATGAAGAAGCCATTGGTAATTCCATGCCAAGGGCCAAACCTTAAAAAGACTCTGGTGATTCCATAGGGAGAGTCAACAGAAGCACTAGTAATGATACCGCGACAATCTCTGAAGATACTAGTGGTTTCGAAGACTACAATGGTGATTAGGGAGCCATCTCCTACCCCTTACAAAAACAATAAAGTGATACCATGGAGTTACGATTCAACTTTATATGTCAATGGTTTAATGTAAGAATGTGAACCATCAACAAGTCAATGGCTTGCTATCACAAATATAGCCGAAACAGGGGGAATGACTCGCAGTGGTCGAATCTAAAGTCCCGAACCAATGAAGAAAAGTGATGCCATAATTAAGAATAAGGGAAAAGTTGTGGTGGAGACATATCAAGAACAAGAACTTCTAAGCAACAATTATATTGATCAAGAGACAGAAGAATTACTGAAAATAATCAAGAGAAGTAATTATAGGGTGGTGGATCAGCTACACCAAACACCGACCAAGATTTCAATACACTTATGGCTCCTCAACTTAGAAATGCATCAAGACTCTCTAATGAAGGTTCTAAGTTATGCTCATGCCGCATAAGAGATTATAGTAAACCTTTTAGACAATGTTGTAGCAAATCTGACATCAGGATCATATCTAGGTTTTAATGACAGTGAGTTGTCTCCACAAGGAAGAGCTCGCAATAAGGCGTTGCACATTTCTATTTAGATAGGTACTACAAGCCTTTCCAGGTTGCTCACCGATACTAGTTGTGCCCTCAATGTGTTACCAAAATCCATCTTGATGGAGTTAACATTGTATGGTATTTTAGTAAGGCCTAGATCCACGATAGTCAAAGCTTTTGACGATTCTTAAAGTACAATGTTCGGAGAAGTGGATCTTCCAATCAAGATCGACCCGCATATGTTTTATATCACTTTTCAATTAATGGATATAGAACCAACATACATGTTTACTCTGACGACCTTGGATTCATGTAGTAGGGGCGATTACTTCAACTTTAGATCACAAACTGAAGTTCTTTATTGAAGGAAGATTGGTTATAATCGACTGTGAAAAGGACATCTTTGTGAGTCATATAGAGTCCTAATGATATATTAGTGTAAATGAAGACTGTATAACAACACCATTCAAGTATTAGAGGTTGCTACAATCATAATCCTTCTTGTGGAGAATATCAACAAACCTACTGTGACTTCATGGAGAGACTTGCAAACAACTATGGAACATGATACCTTAAAAGGTTGGGGAAATCTTGTGGAAATATCTTAGAAAAAGAATTGTTTTGGTTTGGGCTATGAATCATTAAAGGCTACCCTGAAAGGCAAGGCACGATTTCCTCCTATCCAGGAAACCTTCATCAACAAAGGAACAGAGCATGGAGGGCAAGTGGCGATGAAATCTAACAAAAGCAACACCAAGATAGCATCCCATTTCATCCATGAATGTGCTCCAAGAAAAGAGCTCAAGAACTGGACAACCATGGAGATTCCTAAGATCTTTTTCTTTCCAAAGTAATTTTTTCTTGTTTTTGAAAGAACCTATGTCAAGCCCGAGGCATATGGGTAGCTTGTAAGGGTCACCCGATTTTCTTCAGAAAATATTTATAATTAATAAAAGTTATATTTCTCATTCAATTAAGATCCATGTCTTTCTCTTGCATTTATCTCTTATATTTAAAAATGGAAATACTTTTCTTCATATGCATTTTCCAAATTCACATACTAAAACTGCACAAAAACATGATAAATATGCAGATCCATGCCTAAAATCACCGATAATGTTACTGTTACTATCCGATATAATTTTGATGCACCAATCAAAAAATAAAAATAGTAAGATGATGAAGATCTTGAACTCTCTGAAGAATTGGCGAGGGCATTAGAGCAAAAAATCTGACAATACACAACCATATAAAGAATATATTGAGAACATTAACCTTGGCACAAAGGAGGATTCAAAAGAGATCAAGTTGGGAGTAACATTAGAGGAAAGCGTCAAAGAAAGACTAATCAAGTTGTTAAATGAGTATGTGGATATATTTTCCTGGTCTTATAGAGACATGCCAGGATTGGATACAGATATCGTGGTGCATAGACTACCTCTCAAGGAAGGTTGCTCTCTAGTTAAACAAAATCTGAAAAAGAAGTCTTCCATACATGTCTAGCAAGATTCGAGAAGAATTCCTTAAACAATTTTATGTTGGGTTCTTAGCGGTGGTAGATTATATACCTTGCATAGCTAACACCATACCAGTATCCAAAAAGAACGAAAATGTGCAGATGTATGTAGATTATTAGGATCTGAACAAAGAAAGTTCCAAAGAAGATTTCCCATTACTTCACGTAGATGTTTTGGTAGATAATACAACTCAATCTTTGGTTTTCTCATTCATGGACGGTTTCTCAGGTTATAATCAGATCAAAATGGCACCCAAAGATATGGAAAAGACTATTTTCATGACTCCTTGGGGCATATTCTGTTACAAAGTGATGCCCTTCGGTCTAAAGAATATAAGGGAAACTTATCCACGAGCGATGGTTACATTGTTTCATGACATGATCCACAAATAAGTTGATGTATACGTTGATGATATGATCGCCAATCCCCACACGAAGGAGGATCACACTATACACTTGCTAAAATTATTCGAACGTATAAGAAAGTTCAAACTAAGACTGAATCTAAACAAAAGTAGATTTGATGTCATGTCAGGAAAATTATTAGGTATTCATTGATCAGCTCAACCACATTGAAGAAAAATGCTTAACAGCTCTGTGCCACGGCCAGTTATACCAAAAGTGGATGAAGAAAGCATTTGACAAAAGGGTTCATCCTCGAGTGTTCAAAGAAGAATATTTGGTGCTCAAGAAGATTCTACTACCTCACCTTGATTCACGTTGTAAATGGACACCCAACTACGAAGGTCTGTACGTGGTAAAAACAACATTCTTGGGTGGTGGTCTTATCCTCACAAAAATGGATGGGGAAGAACTACCACATACGAAAAAATCACACGCATTCAAAAATACTATGTATAAAAATCGCTAAGTTCGAACCCTAAACGGGAGACTAAGGGAAAAAGGAGCGTCTAGGTGGATTGAAAACCCTAAAGGGCGATCTAGGAAAACATTAAGGACATACACAAAGAGAATATTTATCCCGGTGGATTGAAAACCCGAAAGGGCGATTTAGAAAAAAGTTAGGGATCTTACTCATAAATAAAGAACAAAAAGACTGTAATCTAAGAACCACGACCATGACTAGAAGGAGATGGATTAATCCAAATCATTTGAATCAGAAGCAAAGGAGATTGGAGCTATCAAAATGACGTTGGAGAAACAATAGTAGCAAATATCATTTTCATTATCATTTTCTGTTTTTTAAACTTTCTCTAATTACCACTTTCAAGGAATTTTATCTTGTACTCTCACCTATTCGAAGGCATATTTATCAATAAAACGTTTACTTTTTAAAACCATTCAATTTTGTATTTCCATTTTTGAACTTGTTTGCAAATACTAAAATTATTTCTTATGAATACTACATTGAAACCATCTTGGATATTTGACAAATAAAAGCATTTGATATGACATCAAAAAGAATTTTGGTTAGAAAAACATCGAAAGAAAATCCACGCCTACATCCACAGCTACGTCCACGCCTGCGATCATAGCCATATTCACGCCTACATCCACGCCTACACTTGCGATAAAAATATCAAAATCCTACTAATATCATTCATATTGATCAATTCTAAATACCACGAGAGAACATACAAAGTTGGGGAGTTGGTAACACAAGACCAATGGTTTAAAATGAGAGAACATGATTTTTTTTCACAACCAGCATTTGGGTTATATACAAACATTACATTTGAGGTATACATAAATATTACATTTTGGGCATACACAAACATTACATTTGGGGCATATACAAATACTTAATGCATATACATTTTAGGTTTCATATCAGCTTAGAGCATTATGCAGGGCATTATCCGAACACATGTTTGGTTAAAATTACAAACTTTCTAGGGGCTCATCATTGGATTATTTGATCCACAAAAAAATTAAATACCTTGGTTAAGAACAGACACATCCAGTAAACTATGATCTTAACTTTGGTCTAGTTATCTAAGATTTGATTACCAAAATAGTCTTCAAATATGTATCCTCTAGGTTGTGTTGGATATGTGAATTCTCATGATTATGTTGTCTATCCTCTAGGTCATGATGAACACGTAAAACTAGCCTCGTGTCATTTATCCTCTAGGACGTGATAAACACACAAAACTTTTCAATCATCTATCCTCTAGGTTGTGGTAGATGTGTGAATTGTCAGGTTTATGTTATTCATTCTCTAGATTGTAATGGATACATAAGTCTATCTTCGTGTCATTTATCCTCTAGATCGTGAGAAACCCACAAAAAATTTCTAATATATATCCTCCAGGTTGTGATAGGTATGTGAATATTCAGGGTTATACTTTTCATCCTCTAGGTCGTGATGAATACATAAGCCTATCCTTGTGTCGTTTATCCTTTAGGTCGTGATAAATGCATAGGCTCATCCTCGTATTGTTTACTGTCTATGTTGTAGTAAACATAATGAAATCTAAGATATATTTCATTGTGTTGGTCTCTATGTGGAAATTTATTATCAAGCTCTATTTTAATCATCCCCTAGGTTGTGATGGATAGACAAAATCTGTGTTAAGCTTACTATGTTATTCTCGAAGCATTAATAAGTGGATTTTAAAACTTGTGTTATTTACCTCCTAGGTTGCGGTAAATATCCAAAGTCTACGATCTCTTTTCTAGGTATTGGTGAGTTATATGTATCTTCATATCCAGTTCAATCTTATTGTTCAATCACACTCTCTGTCCAAACTCTGGTAGGATGATGCATCATCAACTTTGCCTATTTTTTCGCACGCTTGGGAATGTTGTAGAGTGTGTCCTTATAATCTTTGGTCCAATTTTGGGGTCTTCCATTATTTAATAACCCTCTGATCCGAATGTGCGAAACTTCATATACTTGCATGCTTCAATCGCAGAGTAATTAAAAATGGGTAGCTATCATACCCCAAATTTGCATGCCTCAAAGCTACAGTCAAAATTATTTTCAAAATTAGGTTTTAAAATTCTTTTTGTTCGTTTAAACTAACATCCTTTAGTTTTTATAGATATTCATTTTTAAATTAATTTTCTTATTTAAAAATATACATAATAATTTATTTGTATTCTTTAAAATAACAAATACTTGCTCGTCTTCATATACTTTCAATTGAGTGTTTATTTCAAATAAGCAACATAGCACAATTAGTAAGAAATCAAGCTTGCAAACATAAGGTCATGAGTTCGAATCTCACTTGGTGCATTTTTAATATTTTTCAGTCTATATGTTACTAATTTTATTTCCATTTATATTAAAAAGACTCACAAAAAAGCCATTTTTGTTATTTAAATATCATTTTCTTACTTTTAAATAATGCATTTAAAAAAAAATATTTATATGATTTTATGCACTTTTTACCAAAATTGAGTGCAAAAATTATAATAAATACCAAACATATTTATTTTTATGTTTAATTGTTTTTTATTGGTAAATTAGTGTCAATTTGTGTCATACTCATCTTATGATAGGTTATTTTGGTGACTAAGGAAAATTTGATTTGTCAATTAACTTTATTTCCTAATTCGTTGACCTAATTATCACTATAAATAGGTCCCTCTTTCACACTATTTTTCATCCATATTTTCACAATCTCAATCTTTCTCTTATTTTTGGTTTAATCCAGGGTTTCTGAAAAGAAACTCTAAGAAATAGATCCAAAAATTTCCAACAACTCTTCGGCCCTTCCGATCCAACACCCTCAACTGCTGCCTCACTGCCGTTCACGCCTCCTTCTTCATACAAGTTTGTTTTTTATTTTCTTTTTTATATATATTATCATTATTATTACTAACAAGTATTTTAAGAAAAAATAGATTTTTTGGGGGGCTTTAAGATCTATTTCTATTTAGTGCGTGTATATAATTCTAGCCATTTCTAATCACACCCCTTATTTTACATCATCAAAAATAATTCACACCCCTTTGTTATTCGGGCCTAAATTCATTATCTGGCCTTCGGTAAACGATCTAATCCCTTATGAAAATTGCTAAAATGTCTCATAAATTCCCTTCTATGACTATACAATTGACCCACGCTCGTCCCTTCACATCCAATGATGGGGCTTCTTACCAATCAATGGTAAGATAGCAACATCTAAAGGAGGAGGAATAGAACAAAGACCTTTTGAGTAGGTAGGACGCTCGTGGTTGCTTGCTCACAAACAAAAACCATTTCCTCACTTACACTTTCAAAAACATCTTCAAAAACAAACATCTCTTTGATTTATTTTCAAAACCAACACTTTGTATGCATTCTTATAGAGACGAGAATCATTACAAAGTTAGCCGCAACAAAGGCATTTTGCAAAAATATTTTCAAACTTACACCCATCACAAACACCTTTTCAAACAAATCATTTTCAAAGTGATCTAGCAAGCAACTAAGAGCCCGTAGATAACTACGGATGAAAAGGGTGCTAACACCTTCCCTTTTCATAACCTACCCCCCGTACTCAAGAAAATATCTCAAAGGTCTTTCCTGTGCTTTTCACCCTTTCCTTTATTAGATAAAATAAAATTTGGTGGCGACTCTTGCTATCCACAACAATTGCAATCAAACGCAAAACACACAAGTCATTTTTCCAACCGTATCACACCTAGTGTTACGTACCAGAGCAAGACCCGACTCAATCTACACAATTCGTGTAATAACTGGCTGAAAAATATAGAGTCGTCACCAATCAGAGAAAGACCCGACTCAATCCACGTCTCACCAATCAAACATGCAATTTGATACATTCGATTGACCTGTCAGCAACATGAAAAAGCATACAAACCCTCCCCCTAACACTTCCATTCAGGAATATTCTCTGGTTTGCATCATTCCTTCTAGAATCTAATGTTTAACCTTCGACTCCTAATAAGTCATACACGCATAAGGAAGTGTGCCACATTCACGCTTCCATTATGCCACTCTAATCATTTACCTCAAAGTCACTGTCCTTATTTAAATATACAAAGTTTTCTGGCGACGCCAATGAGTCCACTATCAAATATATTGCTCGATATCTGACTGAAGCGTGAGATATTGCTAACAATGAGAATTTGAGGATGAGATACTTCCCTAGTTTTCTAACCAAAAGTGTTTTTACATGGTTCATAACACTTCCTGAACATTCCATTAATGATTGGACTCGTTTGGAGAAAGTATTCCATGATCCATTCTACATGGGGAAATCCAAGATTAGCTTGAAAGAACTGTCTAGTGTGAAGTGAAATTTTACTGAGTCGATCGATGACTACCAAAATATATTCGGACTATTGAAAGTAATGTGCTTTAAACAAGTGACTGGGCATTAACTAGTGGAGATGCCTGCTAGGGGCCTAGACTTTTCCATTAGGAAGAAATTTGATACCCAATACCAAAAGGATATGGTCTAATTAGCAAATAGAAATCAACAGGAGTAAGAAAGAAATAATGGCTTATATCAATATAAACGACAATGAACAAGGGTTAGATGAAAGTGAGGTCGGTTTGGCTGAATTAAAGCTATGTCTTTCATATGTGTGTAAGGTCCTCATACCATCAAACGGAAAAAATCCTGTCGAGACCCTGAAAAATGATAAGTTCCCCAAGAAAACCTACAATTTCGACGTGACCAAATGTGACGTGATCTTTGATATTTTGGTTGCGCATGGCCAAATCCTAATGCCACAGGCGTGAAGGTGCCTCTATTAGAGATAAGAAATAAAATAGGTTTATGCAAATATCATAAATTTTTTAGGCATAAAACTTCAAAATATTTTATTTTCATGGATTCGGTTCAAAATTCTTTGAAGGATGTATGTTTGATGTTTCCTGAAAAGATCAAAGCTCCCATGGAAATTGATGCTAACCCACACTAGGTCGATGAAGCTCATTACGTTGAGACGATGGGGATCAATATGTTGATATCCCTGATTTCAACATGGATGAAGAGACTGGTGAAAGTTGTATGAACAAGATGAATGATGTGTATCCGAAGTCTGGTGACAAGGTGATTGATTTCTTATACTGCTATAAGGAAAGAGACTCTAAAGTGATGCTTTGTCCCTGTTGTAGCTACGTGTTTGAAAAGAAAGTTGTAAATGAGGTGGAAAAGGGTCGACATGAGAAACAAAAGGCAAGGCAGAGGGGCTAACAACCCCAGTTTTACTTCAACAAGAGGGGAGTTCCTCAAAAGAAACAATAAGCCCTAACTCAGCCCATAAACATGCCCAACACTTATGTGCCTCCATCGAATACTCCACAAGGAAAGTGGGTTCGACCGATTGGAAGAGAAGGATCCAACAACCAAAAATGGATAAGCTTAGAAATAGGTAGAGGATCTTCATTATCCTATCATGAAAAGTTACAAGTGTCAGAAAGGCTCATACGGGCCTACTAATTGCAAGGGGTAGAATCTCATGTCCAAGTCTTAGTGGCAGATATTCTAGACGAAAAAGAAGGTTGAGAGGGAGATTGTTGAACTAAGTAGTAATAAACCTTATCAGGTAGAAGTAAGTGAGCCAGGTAAGAAACTAACAAACACTTGTTAATCAGTGCTCCCCAACGATTATGATCGTGTTATAGAAGTATCAGAGCAAGTAGACTATGATGAAGATAAAATGGCTAAGCACCAACGTGTATGCTATTTTGTAATAAAAATGTGTGTATTGAGGATAAAAATGAATTGTTCGAGCGACTAGATTTTGGAATGAAAAATCACTTAAAGCCCTTTTTTATAAGGGCCAAAACAGAAAATTTCGGGGTGAATAAATTTTAATTGATGGTGGGGAAGCTATAAATTTAATGCCCGATTTTTTGCTAAAGAAAATTGGAAAGCTCGACACTGATTTTTGACTTCCATAATATGGTTATGTCGAACTATGGGGGAAAACAGGCCATACATTAGGGATAATACAAGTGGACGTAACAGTTGAGTCAATTACCAGACCAACTGTAGTTATGGTGAAAGCCTCAAAAGCAAACTATAATCTACTACTAGGCAGGGAGTGGATTCATAGAATCAGGGAAGTACCTCTGTTACCCCATCAAAGGGTTTGGATTTAAAGGGAGGACATAATTATTGAAAATATTGAAGCAGATCAAGGGTATTTAATGGCAGAGATAAAGCATGTGGATTAGAGAAACTTTGATATAGACTTGGTGAATATAGCGCCTTGCTCACCTGCGGGTTTTGCTTACATGCCTCTAGAAGAGGCATTTTACTCTCTTGCACTCCATTGTACTCATGGGTTCATTTGGGATAAAGAAATAATGGGAGATGTTGGAAGTGAGCACACTATCCATCCAATTGGTTGGGGAAGCAAATTCGATGATGATGTCTAAGTTCCACGTGTTACAACGAATTTTAGCTAATGTGGCAAAAAATAGATTAAAACTGCCTTAGAGACCAAATTCAACATGTTATCATTGAAGCCAGTGAGGTTGAAATATTTGACGTGACACCAAGAATAAATATTGAGCCAAAGCCACCAGATAAGTTGCGGTTAGCTGGAATTGAAAATAGGGGAGAAGATCCAGTCACATCGACAACAAAAACGCAGCCCCAAGATCCCTTGGAGGAGATCAACATAGGCGAAGGAAACAATAGGAGGCCGACGTACATCAGTGTCCACACTGATCCTAACCTAAAAGTCGAGGTAATTTATTTACTTAGAGAATTTAAATATTTCATTTCTTGGGATCATAACGAAATGCTAGATTTAAGCAAAGATTTTGGTGGAATTAAAGCTACCGATATATCCTAGAAAAATCCGATCTGACAGCTACCAAGACGATTTACTCTAGAGGTAATGTCGAAAATAAAGTAGGAGATTGAAAGACTCCTGAAGAGCAAGTTTATTAGGACATAAAGGTGTGTTGAATGGCTTGAAAACATAGTTCCAATTATTAAAAAGAATGGAACTTAGAGGGATTGCATAGATTTTAGAGATCAGAATGTTGCGACCCTAAAGGAAGAATACCAGATACATGTCACTGAAATGTAGGTCGACTCAGCAGCTGGTTTAAAATATCTTAGTATGCTTGATGGTTATTCTTGGTATAACCAAATTTTTTATGCAGACGAGGATGTTGCGAAAATGGAATTTCGTTGCCCTAGTACCTTAGGCACCTTTGAATGGGTGGTGATGCCATTTAGTTTAAAAATTGTTAAGGTAACCTACAAAGGGTAATGAATTCCATCTTCATGACTATGTAAAAAATTTAATTAAAATTGTATTGATGATATAGTTATTAAGTCGATGTTCGGACATGGACATTTAGACCATCTTCGACAGACATTCAAAAGAATGAGGAAGTACAAACTAAAAATGAATCCGCTCAAATGTGCATTTTAAATGCAGGTAGGAGATTTTATTGGTTCCGTTGTTCATAAAAGGGAATCAAATAAATCAAAACAAAATAAAGGCTATCATGGAAACCAAGCCTCCTTCGACCAAGAAAGAACTCCAATATTTGCTGGGGAAGATTAATTTCCTACGAAGGTTTATATAAAACCTTTGTGGAAAGACTCAAGTATTCTTGCCATTATTGAATTTGAAGAATGAAGGCTTTGAATGTCAACTAGAGCATCGAAAAGCTTTTGACCAAATAAAAGAGTATTTGATGCATCCTCTAGTATTGGCTCTGCCTGCTAGAAATGAACCTATGAGATTGTATATTTCTTCGTCGGACTTGACAATATGAATTGTGTCAGTCCAAGAGGATGATAATGATGTTGAAATGCGCCAGAACCATTTGGAACTCGAACCTTGGAAGTTATATTTTGATGGTTCTAGCCATAAAGTTAGAGTTAGCACTGGGGTACTGATTATTTCTCCCAATAAAATTCCAACAAAATTGAAGTACAAAATAGATGGCCCCTGCTCAAATAATAAAGCCGAGTACGAGGCTTTGATAGCTAGCCTTGAAATTGTGTTAAAATTAGGGCCAAGGAGAGTCGAAATAAAAAGGGGACTCATAATTAGTAGTTAAGCAAATAACTAAACAATAAAGGTGTATCAAATAAAGTTTTATAATGTACTTTGTGCTAGCAAATCAACTATTACAATAGTTTGAATTTTTTAATATTCAACTTATTCCTCGAGTTAAAAATCAAGAGGTGGATGACATATCTCAAATTGCTTTAGGATATAAAGTGTCGAAGGAAAAATTAGAAGACTCGGTTGAATTTCGAGGCAGAGTGATGGAAACAAGATTATCTCCGTCAGATTTAGCAATGACGAAAATAGGTTATGAAGATTCAGAGGAATTTGAAATATATGTCATCGACAGTTTGACGAATATTGATTGGTGAAAACCAATAGTCGATTATTTAAAGAACCCAACAGGGGTAAAAAATTAAAAGATCAGGTATCATTCTCTAAGATATGTTATTATGGTGAATGGATTGTTTAAGAAAACACTTGAAGGAGTTTTTCTTAAGTGCCTTAGTGAGAATGAGGCATACTTAGCCTTGTTGAGTATCCATGGTGGAGCCTGTGGTGCCCATCAAGATGGACACA
Source organism: Vicia faba (assembly GCA_948472305.1). Lineage (NCBI taxonomy): Eukaryota > Viridiplantae > Streptophyta > Magnoliopsida > Fabales > Fabaceae > Vicia > Vicia faba. Next base: position 1,123,660,011 of record OX451735.1, read on the forward strand.
TAATGAAATGGCTTTTATTCCGACAAGGTGTTTATTGGCCTACAATGTTGAAAGATTATGTTGAATTTGCCAAAGGATATCAAGAATTCCTAATACATGAAGGCATCCATCATGTTCCTGCAAGTGAATTGCATGCCATTGTGAAATATTGGCCCTTCAGGGGTTAGGTGTTGGATTTAGTTGGCGAAATTCGACCAGCTTCATCAAAAAACTAGATATACATCTTGGTTAGTATTGATTATTTCACTAAGTGGATTGAAGCAATACCTATTGTCAATGTCGACCTGGAAGAAGTGATAGACTTCACACAAAAACATATCATTTATAGGTTTGGAATCCATGAAACCATTACAATTGATCAAGGGTCAGTGTTTACTGGTCAAAAGATGCAGGAATTTACGTCTAAATTAGGGATTAAATTGTTGACATCTACACCTTATTATTCCCAAGAAAATGGCCAAGTCGAGGCGGCAAATAAGGTTATTATTAGTTTAATAAAAAAATTATACCAAAGACTTGGCATAAGACATTAGACCAAATTTTATGGGCTTGTCAAACCTTCCTAAAAAGGCTACAAACACTACCCATTTTCGACTAACTTATGGAAATGATGTTGTCTTATTAGTTGAAATATATCCGCAGTCAACTAGGATTCAAATACAAAATGAAATTTCGAACATTATAGGAATATCATGTTAGAAAAATTAATTGATTTGGATGAAGAAGGGTTAAGTGATTTAGATATATTGAGAAGGAAAAAAGTGCGAGTAGCGAAAGCCTATAATAAAAAGGTAAAAATCAAGACATTCTCGACTAGAGATTATGTCTGGAAATTGATCTTGCCTATGGAACGTAAAGACAAGACTTTGTGAAAATGGTCCCATAACTGAAAAACGTGTACACAAAAAAGTCAAGCATTAAACAAACAAGTGCAAGTTCTGAAAAGGTGTATAGGGCTTGAGACTGTTGTATTGCGCTTTTGCCATGGTCAATCTACAATAGGTCAGAGACATGTGTGAAGTGAGGGTGGTGATTTATTCATCCAAACTTTTTCGATCTTGGCTTGTAAATATGCTATTTATTGCTTCCATTTTGAAATTTCGGCAGTGCAGGCTTCAAACTCTTCGTTACCCAGTTGAAAGGACTTTTCTAATTTCTCAACTTTACTCATGGTTTTGGTGCCTAAGTCCCATTCTGCCGACCGAGTCTTCTGTTTGTTTGGAAATTTGCTCGACGTGTCTCGCTTTTAAATAATGTCAGAAGTAACATGGTCAAGTAAAAGACCCAATTCTACTAAAAAGTCACAACATCTAGAGGATTGGTCAAAACATCTATTTGTTTGAGCAAATTTTTGATCCCATCAGAAGCAGTGGTGTCATTCTCCAAAGTTTGGAATAAATCTATATTAAATACTTTTTATTTAAGTTGATCATGGAGTTTCTCAACGGGTTTGATAGTTGAGTATCCACGAGGGGCTGACGAAGAACTTGAGCACTTATCAATTTAGTTGCCTCTTGCACACATCATTAGCCTTAGATAATCAAATGGTTTATTCTTTTTGAGATTAATCTTATTTTTATAAAGAAGTAGTAGCAGCTTTGGGAGGAGGTTTCAAAGTTGAGTTTATGCCCAAAGTCTTATTTCCAGAAGTCGCTATTTCTTTTTGAGTATCATCATTATTGGGCCCGTCTTCACCCTGCTTGTATTAGTAGGAATCAAACATGTTCTCATTCTCTTCTCCTTGAGCGTTTTTGCTATGGTAAAAGATGTCAAGAGAGGGGTCTGTAAGGTTGTCTTCTTGGTTAAGAACTTCCTTTTCTGGGATGTCCATCTCCTCTTGCTTTGATTCTTCGTTGTTGATAGCAGTAATAGATTTCCAAGAACAATGATAATCGATAGCTTATGGAGGAAGTTCTTGATGGACTTTGATAGGTTGATTGACTTCACCAGTAGAATCTTTGTTCGATTTAAGATGGACAGAGGGAGAGTAGGTGGTGCATGGGATGGTATATTTTGTTAGGTCTGGGATTTTATGATTGACAACAATTTTGGTAAAACATGTTTCATTTGGAAAAACATGTATCACAACCCAATGTTGAGCAAGATGTCATGACATCTTCACCATCTGGTTCAACATAGTCTATTGTTAATATTTTTGACAAATGTTGTGATTGATGTTATGACATGCTATACCAGAACATCAGAATAGTACAACTGTTTAAATCCTTGAAGATCTCATTTTAAAATATGAGATTCTCGGTGATTATAGTTCTCTTTAGGCACAACCAAGCAAGGATATTTTATTAACAATGTATATTTGATTTGGTTTCATAAAAAGGATCTTGGAGACTTTTTAGGAAACTTTGAAGATTTGTTCCTATTTTTATGGAGAAGATCTTGCAGCTGATTTAAAATTAGAAGATTGGATTTTATTGAAGAGTCCAAGTCCATAATGCAAGAGTCTTTATATAAGGATTTGCTAAACCTAAAAATAGAAAGAATTCACATCATAAACCGTGTGTGGTTAAAATAAGGGTTTAGGGTTTTAAGATTACTTTAGGTGCTTTTTTTGTTTGTGTTATCACTTGTGTGTCTTTTGATACATTGAGGTAGACTGATTGTTCATTGTTACTTGACAATCACTCATGAGCTTTTAAGCAAAGATTTGATTGTGTATCAAGTTATTATTCTCACTCATAAGCTTTTAAGAAAATATTTTAGTATTATTTATTGAAAGTGTAATCTTCTTTTTTGGTTCTTTTCAGTAGTTTGTGACTGGTTTTATCATTGAGGTGATTGTAGGAAGTGGGTGCGGAATCTCATATCTAGAGGTTTCTAGGTATAAGTTAAACAAGATAGTGATTAGGTGATAAGTTGTAAACTAAGGTTGTTTAGATTTGAAATAATATTATCATAGTGAATTTCCTTCCCGACTTGGTATCCCCCAGAGTAGGTGAGTTACCCCGAACTTGATTAAAAATTGATTGTCTCTTTTACCTTCTACAATTTAATTTTGCGTAACTTCTATTTTGGTAAAAGTGTTTTATGTCAGAAGACGATGTCATAACCTCTGTGTTAACATTGTGTTTTTTTGTTGGGACATTAGACTTGACATTTGTTTTAAAGTGTTAGAATTTTCATTAGCATCAGAGCAGGCACCTTGTTCTTTTTATTGCAGGAGCTCTAGAAAGAATATATTTTGGTATTGAGGACAAGGAAGGAGGATACAATAACATACCACCTATGTTATAGGGTGAAAAGTATGACTATTGGAAGGTTATAATGGTGGCTTTTCTAAAGTCCATGGACAAAAAATATTGGAAAGTTGTTTTGAAAGAATGGAATCATCCTGTTGTGAAGGTAAAAGATGGGAATGAGTCCTTGAATCTAGAAGTAGATTGGTCCAAAGATGAAGATGAATTATCTCTTGGAAATTCCAAATACTTGAATGCTATATTCAATGGAGTGGACAACAATGTTTTCAGGTTAATAAATTCTTATATTGTAGCTAAAGATGCTTGGGAAATTCTCAAAGAGACTCATGAAGGTACATCCAAAGGGAAGATGTCCATACTTCAACTTCTCAGTACCAAATTTTAGAACCTAAATATGAATGATGATGAAAGAATTCAAGACGTTCACGTGAGTTTTCATGAAATAGTAAATGCATCTAGTTCCTTGGGAGAGAAAATGTTAGAAGAAAAGCTTGTTAGAAAGATTATCAGGTCTCTACAAAAGTGATTTGACATGAAGGTGACAGCCACAAAGGAAGCTTATGACATCCGCAACATGAGAGTTGATGAACTTGTTGTGTCACTTCAAACTTTTGAATTGGCTATTAGTCATGAGTCTGATAAAAAGAACAAAAGCATAGATTTTGTATCCAATTTTGAAGGTAAAAAGAGTCAGTTAGATTTTGACACTAAGGATGGGTTGTCAAATACCATTGTATTACTTGGAAAGCAATTCAATAGAATTCTGGAAAAAAATGGACAGAAGAGGAAGACCAAATATCAAGAACATCTCACATGACATCAACAATGATGATGATTTTCAGAAAAATACCAGAACTTAGGAGTATTCTATTAAAAGCAAAGGGATTTAATGTTTTTAGTGTGAAGGATTTGGTCACATTAGGCTAGGATGTCCAACCTATCTCAAGAAACGGGAAAAGGGACTTTATGTATCTTGGTTTGATCATGATGAGTTATAAGATGATTTTAACTCAGAGACTGCCAAGCTTGTGATTACTCTTGCTGCAAGATGGGCAGGTCAGTTAGAATCTTGTGATTAAAATGTTCTCTATGAAGATCTGGATGTGCCCTACAAGGAAATATGTGAAAAGTGTGAAGAAAGCCTTCAGACAGTAGTAGATCGGAAAAAGATCATAGCTGGATTGCAGAATGAGAAGAAGGAACTTCTCTGAAACGTTTATCATCTTCAAAATGTGGTAACTCACTTAAATTCAATGCTTAATCACATGGAAGATTATTCCAGAAGAATGAAAAATGGAGCTGATATGATGAAAGAAGCTGAAGATACATGGGTTATTCATTAATTTGATAATCAACAAAATAAAAGATCCATAGAAAAGTTCTTTCCTTTTGAAAAGAAAATAATGATCAACATGTCCTCCCACATGTCACAACATCCTGGAAGACATGATGTAAATTCAATTGAGTTCCAACCCTCATCTTGGAAATGTCATTACTGTGGTGAGCATGGTCATGTAAGGGCTTTTTGTTACAAATTGTATGGAGTTCAAAAATCTTCTGCTCATTCAATGGCTAATCAAGTAAGTAAAAAGATAAGTCCTCAAGATATATATGTCAACCTTATAGCTTATACTTCATTGAAAGCTTTAAATAGGGTAGACTGGTACTTTGATAGTGGATGCTTTAGACATATGGCAGAGGTTCATAAGTTGTTGGTAGATGTAAAATCTCATCCCACAGGTTTTGTCAAATTTGATGATGGATTTAAAGGAGAAATTAAAGAATTTGTAAATTGGTGTGTGGTGGTTCTCCTAGTTTAGAAGATGTTCTTCTTGTGAAAGGATTAACTCCTAATCTCATCATCATTAGTCAATTATGTGACCAAGGATTATAAGTAAATTTCTCAAAGTCAGGATGCCTAGTCAAACATGATAAAGGTGATGTCTTGGTGATCACTGTTATTTGGGGGAGCCTTAAATAACTTCTTACTCTTCCATGTGTTCAGTAACCAATAAGGATGAAGTGAAGTTATGGCACCCAAAACTTGGACACCTTCATCTCAAAAGAATGAAGGAAATTATATCTTAATGAGCCATTAGAGGAATTCAAGAATTCAAGATTTTGGAAGGGAATGTCTATGGTGAGTGTGAAACTAGAAACTAACCCAAGATGTCACATCAAATGTTGCAAAATCAGACTACCTCCAAAGTGCTGGAACTTCTTTACATGGACGTAATGGGACCAATATAGATAGAAAGCTTGGGTGGAAAGAGATATGTCTATATGGTTATAGATGATTTTTCAGGATATACATGGATGAACATTATTGGATAAAAATTAAACACTTTTAAGGTTTTCAAGGATCTGTTTCAAAGGATTCAAGAGGAGAGAAATAATATGATTGTCAAGATTAGAAGTGAACATAGCAAGGAGTTTTAGAATGTAAAATTCTCTGAATTGTATGCTTCTAAAGGTATCATTCATGAATTTTATTTTTCCATCACTTCTCAACAAAATGGAATTGTTGAGCAAAATACCAGGGCTATACAAGAATCATATAGAGTCATGCTTCATTCTAAGAAACTGCCTTTGCATTTTTGGGATGAAGCTATGAATACTGCATGCTACATTCATAATAGGGTAATTTAGAGAGGAGGTACTTCAACCACTCTCTATGAGCTATGGAAAGGAAGGAAGCCTGCAGTAAAATACTTTCATAACTTTGGAAGTACATGCTAAGTCTTGACTGGAAAAGATCAAAAGGGTAAGCAGGATCTCATAAGTGATGAAGGGATATTTCTGAGTTACTCTTTGAGCAGTAGAACTTATAGAGTTTTTAACTCCAGAACTGGAGTGACAATGGAATCTATCATTTTGGTAATTAATGATTCAATTACTGAACAAAGGATTGATAATGAAGAAAATGTTGGAACATCCTTCCTACAGACTGCTGAGGTTGTAAGGGAGGTAATTTGTGAATTCACAAGCACGAATTTTGTGAGTTATTAAGCCTACAAATGTATCTCCACTAGAGTTCGGATAGAAAAATCTAAGGAACTCATTTCAAGAAACCTTAATGAATAAGACATCAGTGAATCTAATAAGAAAATATCAAATTCATGTGTTGTTTCTTAGCTTGAACCAAGGATGAGTCCTACTATTCAAGAAAGGAAGATCTTGAATTATATCTTTGGAATCAGTTTTTATGGTGTGGCTTACTCTTTCAGCATGAAAGAATTCTGCAAGGCAAAGTGGGTCAGTAGTACTGGTAAATGTTTATCTCTAGGAAACAGTCTAATTTCCTGTTTCAATAAGAAGCAAATATGTGCTTCTGGGAATACTACTGAAGCTGAACTTAGTGAAATAAGATAAATTTTATCTAAACGGATGTTGAAGGTATATGATGTCAAGTAGGATGTCATGACATTAGATGGTGAAAAATATGAATTCTATAAAATATTTATTTCAACATGGCTGGAAAAAGAACCTTGACAGTCATAATCAACTAATTAAGAATCTTTTTGAAATAAAGTGTTGTAACCAAAAATTTTCCCTCCCATCTTTGAGACAAATTGATTCCAGATACCTCGTCATGCTCAAAAAGGTCTCAATTACTCAATAATTATCAAAGATTGATTAGATGGACTCTCTTCCTAAGCAATTTACCTAAAACTAGGGTTTTTCTTCTCTCGTAGAGAATTGGGTTTCTAATGTCTCAAATGGACTTCATGGTTTCTCATATGTATCAAAGTATCGTCATACCAAGTTTCAAGCCTTACATCACAAGTTTTTTTAAATCAATTAGTCATATGATTGAAAGTAAATTGTATTGGACAAAATGTAAACTTTGACCAATTTACAATCAAACTTCAAGATTTTTGGTCAACACCAATATTTTGAAGTCACATTCATCATTTGATCAAGGTTTGATCATGATTCATTAAGAAAACTCAAAATTCTTTAAAAGTCAGAAGTTACAAAATTAGGGTTTTCTTAAGAATAAGTCAACTGAACTTTGACCAAGCCTAACTTTCACATACTTCATCATAAATTTTTCAACCAAATCTCATTTTGCAGGACATTCAATTCTCTACAACTTTGTCTCTCTAAGCTCAAGGCCAAAAATGCTTCATTTGAGAGATATGAGCCAAAATATTACAGGTCGTTTTAAAAGTCAACAAAAAGACATCTTTTGTCAAAGCAATTTACATCAAGTTAAAGACTTCATATGAAAAAATTACCAGCATTGAAGTTGTAGGAGACAACTTGAGGTTTCCAAAATGTCCAAGATCATCTTCATATGACAAATTGAGAGAGTTATGATTGGTGAAAACTAAGAAAATTTTGAGAAGATGCATGAAACCTAAATTGAGAAAAAATGAATTTTTGGCCTAATGGGCCTAAGTTTTTAGGCTCAAACGTGTCCGGGACTTCATATTAGACCTCTAAATCCATTCACATATTTTTTATGATATTTATTTCTTTTATTTTCATTTTATTAAATTAATTTCAAAATAAATCAAATAAAATATAAAGCTAATGGACTTAGGCGTGTGAACTCTTGTTTTGATTAAATTGGAGGCCGAAAAAGCTTATGACCAGCTAGCAAAGTCGTGTGAGGATGATTGAAACAAGATTGGCCTAAAAAAAGAACGTTTTCATGCAAAATTCAAATCAAATATTACATCATAAAATACAAATATTTATCTCACTTTTGTTGACCTAATCTTATATCTATAAATACACAACATTTAGACCAAGAGGAAAACACAAAAAGCTGCCTCAATATCAAGCCCTAAATATCTCAAAATTTTTAAGAACTAGGGTAAACTAAAACCCTGATGTGCAGCCTTTATCAATCAATTCCATGTATCCCATCACACTCCTGAGGTTCCCAGGAAGCCATTCCAGCCCTTACTCAAGCTTGAAGCTTGCCCAAACTCTCTCCCTCGACTGCACTGGTTTGTTAAACTTTCTTGAACTCAAACTCATAATTCATGCATTGTTGATTGATTCTAAGCATACATACCTTTTTATAATTATATTTGAACTTGTTTAGAATCATCGTTTGCATGCTTTGACGCAGGAATGAAGATCTGCCATTGTTAGGGAAGTTTGAGATATTTTCTTTGAAACTCACTCTACATGCATTTTCGGGTCAAACCAATGCTACCATTGGATTCGCATGGGTGAAATTATAGGTATACGGTTCATCTTGTGTTTTGATTTTGCGTGATTCGCAACTTTCCTGAGCTAGGGCTCCAGCGCTTCTCTGATCTAGTGTTTTATTATATAATGTTTTATTTATGTTTCAATAACAAAAAGCCAGCGTAGCTCAGATGGTTGGAGACGGAGACATGTGACATGAGAGGCGTGGGTTCGATTCCTACATTTTGCAAATTATTTTGTTTTTCAGGATTTACAAAGAAGGCTGATCATATGTTGATTCATTCTCATTCCATAACACAAAAAACAACATGACACAGTGGATAGAAGGGCGCTCTGTGAGGCTAAGGGTGTGGGTTCAACTCCCACCCCATTCATTTTCTTTTTTCTATTTTTTATAACCGTAATTTTCATTCTATTTTCTTAATTAACCATTTTTAATTAACCATTAACCTTAAACTTTCTTTAAAACTACAACAAATTAGGATTAGGGTTTTTCTAGTTAGTAATTAATTTTTTCACATACTTTTATTAATTGAGTTAATTATCTTTTTTTAATACTAAAACTAATTAGAATTTAGGTTTTATTACTATTATCACTCGAATTATTTTCTACAAACAACACAAAAACATTTAACATTTTTCTAACATTCTTCTTTTTCTCATCTTTTGCTTGTTAAATTCCTATAAAAAGTGTATAGGTTGCACTTTCAATTGTAATAGCGTAGATTTATTTTCTTGCATCTTTTCTAATTATGTAACTACTCACATGATGTAGTAGCTTAGGTTTTACTTTCTTCATATTATATTTTTAACTGCTAGTAACTAGGGTTTGTATGATAAGACTAAAAGCACAATAGAAAACCTAATTTTCAAGACTAAATAACTGAATTAACATACTTTGCACACTTTACCTCTAGGATAACCTCTTATGTTGCCTTACAATACTTGTTCATGTCCCTCGAAAGTGTAGATACTTTAGCAAAAGACCCTTGATCAAATAATCATGGTCCCTTTCGAATAAAGATCTTAGTCCCTCGATGTCCCTCGGGTTTCCTACAAAATGATCTGGTCCCTTCGATGACCCTACGAGCAAAATGATGATAGTCCCTTCGATGCAATTTCTAATGTATCCTTACGTGTTGCCTTCAATGACTATACAATGACCACACGCTTGTCCCTTCACATCCAACAGATAGGATTACCTACCAACTAATGGTATGGATAGAACTATCTCAAAAGGAGAAGGAAAATAACAAGAAAGACTTTAGTGGTTAGGACTCTTGAATGCTTGCTCACAACCTTTTTCACAAACAAAACATTTTTCACACTACACTTTCAAACAAGATATTTTCAAAAAACACTTTGTATACATTCTTGAGGACTGATACAAGAATTAATATAAAGTTAGCCTTACATTGGCATTTCAAAATATTTTCAAACAAATCAAACACACACAAAGCAAGTTTTTTTTAAGTGAGCCAAGAAATTTTGAGCCCGTAGATAACTACGGATAAAAAGGGTGCTAACACCTTCCCTTTTCATAACTTACCCCCCGAACACAAAATCTATCAAAGGTCTTTCCTGTTCTTTTCACCTTTCCTAAATATTGAATAAAAGAAAAGTTGATGTCGACTCTTGCTATCTGCACATTTGGATAAAACCAAAAAAGTCAAGTCTCCCACCATATTAAAGAACTGGTGACTCTGTTGGGGACTACTTAAAAAAGGAGGGGTTACCTTAAGAGTTTGGATCACATTACTTGCTTTTATTGTATGCTTTGTATGATTTACTTTAAGGGTTCATGTTTGGGTATTATTTCCCGTGTGAAAGATCCTACACCCAGATCTAGTGATTCCTTAGGTAAGTAGCAATAAATCATAAAGATTGTATGGAATATACTGATATGGCTAACATGATAGCTACAATTAGTGTGACAATTTGCTTTGTACTGATGTCCCTTGGGTCAGTCGAGGATAACATTAGGCTTCTGTGTGGTTTCGTTAACATTAACTTACTTTTAGAGCCTTAATTGAACCATCTTGGCCATTAGAAAGTAGTGAGATAGCCGGATGTGGTGCAATCCAAAGTTGGTTGATACTCGAGGCTACGCTCGTTGAGATTCGATTTTCGGGATGTTTTAGTGGCCATACAAGTGTCGTGCTAATTTAAAGCCTGCGAGAAAGATCCGTGATATGAGATTCTTAGAACCCGGTTACTATTTTAAGATAAGTTGAGCCAACTTAAGTTTAGTGGGGAAGGGTATTTACCTATGGACTTCATGCAAGCCTTTAAACTTAAGGCTCTTGTGTGACTTATGTATGTTTGCTACTTATTTAACATGAACATAACATCATAACATCATATCATCATAACATAACATTTTCACTAACCATTTTAAGGACCTAGGGATTTATCTTTGTTCCTTGTTGCAGGTTATGGCCTCCGCTCGCAGAAATACTATCTGAATTAAATTTGTAAGGGTACCTTCCAAGCTTAAGGAGTTAGTCTCAAAGGTTCCCGAAAATTCTCAATTCACCAAGAGGCATGGTTATCTACTCAGTTTTGTCACCTCATATTTTGAAGAAGACTTGATAAGTGTTCTGTTCCAGTTCTTTGATCTTAAGTATCACTATTTTACCTTCCCAGATTATCAGTTTATACCCATAATGGAAGAGTTTACTAAGTTACTTGGAGTGCCTATTATTGATCATACACCCTTCACCGTTTAGAGAAAGTTCCAAAACCTGAAGTTATTGCAGCAGCCTTACATCTGAAGCGGTCAGACATTATGTCTAATTGGGAAACAAGAAGTGGAGTTAAAGGTATTCTTTCTAAATTCCTTATAGAGAAGGCTATGTTGTTTATAGATGTTATGTTTTTTCATGCTTTTGAGGAGATCTTGGCTCTGTTGATCTATGGCTTGGTACTATTCCCTAATCCAGACCAACTCATAGATATGGAGACCATCAAAATATTTCTTACTCATAATCCTGTGCCTACTTTGCTTGGAGATATTTTTCACTCTCTTCACACTCGTACTATAAGCGAGCTAGGGAATATCATGTGTTGCATACCTTTACTATCCAAGTGTTTTAGTTCGCACCTTCCTCGATCAGTGATTAAGAATGAACAAGGTTTGAGTTGGTCTCGAAGGATGATGTCACTCTCTCATTCAGATATCTATTGGTGTTCTCGATCTCAGGAGGACATCACTATTATTGACCACTGTGGGGAATTCCCTAATGTGCCTCTCCTTGTCATAAGGGGATATATTACTTAAAACCCTTATCTAGCTCTACGTCAATTTGGTTATGCTCAAATAGACTGTCCTCATGATATGCTTATCCAGGGTATTGTATTTCATTACGAGAATGTTCCTCAAGGTTACCGTCAAAGGCTTATATGTGCTTGGGGCATGGTAAATAAGATTTGTAGAAATACAATTGGATAGAAGATCCCCATCCCTTTGGAGCCCTACCTCAGATGGGTGCGATCTCGTGCTCAAAATCTTATAATTCCATATCCTGCTGTCTTACCAGTAATTGTGGAGCCTATTGTTGAAGGATATATTTCTCATACCATTTTTCATCCACATATGCCTACTGACCTTGAAGAGCTACAAAAGTCTTAGATTTAATTGAAAGAATAAAGGGACACCTTTGAGACTCAATTTTATGCCAGTGAGAAGAAAGTGTTGTAGTTGACAAAGCGACTTCGCGAAGAGCAGAGCCTTAATGCATATGTCAACATAAATAGGAAGCATCCATAGGAGACTTGAGCCTTAAGTATTAAGTAGTTCATAATTTTTTTCCCTGTAACCCTTTTTGTTTTCATTGTAATCCTAAAAGGTAGTTATGATTTGAACTTACTAATAAGAGTCTTTGTTTTTGTTCCCTTTTGATTAACAAATTTAAATCCTACAAGGTCCTTGAAAACATTGCATATGCATCTACATGCCATACATATCATTGCATAACAGGTTTCCAAGACAGGTTTCTCATCTTATTGCTGTTTATTTCAGCAAATATGGCTCTCGAAACGACAGTCAAAGAACTCCAGGCTTAGAATGCTCAGTTCCAAGAGATGTTACTAAGCTTAGCCAAGGGGAAAGAAGAACTGAAGACGCTCATCGACAATGGGAAGAAGAAGAAGACAAAGAAACCAATCGGCATCCTTAACATGGGGAGAAAGTTCAGAGGTCTAGTCAAGCGAGCTCAAGATCTTGATATCCCTTTGGACGAAGATGATGAACAGGATGAAGATGGTAAGAGTGTTAAAACTGAAAAAAGAAATCATGGTTCTGAAAAATGTTATGATGAAGAGGAAGAAGATTATTTGGCTGAAAAGTATCCCCTACTGACGAGAATTATAAGCTTTTAAAAGAGCGTCTGAAAGATATGGAGATCTAGAAGGTGTCTGTCTTGAACGTTGAAGACTGGGTTTAGTCTCAGGAGTCGTCATTCCTCATAAGTTTAAAACTCCTACCTTTGCTAAGTATGATGGTGTTTCTTTCCTGAAGTATCATTTGAGATCATATGTTCGGAAAATTTAACCACACGCTGCTGACAAGAAATTATGGTTGCATTTATTTCAAGAGAGTCTGTCTAGAACAAAATTCGAATGGTATTATAAACTCAAAGGTACCAATGTCCATACCTGGGATGATTTGGCTGTAGATTTCTATAGACAGTATCAATATAATTCTGATTTTTCACCAACCCGCATGCAACTATCGAATATGTCCATGGATCCCGAGGAAGACTTTAAAGAGTACGCACAGAAATGGAGAGACCTTGCAGGAAAAGTTGAAACTCCTTTGGATGATAGGGAATTGGTTGACATGTTAATGAGTATGCTAACAGGTCTTTTCTATAATTACCTACTTGGAAGTTCTTCAACTGGTTTTCACTGAATAGATATTGACAAGAGAAGACGTTGAGAATGGAATCAGAAGTGGTAAAATTCAGGTGGCTACATCTTCGAATACTGCGAAGAAGGCATACAATGGTAAGAAAGAATCCAATGTTGTGTACAGTCAGAAGGGTTGTAATAAAAGTGACCGCAACCAATCTGTGGGGGGCAGTTCTGATCTCTAATTTTGCGCCAGTGCAACAACAACAAGGAAATCAGCGTAGGAAAGATGCACCCAGAAAAAAATTCACCAAAATCAACATGATTATGTCTCAAGCATTGCAAAACATGTTGAAGGAAGAGCTGATTACATTGAAAGAACCTCCTCAGAACCCCAATACTTTCTCTCCCTGTTACAATCCTAATGCAAGGTGTGCTGATCATTCCAACAGTCTTGGACATGACACTAACAACTGTTGGGCTCTGAAAAATAAGATTCAAGATATGATTGACTCTAAGGAGATTGAATTTGATCCTTCTGAGACCCCTATTGTGATCACTACACCTATGCCTAATCATGACAAAGGCGTTAATGTTATTGATTATGTTTCTTATGTTTCTATTGTGAGTAACTTGATTACTCCTCTGATGACTGTTAAGAAGAAGTTGTTGCAAGCCAGTTTATTTTCGGGCTGCATTGAAAACTGCTACTAATGTACGTCCCAATCCAATGGCTGTGTAGTACTGAAAGAAGGTATTCGGCGTTTGATGGATGACCGTGTAATTTTATTTGAGTCCAAAGCTAATTTTGATTGACATCCAATTCTCTACAAATTTATCTCTCTAAGCTCAAGGCCAAAAATGCATCATTTAAGAGATATGAGCCGAAACATTACATGTTGTTTTAAAAGTCAACAAAAAGACATCTTTTGTCAAAGAAATTTACATCAAGTTAAAGATTTCAAATGCAAAAATGACCAGCATGGAAGTTGTAGGAGACATCTCGAGGTTTCCAAAAAGTCAAAGATCATTTTCAGATGACAAAAATAGAGAGAGTTATGATTGGTTCAAACAGAGCAATTTTAAGAAAATGCATGGAACCTAAATTGAGAAAAAAATGAATTTTTAGGCTAATGGGCCCAAGTTTTCAGGCTCAAATGTATTCATGAATTCATATTAGACCTCTAAATCCATTCAAATATTTTTTATGATTTTTATTTCTTTTATTTTGATTTTATTCAAGTAAATTCAAAATAAATCAAATAAAATATAAAGCTAATGGACTTAGGAGTGTGGAATCTTGTTTTGATCAAATTGGAGGCCCAAAAAGCTCATGACCAGCTAGCAAAACCGTGTGAGGATTATTAGCACAAGATTGTCCAAAAAAAGAAAGTTTTCATATAAAATTCAAATCAAATATTACATCATGAAATACAAATATTTATCTCACTTTTGTTGACCTAATCTTCTCTCTATAAATACATAACATTTAGACCAAGAGGAAAACACGAAAAGTTGCCTCAAGAACAAGCCCTAAAAATCTCAAAATTTTCAAGAACTAGGGAAAACTCAAACCCTCGTCTCTAGCCTTTATCAATCAATTCCAAGAATCCCATCACACTCTTGAGATTCCCAGGAAGCCATTCTAGCCATTACTCAGCCTAGAAGCATGCCATAACTCTCTCCCTCGACTTCACCATTTTGTTGAACTTTCTTGAACTCAAACGCATAATTCATGCATTGTTGATTGATTATATGCATATATAAATGTTTATAATGATGTTTGGACTTGTTTAGAGTAATTGTTGGCAAGCTTTGACGCGGGAATGAGAATATGCCATTGTTAGGGAAGTTTGAGATATTTTCTTCGAAACTCACTTTACAAGCATTTTCAAGTCAAACCAATGCTTCCATTAGATTCTCAAAGGGGGAAATTGTTAGATCTGTGATTTTATGATTGACAACAATTTTGGTAAAATATGTTTCAATTTGGAAGACATGTATCACAACCTGATTTTGAGCAAGATGTCATGATATCTTGACCAAATGGTTCAGCAGAGTCCGTTGTTACTATTTTTGACAAATGTTTTGACAGATGTTGTGACATGATATACCAGAACATCAGAATAATACAATTGTTTAAATCCTTGAAGATTTGATTTTAAAGTATGATATTTTGGATGATTCTAGTTCTCTACATGCGCAACCAATCAAGGATATTTTAGGAACAATGTAGATTTTTATTTTGTTTCATAAAAAGGATCTTGAAGACTTTTTAGGAAACTTTGAAGATTTGTTCCTATTTTTGTGGAGTAGATCACAACTGATTTAAAATTATAAGATTGTATTTGATTGAAGAGTCCAAGCCCATATTGCAAGAGTATAAATATAAGGACTTTCTAAACCTAAAAATAGAAAGAATTCACATCAAAAACCGTATGTGGTTAAAATAAGGGTTTAAGGTTTTGAGAGTACTTTAGGTGCTTTATTTGTTTGTGTATGTCACTCACGCATCTTCTGATACATTAAGGTAGAATGATTTTTCATTGTCACCATATAATCACTCATTAGCTTTTAATCAAAAAGTTGATTGTGTATCAGGTTATTGTTCTTACTCATTAGCTTTTAAGCAAAGAGTTGAATATTGTTTTTTGGAAGTGTAATCTTCTGTTTTGGTTCTTATCACTACTTTGTGACTGGTTTTATCACTAAGGTGATTATGGGAATTGAGAGGGGGATCTCATATCTAGAGGTTTCTGGTAGAAGTTTCACAATGTAGTGACTAGGTAATAAGTTATAAACTATGGTTGTTTAGATTTGGAATAATACTATCATAGTGAATTTCCTTCCTGGCCTGGTAGCCCCCAAAGTAGCTGGGTTGCACCAAATTAGGTTAACAATTGATTATCTCTTTTACCTTCTACAATTTAATTCTGCATAATTTCTATTTTGGTAAAAGTGTTTTCTGTCAGCTGATGATTTCATAATATCTCTCTTGACATTGTGCTTTGGTGTTGGGACATTAGTCTTGACATCTGTTTTAAAGTTCCAGAATTTCATATTTGATGAGGGATATTATGGTGCCAGAAGGATCCCCTTGAAAAAGAAAAGTCATTGAGTGTTAAGAAAATACATGTGTATCGAAAAGAAAGATGAGGTGAATAGAATTTCATTAGGTGCACTTATTCTAGGGCTAGAGTTGTTGCTTTCAACATGACAACAAGTGGTGTTGTTTTCCACCTCTGGTTCGTTCTTCTTCGACAAGTTTAGGGGGAACAAGTTTTGTTTTCTATATTTTGACAGATTAAAGCCTTTGGTGTAATCAGATTTTTCTGAGAAATTGTTCCAGAAGTCTTCACCTTCTTCTTCTGTTCTATTGTAGAAGATTTAGGAGAAGACTCTTCGACAACTTCCTATTCTTGAGCTTCCTTGATGGTGTCTGCTTTCTTACATTTTAGGAGTAATATGAGGTTTCTAGCTAGCCTGAAATAATAGAGATGTTAAAATAAGGGATAAAGGCATGAGTTGATAGATTTAAATACCGGTTGAAAGGTAAACCTTTATTCCTACTGCATTAGCTGGCTCTTTTTCACATTCATCTTTCTTATGGGTCGTAGTTGCATCCTCTTTGGTGGAATTTTTAGGTTTCTTCTTTCTATCAATTGATTCAAATAAAGAAGAAAAAAATAAACTGTAAATATCAAAAGAACAAAAGATAAATTTAGGCTAAGTGGGTTGAGAGATCCTACCCATTCCCCATCTTCATGTATTGAAGAAAGTATCTTGACATGTTTTATGTTAGCATGAAGGTGACCTTGGAAACTGTCTAGGTTATGCTTAGACGGAACCATTCTTTTAGACGGTTTTAAAAGTTAATTTTGCAACACCTTTAGATGGACCCAAAAATGAACCACTGTGGAAATGAAGGTCGAAATGCCAAATCTATATTAGAACTTCGAAAAGGGGGGAACTTAGGTGGGTGAAAATTGAAAGCAAACTCATACCTGCCTTCTTCTTTAACATACGAAGGGATCCATAAATCATGGAGTTTCTTCATGATTTTTCTTTTAAAGTGACCCCTGTTTCCCCCTAAAATTTACTCTCTTCGTTGTCTTATGTTTCTCTAACATACACATGAATTCATATCATTGGTTCTGTCATTATGGGATCAAGGTATCTTTCAATTGGTCTTCTTCAAGCAATAGAAGATAGTTAATTTATCAATCAGTGCAAAGGGGATCCAATATCCTCATTATTTTTTTCACTCAAGCTACAAGGGTTCTCATTCCTCAAGACATCCCAATATTTCCATCATATCATCAGATGTTTGAATTTGTCAAAGATCTGAAGTGAATCACATTTCTCTTATCCATCTCTTGGAATTAGGGTTTTGATAAATTGAAGTGTATGGTACCTCTTGTGAGCAAGATTATTTAAAAATGATAATCAAATCTCATACAAGATATATTTATAAAGAGATTCCCCATCATGTCTAGAGTAATTAGGGTTTTAAAATGGTGCACTTATCTCCTATCTTTTGCGGAGGTATTAGGGATTTGGATAAAATCAGTCTGTGATTGGAATTTTGAGCAAATCATGAGACTAGTGGTGTTATTTGTGTCAAGGATTTCATGTGTACTCCATTGATCATAATCATTTCAACAGAAAATTCATTGATAGTGGAAAGTTTAAGAAATTTGTTTGTTTTTTTTACAAAAGTGAAAGGATTGACCAAGAAGACTTTTGGTCAACAATGAAGTCAAAGTTCATATTTTGAGGTTACACGACCATTGGTGGAGAAAAATTAAGAGTTTGTTTGAATTTGAGGTTAATTTGAGAAATAATTTATCTTTTATAACTTAGAAAATTTTTCTAAGTTATGGAATTTAACCATTTTTCATGCTAAACTTTGAAAAATCAAAACTCCTTCAATTTTGATCATATATGTGAAAACTTTATATCATTGGAAAGATAAAATAAATATCTATAAGCTTTTATTTTAGGGCTCTTGTCCAAAAAGTAATTATTTTGAGAGTTATTAAGCTTTATACTTTTGGTCACCTTTGGCACTTAGTGGAAATTATAGGTCATTTTTCAATTGCAGTATTTTCTGCATCCAATTTTAGGGGTCTTAATGGCTTTAAATAAAAATTCTTTAATAATGAAAGTTCAAGATTATTTCAAGACCTATCGAAAAAGTTCTTGTTGATGAACACCAGATTAAAATTGAGCAAGTTATGATGTTAAGGACTTCAACTCATTTTTTGTGAAAATCCAAGTCACTCAAGTTGCTATTTCTTTAAACTTGATTTTTAGCCATTTGTTTTGATTCAAATAAATCCCATAACCTATTTAAGACGCGAGAAAGCCCGTGATTTATTCTATTTGCACCCATGCACTTGGTGTACTTGGTTTTCCACTCAAAAATCTCAAAAACACTTAACAATAATAATGCAAACCATGTGTCACAAGCCTTAAGCATCAGGAGGAACACGAGGGGGTCCATTCCTAAACCTTGTGTTTCTTTTGCGATCGTAGTCTTTAAATTAATTCAAATCACCAAATATTTTTTCAAGGTAAAAGATACAAACCAAATCAAACCTTTTGACTTCAGGTTGCCTTCGGGATTTTCTTTTGAAAATTAACTCACAAAAAGGATGTATTATTTCTTCACTGTGCAATACAAAACGTGATTCTTCAAAGGTTAGGTTGAAATATGTAAACGGTTAAAGTGTGAA
This sequence comes from Vicia faba, assembly GCA_948472305.1. NCBI lineage: Eukaryota > Viridiplantae > Streptophyta > Magnoliopsida > Fabales > Fabaceae > Vicia > Vicia faba. Next base: position 1,123,678,984 of record OX451735.1, read on the forward strand.
TGTAAAATTATCCGCATAAAAAATACACAATAAATCAAAACACATTTTTAGGTGAACTACGAGTGCCTTGATCCCCTATTCCATGAAAGGTGGTACATAGGCACAAAGGTTTTCAATTGTGGCCAACGCAAGTAATAAAAAATTTATTTTTGTATATACTTTGCATTAATTCATTTTCCCTTATCATGTTAGATTTAGTTTAACATACCCTTTGATTAGAACAACAAGAGTGGGTCCCGTGGAGTACCACAGACGCGATGGATGCTAATACCTTCCCCTTGCATAATCGACTCTCTTACCCGTTCTCTTGGTCGCGAGACCTGGATTTCTCCCTTCTTAGGTTTTCTTTTATTTTTTCCTTTCCCTTCTGTGGGATACAAAAAAGTTCGATGGTGACTTTATTGTTTGAGATTTGCTCTAGTTTCTTCAGCTGGCGACTTCACCGGGGATAACTTAAGTGAGTCAACCCTAGCTCTTGTTTGTGGCGTGTTTAGGTGTTTTTCTTTTTAGAGTTATAGTTTGATCATATGTATGTGTTGTTTATTTGTATATATGGTGTATTTGTATATAAGTTCGCATTGCATTTTAATTTCATTGTTTCTATATGTGATCAGTGGATCTGGAACTGACTGTTTAACGCTGGTTCGCGAAATGTAGCGGAAGCAAGAGTCGCCACCGTCTTTTATTTTCTCCAAATGGAAAGGACAAAAGCACAGAAAAATTCCTTATAGAGATTGCTCTCGGTTCGGGAGGTAGATTATAGAAAGGGAAGGTGTTAGCACCCTTTCTATCCATGGTTATCCATGGGCTCTTAGATACTTGCTCACTTGTGTTTTCAAAAATGGTTTGTTTGCTTTTCAACTGTGGGTTTTAAAAAGTTTCTTTGAAAATTTCAGTTCGACTCTTGTATCGGTCCTCAAGAGTGTTTGAAAAATGCTTTCGAAAGCTTTTTGAAAATGTGTTGGTGTGAAAAGTATTTTTGATTTGTTTTGTTTTGAATTAGAGCAAGTATCCACGAGTCGTCTACCTACCCTAAGGAATTCGTCTGTGTAAATGTCCTTTAAAGTAGTGCCATCCCACCATTGAGAGGTAGGTAGCACCACCGTTGGAGGTGTTCGGGTCAATTCGAGGTTCGGGACATGGTGATCACCAGAGCAATGGGAAGACACCTTAGAAGCTACCCTCATGCCAGGTTCCCGGATCATGAGGACTTACTAAGACATCCTCTACTCGACGATCACCTTTCGAGGCAAGGCAACAGTGAGGCGTACCCTATGGGTGGTGTGTGTGATTCGTGTGTCATTTTCATGTATTTTTGTCTTTTGTCATGTTATTGGTGATCTAACGTTTGTTTTTAGTTTTTTCCATACATTCTTTCATGCCTTGATTAACAATTAAAAATGCGAGGAAAGTAAGAGTCTAAAGCTATTACAAAAGGCGCGGGTCCACATCGCCAAAATTAAACCAGGACCCGATTTGACATAAAATAAATAAATAAAGTAAATAAAGAATTAAAAGTGCAAGAAATTAATTACATGGCTTCGGGAGAGATACATAAATATTTAAACGAAATAAAATAAATATGCGAATTAATAAGAATTAAAAACGAGGGCGTTGGACCCTTTTTGCAAAATTAAATTAAATGGTGACATTAATTAATTAAAAAAAGAAAGGAAATTGTTTTTTGGTATTTTATGATTTTTAGGATTTTAATGAAAAAGAATTAATTAAGATAAACGCTAACCCTAATTCTAGTTATTTTAACTTATTAAAAAAAGATTAAAGTTTTACCCTAAAATTAACCCTAATTAATTTACATGCAATTTTAATCACAAAAATAAATATTTAATTATTTAATTATTATGGAAGAAAAATAAAAAGGATAAAAAATTAATATGAACCCTAGTTCTATGTTTTTTAGATTTTTATTAAAAGAATTAAAATTAAAACCTAATTTAAAACTAAATTTAATTATATACAATTATTTATAAAAATACTAAAAATAAAAATATTTATTATTTTCTCTTTTCTGATTTTTTATGTTTTTGGTTTTTTTATGAAAATAATTAATTAATTGAAAACAATAATTAAAGGAAAGCATAAATAATGATAAAAAAACAATAAAGAAAATATAAACTTTGCAAACCTAGGGGGGTTGCAGTCCCCAAAGTGGAGGTTAAGCCCATGAATTTGAGCCCAAACAAGCCTGGCCTCGTTGACTCTGGCACTAGCGTGTGTATGCATTGACCATAGTGCATCGTGTTCTCCAAATCTACGCCTTTGGATTGATGAAGCTGGACGCGTGGAAGGTTGATTTTGAAGGTGTATGGTGGTATCCAGCGTTGAAACTGCATGTAATTATCAATTGAAAAAAAACATATGGAAAGGGTGGGGACCTGGGATCGAACCCAGGTCCTGAATGTCATCAGTTTACTTCCTTGCCAGCTGCGCCACTGAATCACTTTGTTAATTAAATAAACCACAAACATTATAAAATAAAACAAAAGCTAACGCATATTTCCGCGCGAATTTTTAAACTAACCAATCAGCTTATGCCACCGAGTCATCCCCTTCGTTGTGTTTTTTTTCTGAAACTCAAAGGCAATAAGCAACAGTTTTGCAAGCGTTCTTTTAAGCCATCTATGGAAAAATAGCGAATAGCTCTAGGACGCTCATAAATTGAGCGCGAGGGTGGGTTTAAGATCGTCCAACCATGCTTGTTTTAGTAGGCTAAGTATTGAACGCCAATTTTTCCTTATTTGAAAAACCCCAATTTGAGGTTCTGAAAAACCTAAAATACGACCATGGCAATTTCTTGTATAGCGCATGAAAATACAATCAAATCATATGGTTAGCATTAAAACACATCACTGATCATGAATCTATAAACAAAATGCCATGAATGTGCATAAATTGTAAAGCACGATTATGAAAAAAGTGAGAAAATTTGGACTTCTGTACAGTGATTCAAAGGGTTATGCTTGATGTTTTTGATCCAGGAAGATTGCTGGATGTCCTTGGAAGGCAATGGGATGAGTTTTGTGGCTTGAAACGACCTGCAAATAAGTTTTCAGAATTGAGATTTTTTGAGAAAATTTCAAGTTTGTGCAAGGGTTTTCTGTGCAGCTCAGTGGTCAATTGCATTAGGTTTGTGATCAGGCTTAAGTATAGAATGAATTAGGTCAAGAATTTTGATCAAAATCTTTTGCATTCATGGTTTTGAAGATTTGATTTTCAAGCATTGTTTTTTCAATCTTTTTCATGCAAATTGATACCAAATCATATCCAATCCTTCCCTAATTGGTCATGCACGATTTTAAGTGTCCAATGAGAGTAATTTCTGCACAAAAAGATTTTACTTCATTAGTTTTGTATTTTTCATGCATTTTATTTAATTAAATGAATTATTAATGATAAAAAAATCCAAATAAATAAATAAAAATGGAGAAAAACTTCCCTTTGGGCCTAATGGTCGTGTGCATGCTTGGGATAATGAATTGTGGAAGAAAAATAGGCCCATTAGCAATTTTAGGTCATTTGAATCAATGTTGACTTTTCAAAATATCCAAAAATTTCCCAACTTCCATAAGCCATAACTTGCTCAATTTTTAAGCTTTGCTAATGTTCTTTGACATTTTGGAAAGGTCTTTGAGTCCTCTAACCAATGCCTTTGGTACCATGTCATTTTGATTTACCAATATCAAGTTATGGCCTTTGACTTAAAGTCCCTTTTTGTTGACTTTTGAAAATGACCTATAATGTTGAAATTGATAACTTTTTGTGAGAGCATTTCTTGGACTTGAAGTATGAAGATGAGTTGTAGGAAATGTCTTTCTCTTCAAAATGAGCTTTGGATGGAATTTTTCTGATAATCCATGTGAAAGTTATGCCCTGGTCAATTTACAGTTGACTTTTTCAGCTGTCCAAATAAGGAAACTTTTGCATCTTGATGATTTTTGAGCCAAGCTTTAAGAATCATGATCAAAATGAGATGTTGACTTTTTCAGCTGTCCAAATAAGGAAACTTTTGCATCTTGATGATTTTTGAGCCAAGCTTTGAGAATCATTGATCAAATGATGTTTGTGGCTTCAAAATGAGATGTTGACCAAAAATTTGAACTTTTGACTGTCAAATGACCATTTTGCCCCTACAGTTGACTGTAGTGCAATTAGGGTTTTGACTGTGCAGTTTTATGCTGAAAGTCTTGAAACTTGATATGAGGATGCTTGACCATATTTATAGGCATGTGGAACTTGATTGGGCCTTTTGAAACTTCATTTTCTTGATCAGAACCAAACCCTAATTTTGACTGCTTAGGAGACCCTTGCACTGTGCAACCCTTGGGGAACTTTGAAGCTTGACTTGGCAAATCTTTGAAGAATATGGGAGGGCAAATTTTGGGGTACAACAGTTGCCCCTGTTCAATCTTCTTAGACCTGAGGATGCAGATTGGCTGACGTGCCTTTCGTAATCTGAGGGTAGAAGATGATTGAACACTAGAGTGCCCAGAAATTTGCGCTCACATAGTAGCAGTGTGGTGATGGGAATGGGATTATAGATGCCCTTTAGAGGTTGATGAATAGGATGATGGGCTTATAGATGCCATCTGGATGTTGATCGCGTAAGAGATTCCTTAGCGAGAACTTGCGTACCTGCAAAACAGAAAAAATGAGTACCTGACATGTTGCAGGAGCTGGCTTTCAGATGCTTGGTATAGATATGTCCTGACTGGTTACAGGAGTTGGATCTAGAGCTTCACAAGATGATGAATGAACCAGGGATGGTTACTACCTCAGCATGAACGGTGAGAGAACCTTGGGTGACTTTAACTTCAACAACGCTCGTTGAGAAAATCTTGGTGGGAATTACCATCTTCGCAGTATCGGGAAGAGAACCAATAGGCAATTATAATCTCAAAAGCGGACGTTTGAGAAGAACCTGGAATGGAATTATCATCTCCGCACCGCTGGGGAGAGAACCATAGGAAATTATAATCTCAAAAGTGGACGTCTGAGAAAAACCTGGGATGGAATTATCATCTCCGCACCGTTGGGGAGAGAACCATAGGAAATTATAATCTCAAAAGCGGACGTTTGAGAAAAACCTGGGATGGAATTATCATCTCCGCACCGTTGGGGAGAGAACCATAGGAAATTATAATCTCAAAAGCAGACGTTTGAGAAAAACCTGGGATGGAATTATCGTCTCCGCACCGTTGGGGAGAGAACCATAGGAAATTATAATCTCAAAAGCGGACGTTTGAGAAAAACCTGGAATGGAATTATCATCTCACGCACCGTCGGGGAGAGAACCATAGGAAATTATAATCTCAAAAGCGGACGTCTGAGAAAAACCTGGGATGGAATTATCATCTCACGCACCGTCGGGGAGAGAACCATAGGAAATTATAATCTCAAAAGCGGACGTCTGAGAAAAACCTGGGATGGAATTATCATCTCCGCACCGCTGGGGAGAGAACCATAGGAAATTATAATCTCAAAAGCGGACGTCTGAGAAAAACCTGGAATGGAATTATCATCTCACGCACCGTCGGGGAGAGAACCATAGGAAATTATAATCTCAAAAGCGGATGTCTGAGAAAAACCTGGAATGGAATTATCATCTCACGCACCGTCGGAGAGAGAACCATAGGAAATTATAATCTCAAAAGCGGACGTCTGAGAAAAACCTGAGATAACTTCCACTGAGTCTTCATCAGAAAAATCTGTTGGGAGTCGATTTAGCTGGACTAGAGAAGGCCTTGGACTGGATAAGAAATCTTTGGAGTTGATTAACTGAACCGGTCTAGGTCTTGAAATATGATGGAGAATTTAGCTGAATCTTTCCTGAAAGGTAAAGGTCATTCATATGCAATGCATGATATGGATCAAGCAATGATGTTCTCAACATAAATGAGATTTGTATGATATGATGCGTCTATGCATGCTATAATGGTGTATGTGATGTTTAGGAATGTATGTATTCGTCTAGGAAAGTAAATCCTTGACGGGTGCCGGGAAGTCACTCCTGGGCTGATATTGAAGAATAAGCTTTTACTCCTGCTGGGGATGATAACTGCAAGAATGCCGGTAGGAGAAGATGACTCCGTTGGGGAATAAACTTGGCGAATGGACTACTCTACGGGGAGGAAAGCACTCTAACCATCTTGCTGCGGAGCAATACTCTGCGGGGATAGAGATGCTTTGCTGAGTTGTTGATAATAGTTTGCTGGGGATATCTTTGCTGTATCGGAAGTGTTAATAGACTTCGCTGGGGGGTAAGAGAACTGTGTCGACGACAACCTTTCCATGGCTTTTGGCTGAGGATAACCCAGTTATATCCTGTTAAGGAAATAACTCTTTGAATAAAGCCGGACGACGTGTTCGCGCTCTGCGAGGGATAAGCTTCCAGAATCTACTGGGGATAAGCTTATTGCTTGGGGAGATGAATTCCAACCTTTCTGGGGAACTGGATTGGACTCTCCTGGGGGAGTTTTTGAATTGCGGGGGAAGTGATTCCTTTGAATATTTGATATGCCGCCGGGGAACAATCTTTAGGCCAAGATTGCCGGGAATGCTTGTTAAGAATATGTATGCTGCTGGGGAATGTTGAGATCTGCAGGAGGATACTCAACTTCCTTAAGTTTGATTGTATGACTGCCTGAGGAGAGTATACTGACTTGCTGGTTCACTCTCTGGGGGAATTAAGACATCTGGTTATGTTTTTCAGCTGAACATCCCTTATATCTTGTGGACAGAGCAATTAGATCGTTTGGACAACTCATTATTGCCCCTGTTTCTGAGGTGGGAGAGGAAGACCTGTGGAGGTGCTTGATAGTTGTTGATGGACAAACCTTCTTCTGATAGGCAGGTGACGAGATGACAGGACATAGTCGTACGCTTTAATCCCTAACTTTTGCCTGGACCGCCCTTTCGGGTTTTCAGCCCACTGGGATACCCATTTTTGCCCAAGCCGCCTTTTCAGGTTTTCGACTTACCGGGTATACAGATTTTTCTTCATTTCATCCCTTATTTTTGCCCGAACCCTTTTGGTTCGCCGGGAAGCCCTGATTTTTGCCTAGGTGTGTCAACCTAGCGGGTCTTTGATTATGCGTAGTATCTTTTCGACTATGTCCATGTTCTCAGAATGTAGGGAGGTGCCCATGTTGTTGTGTTGCCATGCCACCAGAAGATCTTCGTTTGATCGTCCAATGCCCCAAGTGACTTAGACGGAGATTTGCCCCAGGCTATTTGGCATTTGAGAGATTCTCTGAATCTTGATTGGATTGCCCCAGATGATGGACACTGGTCATGCCATGCCCCTTGATTGGAATTGCTTTTGTTCACTAGGTATTCATCGTGCGAATTTCCCTGCTGTTCAAACAAAAGGTCATATGCAAACAAAGTTATGTTAAAAATGCAAAGCCTATGTCTGTCTTGAAGATTTTGAAAATGCATTCTTTTTTATAAAACAAGTGAATGTTTGTAAAACATGATGTCAACTCCGTATTTACCGTAGGCCTTAAGGAGTCAGGATACCTTTCGTAACAGTATGCTTTCGAACTAACCCATGCTTCAGCTAGGACTTTTAAGGGTTATAACGTGGCTTGGTTCACGGTTTAAGAAACAAAGGATAAAGGCTCAAATTTTATTTGTACCCACCCGCTCTTCGTGATGTTCTCCAAACCTAAACTCAGCTAATCGTGCGTTAGACCTTGTTTGAGTCTTTATCCTGATATTTCAGTGATGGTTCGGATGTTGACAATTTATTTTGAATAGGCAGTCATTTCTTCTTTTTTTGTTGAGGGTTTGTAGGACCTCTTTCTTTTTGATTTCGTTATCCCTATTTTTTTTGCCTGAACTGTTTCTTTTTATATTTACAGTCAGCGGGATGCCCCAGTTTTGTAAGTCTCCTTCATAGGTTTTGACTTATTAGGCTTTAGTTTTTTTTTGTTTTGGTAATGACTGCCTATCCTTATGATTGTTCGGAACCATCACTGTCTTTCTTCGTTTTGTAAGGACTTCTTTGGTGCCATTTGTTATGCACTTGGATCAACTGAGAGACTACCCTGCCCCAGGTTATGATTAAGGGTTTTAAATTTCGAAAAGAAAAACTCCTACTTCTTTGGCTCAGAGGGGTTGACGAGGGATTATCATCCTTATAACTCCAGTGTTTAGGGATTGAAACAATGCCTGTACCTCATCAGCGGGGTCTGTTCAAAAGCATACTGTAAAGATCGTGGTATCGTTTTCGTCATCCTCCCTCAAGAGGCTTAGAATTATTGAGAGTTGATCATTGGAAAAAATATGAAAATAATTTGCGTATAGTGAATACGAATATATTGCTTCAAAACAGACATATGCGATGCATTAATGAAATAACAATGTTTAACATGAGTAAATGTTTGAACAAAAGAAAATTGCAACTTGAACATTCGAATGAACAAAAATTTCTCAATCCTAGCCATGATTTGGCAAGGGAGTAGTGATTATGTTCGGAGTCTCAGGTACTTCAAACTGAATCTCTCCAACGTCGATCATGTCTTGAATCTTGTTTTTGAGAGGCCAGCAGTTGTCCGTAGTATGCCCCGGGCTATCAGAATGGTATGCGCACCTATCGTTGGGATGATAGTTAGGAGCAGAAGTGTTTGGATTCCGGAGAGGAGCCCTTAAGGTGATCAGCCCTGCCTTTAACATTTGTTGTAGTGCTTGATCCAGCGACATGTTGATCTTGGTGAGCTGCCTTTTAGGCTTGTCTGGTTTGCTCTGATCAGCCTGTTGTTCTGGGCGAGGTCGTTGTTGGACCTGTGAAGTAATAGTAGCTTGGAGTGGCCCAAACCTTTGACTTCTTGGAAGTTGATTAATGACTGGGTCCCTGACTTGGGCTGGTTGCTTCATGTCTTGATGAAGCTGACTGATCATGGCCCTCAGCTCTCCTTGTTCCTGAGCTAAACCTTGAATGAGTGCCCTTTGCCCCAGCATCTGGGTTTTCAATGTGTCTACCTCAACTTGTAGACGTTTCAGCTGTTCGTCCTTGTCATCTTCAGGACTCTTTCTGATCAGACTCCCCATGAGGAGTGTCCTCAACTCTTCCTGCCCCTTGGATAGGCTTAGGAAGATCTCTTTGAACTGAGCCTCTTGAGTGTGAAGGTCCTGGTTATCTTGTTGGGAAGCCATGGCTGAAATAAACAGCAGGGAGGGTAAGTGACCTGCAACAAGGGTACCTGTTATGCAATGATATGTATGATATGCATGCAATGTTTTCAAGGATCTCGCGGGGTAAACAAGAAATTTGTTAGAGCTGGATCCGGTAGCTTGATTGAAAGAACTTCATATTTGTTGAGAGTGTTTCTTCCAAGGGTCAAAGGCTCACCATATCCAGTGGGTCATAGCCCCTGACTTTAGTTATCATGTCTGGTTTTGATTTCCAAACAACCTTGGTTAAGGGAACCTTCTTCAAGAGTCAGAGTTCACCATATCAAGTGGGTCATAGCCCCTGACAACTTTGGCTAGAGGAAAATAAATCCTCTTTGCCCCTTGCTAGATGTTTGATTCATCCTGACCTGCATCACAAACCCTTGAGATCCTTGAAATGGGTTAGGATGTATGCAATGGTATGATGTCATGATGCATGGGGTAATGTAGGTAACCCTGTTATGAGTCCCAATTAAGGACTGCAAACCAAAACCTGCAAGAAATTCAGTAAACCCTGTCATGAGTCCCAATTAAGGACCAAATAAAACTTGCAAAACACTCAGTAAACCCTGTTATGAGTCCCAGTTAAGGACTAAAACAAAACCTGCAAGAAATTTAGTACACTCTTGTTATGAGTCCCAATTAAGGACTATAAACAAAACCTGCAAGAAACTTAGTAAACCCTGTTATGAGTCCCAATTAAGGACTATAAACAAAACCTGCAAGTAGTTCATGTGTCAGATAACAAGCATGCAAGTAGTCAAGTACGAAGGCACACAAGTCACACAAGACAAGCCCTTAGGGTTTAGGCCGGCATGGGGTCTGGGTAGTACCCTCTTGAAGTTGGTGGGCTCAACCTGTCCTATCAAAGTAACCGGGTTCTTAGAGGATCCCAATATCATTGACTACCCTCAATCAGTCATAACTCCAGCATCGCAATCTTTTCTTGCGGCCAAAACCATCACGAGAGTTTAGCCTCAATGGGCGTAGCATACTGCTACTGTTCTAATGGCCAAGTTGTGTCAATTAAGGTTCTAAGGTTGTTGGTGCTTAATGACTCCTTAGAAGACCCATATTCTCCTCGTTGCAACACAAGGGATATCGATACAGACCAAGGTGCCACACCAACGTAGCCACTGCTTCACCCGTGTCGGTCTACGCCGGACAGGTCCCTCACAACTTATGCTACCTAAACAGGGTATCCCCAGATCCGGGTTAGGATCTATGTAACTCCCATGTAACCCACAATAATAAAGCACACAAATCAATACAATTGAAAACACAGTTATGAACTAGCCCTAAGGTACACCTCACTTTATAAATTATTTCCCCAGCAGAGTCGCCAGTTCTGTGATCGGTGGATCTGGAACTGACTGTTTAACGCTGGTTCGCGAAATGTCGCGGAAGCAAGAGTCGCCACCGTCTTTTATTTTCTCCAAATGGAAAGGACAAAAGCACAGAAAAATTCCTTATAGAGATTGCTCTCGGTTCGGGAGGTAGATTATAGAAAGGGAAGGTGTTAGCACCCTTTCTATCCATGGTTATCCATTGGCTCTTAGATACTTGCTCACTTGTGTTTTCAAAAATGGTTTGTTTGCTTTTCAACTGTGGGTTTTAAAAAGTTTCTTTGAAAATTTCAGTTCGACTCTTGTATCGGTCCTCAAGAGTGTTTGAAAAATGCTTTCGAAAGCTTTTTGAAAATGTGTTGGTGTGAAAAGTATTTTTGATTTGTTTTGTTTTGAATTAGAGCAAGTATCCACGATTCGTCTACCTACCCTAAGGAATTCGTCTGTGTAAATGTCCTTTAAAGTAGTGCCATCCCACCATTGAGAGGTAGGTAGCACCACCGTTGGAGGTGTTCGGGTCAATTCGAGGTTCGGGACATGGTGATCACCAGAGCAATGGGAAGACACCTTAGAAGCTACCCTCATGCCAGGTTCCCGGATCATGAGGACTTACTAAGACATCCTCTACTCGACGATCACCTTTCGAGGCAAGGCAACAGTGAGGCGTACCCTAGGGGTGGTGTGTGCGATTCGTGTGTCATTTTCATGTATTTTTGTCTTTTGTCATGTTATTGGTGATCTAACGTTTGTTTTTAGTTTTGTCCATACATTCTTTCATGCCTTGATTAACAATTAAAAATGCGAGGAAAGTAAGAGTCTAAAGCTATTACAAAAGGCGCGGGTCCACATCGCCAAAATTAAACCAGGACCCGATTTGACATAAAATAAATAAATAAAGTAAATAAAGAATTAAAAGTGCAAGAAATTAATTACATGGCTTCGGGAGAGATACATAAATATTTAAACGAAATAAAATAAATATGCGAATTAATAAGAATTAAAAACGAGGGCGTTGGACCCTTTTTGCAAAATTAAATTAAATGGTGACATTAATTAATTAAAAAAAGAAAGGAAATTGTTTTTTGGTATTTTATGATTTTTAGGATTTTAATGAAAAAGAATTAATTAAGATAAACGCTAACCCTAATTCTAGTTATTTTAATTTATTAAAAAAAGATTAAAGTTTTACCCTAAAATTAACCCTAATTAATTTACATGCAATTTTAATCACAAAAATAAATATTTAATTATTTAATTATTATGGAAGAAAAATAAAAAGGATAAAAAATTAATATGAACCCTAGTTCTATGTTTTTTAGATTTTTATTAAAAGAATTAAAATTAAAACCTAATTTAAAACTAAATTTAATTATATACAATTATTTATAAAAATACTAAAAATAAAAATATTTATTATTTTCTCTTTTCTGATTTTTTATGTTTTTGGTTTTTTTATGAAAATAATTAATTAATTGAAAACAATAATTAAAGGAAAGCATAAATAATGATAAAAAAACAATAAAGAAAATATAAACTTTGCAAACCTAGGGGGGTTGCAGTCCCCAAAGTGGAGGTTAAGCCCATGAATTTGAGCCCAAACAAGCCTGGCCTCGTTGACTCTGGCACTAGCGTGTGTATGCATTGACCAGAGTGCATCGTGTTCTCCAAATCTACGCCTTTGGATTGATGAAGCTGGACGCGTGGAAGGTTGATTTTGAAGGTGTATGGTGGTATCCAGCGTTGAAACTGCATGTAATTATCAATTGAAAAAAAACATATGGAAAGGGTGGGGACCTGGGATCGAACCCAGGTCCTGAATGTCATCAGTTTACTTCCTTGCCAGCTGCGCCACTGAATCACTTTGTTAATTAAATAAACCACAAACATTATAAAATAAAACAAAAGCTAACGCGTATTTCCGCGCGAATTTTTAAATTAACCAATCAGCTTATGCCACCGAGTCATCCCCTTCGTTGTGTTTTTTTTCTGAAACTCAAAGGCAATAAGCAACGGTTTTGCAAGCGTTCTTTTAAGCCATCTATGGAAAAATAGCGAATAGCTCTAGGACGCTCATAAATTGAGCGCGAGGGTGGGTTTAAGATCGTCCAACCATGCTTGTTTTAGTAGGCTAAGTCTTGAACGTCAATTTTTCCTTATTTGAAAAACCCCAATTTGAGGTTCTGAAAAACCTAAAATACGACCATGGCAATTTCTTGTATAGCGCATGAAAATACAATCAAATCATATGGTTAGCATTAAAACACATCACTGATCATGAATCTATAAACAAAATGCCATGAATGTGCGTAAATTGTAAAGCACGATTATGAAAAAAAGTGAGAAAATTTGGACTTCTGTACAGTGATTCAAAGGGTTATGCTTGATGTTTTTGATCCAGGAAGATTGCTGGATGTCCTTGGAAGGCAATGGGATGAGTTTTGTGGCTTGAAACAACCTGCAAATAAGTTTTCAGAATTGAGATTTTTTGAGAAAATTTCAAGTTTGTGCAAGGGTTTTCTGCGCAGCTCAGTGGTCAATTGCATTAGGTTTGTGATCAGGCTTAAGTATAGAATGAATTAGGTCAAGAATTTTGATCAAAATCTTTTGCATTCATGGTTTTGAAGATTTGATTTTCAAGCATTGTTTTTTCAATCTTTTTCATGCAAATTGATACCAAATCATATCCAATCCTTCCCTAATTGGTCATGCACGATTTTGAGTGTCCAATGAGAGTAATTTCTGCACAAAAAGATTTTACTTCATTAGTTTTGTATTTTTCATGCATTTTATTTAATTAAATGAATTATTAATGATAAAAAAATCCAAATAAATAAATAAAAATGGAGAAAAACTTCCCTTTGGGCCTAATGGTCGTGTGCATGCTTGGGATAATGAATTGTGGAAGAAAAATAGGCCCATTAGCAATTTTAGGTCATTTGAATCAATGTTGACTTTTCAAAATATCCAAAAATTTCCCAACTTCCACAAGGTATATCTTGCTCAATTTTTAAGCTTTGCTCATATTCTTGGACATTTTGGAAAGGTCTTTTAGTCCTCTAACCAATGCCTTTGGTCCCATGTCATTTTGATTTACCAATCTCAAGTTATGGCCTTTGACTTAAAGTCCCTTTTTGTTGACTTTTGAAAATGACCTATAATGTTGAAATTGATAACTTTTTGTGAGAGCATTTCTTGGACTTGAAGTATGAAGATGAGTTGTAGGAAATGTCTTTCTCTTCAAAATGAGCTTTGGATGGAATTTTTCTGATAATCCATGTGAAAGTTATGCCCTGGTCAATTTACAGTTGACTTTTTCAACTGTCCAAATAAGGAAACTTTTGCATCTTGATGATTTTTGAGCCAAGCATTGAGAATCATGATCAATCATTGATCAAATGATGTTTGCGGCTTCAAAATGAGATGTTGACCAAAAATTTGAACTTTTGACTGTCAAATGACCTTTTTGCCCCTACAGTTGACTGTAGTGCAATTAGGGTTTTGACTGTGCAGTTTTATGCTGAAAGTCTTGAAACTTGATATGAGGATGCTTGACCATATTTATAGGCATGTGGAACTTGATTGGGCCTTTTGAAACTTCATTTTCTTGATCAGAACCAAAACCTTAATTTTGACTGCTTAGGAGACCCTTGCACAGTGCAACCCTTGGGGAACTTTGAAGCTTGACTTGGCAAATCTTTGAAGAATATGGGAGGGCAAATTTTGGGGTACAACACTATACATTGGATATATTGCACTGTCTGTATTTTTCTTGGTGGATGGGTTGTTACATAAGGTAAAAGACTCAATACCCAATCTAGAGAGTTCATCTAGGAACATATAGAATTAGAGTGGATAATCGTGATGTCTACGAGGCGTATGTCTTACTAGTCCGATCATGAGAGCCATGCTCAAACGAGGTTCAAATGTGGTACCATCATTATGCACATATGTGTTACAATGATAGTACTTTCACAAGAACTCACGACTCTGATTTTCCTTTTAATCTTACCCTGACCTAGAATTCAGCTATAAGTGGCGAGGGAATGATCTTACAGGTACCTTTTGTGATTATCGGGTTCTTTTTGGTGTATGTTCCAGACTTTGGATCCGGTGACATCTGATTATTCAACAGTTCGGCAACCATCCAGTGTTGTTGGAACCTTAATATTGTCATTATGCATCATAGAATGTTATAAAATGAAAGAAAAATTCTAACTTGCATATGCATATCAATTACATGGTATTTTAAAGTATTTGTCTTCATCAAGAAAGGATAGCAACACATATAATAGTAGAGAGACCACCAGACACACTTTTGCTTACCAGTTTCTCACTACTGATGTGTCACATTTGAAAGAGTTAAGTATTCGACTAGTAATCTGAAGAAGTTCCATAACAGTTTTGGCAGTCTCTTGCATTTACTAGACATCACCGTTAAAAAAAGGCCTTGCAGACTCTCCTGCAGTTCTACGACCCAAAGTTGCATTGCTTCACTTTCCAAGATTATCAATTGGATCCTACTCTAGAGGAGTATACACATCTCTTGCGCTTGAAGCTTAATGATCATTTTCCTTTCGTTTGTATGCCTGAACAAGTGAAGAAGGAACTCATTGCTAGTTCTCTTTATTTGAGCTTGAAAGATGTGATAGACTACTGGAAGCCTAATGGTGATACTTATGGTTTCTCTTTGAAGTTTCTGGTAAGAAAGGTTTGAGAAGAAGTGTGTAAAGGGAATTGGGTTACATTCAATGCGTTGTTAGCCATTTTGATTTATGCCATAGTTCTATTTCCTAATATAGAGAACTCCATGGATTTGGTTGATGTATGTGTTTTCATGAATAAGAACCATGTACCAACGCTGTTGGCAGATACATATTATACCATTCACTCAAATCACAAGAAGAAAAGAATTGTTAATTTATGCTTACATATGCTTTACTAGTGGCTCATACTCCACCTTCCTACGAAGAGGTCATTCGTAGATACTAAAGACTCCCTTCAGTGGTCAAACAGTCTCGTGGAGCTCATCTTTTATGACATAAGATGGCATTATATCTCAGGAGAAGGTCCAAGTATCAACACTAGTTCTGGAGAATTTCCCAATGTTCCTCTCATTGGAACAAAGGGTTGTATAAACTATAATCTTGTTCTAGATTTCCAACTATTGGGGTATGCTATGGATGACCCACCCAAGAAGGTAGAAGTTTAAGAGACCATTTACTTTGAGAAGGGAGGAAATCCAGAGATGTTGTTAAAGATAAAGAATGCTTGGATTATGATTCACAAAAGAAGTAGAGAATTTATAGGTAAGAAGGTTCCTATTTCCAGAGCTCCATATCTAGAGTGGGTTAAAAATAGAGTGGAAACCCATTTGTTGCTTTTTCTAAGAAAAGACTATTGTATGAACAACCACCTCTTGATTTATCTGAATTTCGTCCTAAAGAAGATTACAAACAGGTTAATGTTGAAAATCTCAAGCTGCAAGCATAA
Organism: Vicia faba; assembly: GCA_948472305.1. Taxonomy (NCBI): domain Eukaryota; kingdom Viridiplantae; phylum Streptophyta; class Magnoliopsida; order Fabales; family Fabaceae; genus Vicia; species Vicia faba. Next base: position 1,123,695,015 of record OX451735.1, read on the forward strand.
AAGCAAGAGAAAGACATAGAACTTTCCTTTGCTTTGCAAGAGAAGAGGAAAAATATCCATGAAGCCAAGATGAAGGACAAGCTGTTAGAAGACCAAGGTTTCCTTGGAAGTACTAGAAATCAGAAGAAACCAAGAGCTGATAGTTCTCGCACTGTTAGTAATCAAACCAGAGTTTTAAAGAAGACTCAAGAAGATCTTTAAAAAAGTCAACAGAAGTGTGAAAATTTCCAGACATTCAAAGAGAAATTGAAATCTAAGCATAGAGCGGAAATTAGAGTTCTAAGGAAGAAACTCTGAGATGAGGAAGCCAGAACTAAAGAAGTTTGCATTCATAGAAAAGGGTTTGAGCTTCAGGTTCAGAGTAGACAGGTGCAGGTAGACAGGATGGATGGAGAAATTGACAGGCTTAAAATTTAACTTGAAGAGAAAGATGATCAAAAGTTTGCAGTAAAGACTCAACTGAAGGGAAGTAATATCTAGTTAGCACAAATTGTTGAAGATGTTGCAAGACTCAATGTTCAATTAGCTGATAAGGGAAAGACTCCGATGGAAGAAATCAACATAGAAGGTTTACGTACATAGGATTGGGAGTTGAATTGTAGATACTTGATGATTATGATGAAGAGGAAGGACTATTTGATTCAAAATCTGAATAAAAGGCCAAATCATGGGGTAATAAAGGAGCAATGCAAAGATTCCAAGGCTTGAAGCTATAAGTATTTGGGGGAGGGACCTTTGACCCATTTGGAGTTTGATGGCAACTCTTAGTATTGTTGTTTCTTCCGTCTATCTTTGTGATCACCGCTTTGATTGTTGGTTGGGGTCTTTATCATTTATGACGTTGTCTTTGTATGAATTTGGGTTGAGAACCATTTTTTGAATGTATTTTTATAAGATAAGTAGTTTTTATCGTATGAAGTTTCTATATTATTTACATGCTTTATCTTGTTGCTTTTATTCTTGATGAAATGACAGAATTTCAGGATCTCCCTAGAAATGATAAAACATTGCATGCATAATCATACACTCATAACATATCATATCATGACAGGTTATGGAGATTGGTATTCTTACTTCTGATTTGGTTTGTTCTTATCAGAGATTGCAAATTAAAGCATTCATCGGTACGATACTAGTGGGGAATCAAAGGAGACTAATGGAGAAGATAGAGGCTGATATGGCTACTATGGGGGTCAAGATGGACACCCGTATGGATTAGTTAATTGACATCATAGAAAACATGGCTAGGGGAAAGGAATAGATAAGAGCTCTTGTGGTGAGATCTGTTACAAATGTTAACAACGCAAATGAAGAGCTGAATGGTATTCTTGGTAATCTTGGTGGTGGTAATATAAATAGTGTTCCTGGTAATCTGAATGGTGTTCTTGATAATCTAAATGGTGATCCTGGTTGTATTATTATTGGTAATCCTGGTGATGGTATTCACAATAATCTAGTAGGAAAGAATCAAAGTGTTAACATGAATCATGTTGTAGGTAATCTCCCTCCATTAACCCCCCCCCCCCCCCCTGCATTTGACTCCCGAGAAGTTGTCTGCTCAACAACAGGCTAAAAAGGAAGTTCAGATTTTAGTGCACAATCTTGAAGAAGACAAGTATGATGATTGGTATTCCAACAATTATGAACCTACTGAAGCTGTCAGGAAGCTTCATATGCTTGAGGAGAGCATGAGATCCATTGAGATCCAAGGAGCTTCATTTTTGGATATAACTGATTTGGGATTGGTTCTTGGGGTGAGGATTCCCCCAAAATTCAAAGTATCTGATTTCTTCAAATACAAGGGCACAACCTAACCTAAGACGCATGTCAAGTCTTACTATAGGAGAATGTCGGCGTATTCTAATGATGAGAAGTTGATAATGCATTTGTTTCTAGGATAATTTAGCTGGTGGACCTCTGGATTGGTACATGTACTTAGAAAGCACACGTATCTATAGTTGGAGAGATTTGTCATAGGCTTTTGTCCCACACTATCAGTACAATAGTGATATGGCGCCCACTCAAACTTAGTTACAGAATCTGACGTAGGGGCAGAACGAGTCATTTAAGGAGTATGCGTAAAGGTGGCGCAAGGTGGAAGCCAGAGTTAAGCCTCTAAGGATGGAGCTAGAAATGGATTACATGTTCACTAGAAATCTACAGGGGCATTATTATTTGGCTTGTAGCACTTCTGACTATTTTTATGAAATGGTGACACATAGAGAAAAAGTTGAATGTGGATTAAAGTTAGGGAAGATTCAGGTTACTACTGCTGCTAATTCCTCTGTGGGAGGTAAAAAGCCTTTCAACGAATATCCCAAGAAGAAAGAAGATGATGCAAATGTTGTGTATAGAGCTAAGGTCGTGCTTATCATGAATCACATCTACAGGTTGCAGCTGTAATAATTCCTACTACAGCTCCACAACAACCACGTCAATAATATGCGCCCCGTCAAGAAAATCAACAACAAAGGCCGATACATCCTCCAATGAAATTTGATACACTCCCTATGTCTTACGCTTGATTTCTTCCCCATCTACTCAATTTGAATATGGTTGAGTTATGTACGTTGAATCCTCCTACAAAACTACCTCTCAATTATGATGTCAGTGCCCGATGCGAGTTTCATTCAGGAGGACAAGGTCATAACATTGAGAATTGCATAGCGTTGAAGCATAAAGTTCAAGATCTGCTTGACTCCCAGGCCATTAACTTTGAAGCTAGCCCAAATATTATCCAACAACCCTTCCCACGACACGAGGGTTCTACAGTCAATGCATTTTTTAAAGAGGAAGGACTGAATGTGGTAATGGATGTGAACTTGTTGAAGATTCCTTTGTCATTTGTGAAAGAATAGTTGTTTATGAAAGGATTTTATCATGGTTGTACTGTTAATTGTGAAAGTTGTTTGTTTCAACCTGAGGGTTGTGTCTGTTTGAAGAATGAGGCTCAGAGGTTAATCAGTGAAGGAACTTTGTAGTTGATATACTGTCTATGGTTGAGAAAGATGAAGCGGATGAGGTAGATGTGATCACCATTCCTTTTACTCCAAAAATGATTCTTGTTCCTGCGGTGATTCCTATTTCTTCTAAACAATCTCTATTGACTATACCTTTGTCTGGTCTAGTTCCTTATAGTAGTGACAGAGCAGTACCTTGGAGCTATGGGGCTGAGGTATACTACCATGGGAAGAAACGTGTGATTGAGACACCTGAAGAAAGTATTCTTGATGTTCATAATATTGTGAGGGTAGTAAAATTACTAGAAGTGGAAGAATTTTCTCTCCTCAAACTTTATCTTAAAACAATGTTGAGGCCTTGGCTAAGGTCAAGGGTAAACAGGTTATGGTAAGTGGAGAAGCACCCGTGCAAACTACACCAATTCATTTTCCAAGTTCAGATATAGCTAAAGATGTGGAAGAATTAATGAGTTATAACAAGAAAAGTGATTATCATATCATCGATCAACTAAGTCAGTCCCCGTCAAAGATATTTATCGTATCCTTGCTTCGAGACATTAAGTCACACTGTAATGCTTTGATGAAGTTGTTAAGTACAAATTTTGTTCTTCAAGAGATCTCGGTAAATCAATTCGAAATTGATTGCGCCAGCATTACTGCTAGTAATGGATTGGGTTTTACTGATTTTGATTTGCCTCCCGAGGGGAGAAAGCATAATAAAGCGCTTCACGTTTCTATGAAAATAGTTGGAATGACTTTATCCCGTGTGCTGGTTGACACGGGATTATCTCTGAATGTGTTACCTAAGTCTGCCTTGATAAGTTTGGACTATGAAGGGGTTGTTTTGAGACTAAGTGATTAGGTTGTAAAGGTGTTTGATGGATCAAGAAGATTAGTCTTTGGTGAGGTTAACATAGGTTTTTAGTGAAACATTCTTTGTGATGGATATAAATCCCTCTTATTGTTTTTTAATGGGACGCCCTTGGATTCATGGGGCAGGTGCCGTGACTTCTATGTTGCACCAGAAAATCAAGTTCAAGATTAATGGAAAAGTGGTCACCGTCTGTGGTGAAGAAGACTATGTTGTGAGTCATTTGAGCACTTTTAGATACATGGAAATTTAAGGAAAAGTGCATTAGACTCCATTTCAGGCTTTTGAAATTGTCCATGTTATTAAAACCCCTCACCCAGAGGTCTCAATGACGTCCTTTAATAAGCTCAAGCAATTGTCAAATCAGGGCACCTTGAAGGTTTGGGCAGGGTGTTGGATCTACCCATAAAGAAGGACAAAGTTGGTTTGGGGTTTGTAGATGGTGGAAGTGCACCAATTACCATCCCCATGGTTCAAGGTATTCCTACTCGGATCAAGTTTATCAGTGCTGGTACTAGTGTAGGAGAAACTAATGTCGTGAGTGATAAAGGCGGCAGTGATTGCGACATGGATAATTGGATTCACCCAACAGTCCCAGGTTAAGAGCCATCTAACTGGTTTACTGAAAACATCATCACAGTCACCCGCTTTCAGGAGTTATTTTCTTTTTTGTTTATATCATTCAATAATTCGTGCGCTCTGCCCAAGGCTTAGTGGATCATTTTGCAGGGCCACAATGTTTTTCCTTACAATTTTATCATAAATATAGGGCATCTTTGCTTTCAAATATTTTTCTCCCTGCCTTTCTTTTTTCATACTTTTTACAAAAAAAAATGCAATGTGTTTTTTATTTTTCTTTTTTAAATCACAATCTAAAATACAAAAACAAATTATCAATCATGCAGACCCAATCCCACATTTATTCAGGTTTCCAATGATAATGATTCTTCTATGGCTCATTATGACTTTGATAATCCAATTTACCAAGTAAAAGAAGAAGGTGAAGAAGATTGTGAACTCCCTGAAGAGTTAGCCAGATTATGAAGAAAGGGTCATCTAGCCACACCAGGAATCTCTAGAAGTGATAAACTTGGGTACTGAAGCGGTAAAAAAAGAAGTCAAAGATAGGGGCCGCTTTAGAAGAAAGTATGAAGTAGAGACTGATTGAAATGCTCTGAGATTATGTTGATATCTTTGCTTGGTCCTATGAAGACATGCTTGGGTTGGATACATATATTGTTATGCACAACTTATCTCTCAGAGAAGATTATCCTCCGATCAAACAGAAACTTTGAAGAGCTCATCTAAAGATGTCCATGAAGATTAAAGAGGAGGTTCAAAAATAGTTTGACACGGGTTTCTTGAAGGTTATCTCCTACCCACCATGGATTGCGAATATTGCGCTCGTGCCCAAGAAAGATGGGAAGGTAAGAATGTGTGTTAATTATAGGTACTTGAACAGAGAAATCCCTAAAGATGATTTATCACTTCCCCATATTGATATTTGATGGATAATACAGCTCAGTCAAAAGAGTTTTCCTTCATGGGTGGCTTTTCTGGTTACAATCAGATCAAGATGGCACTAGAAGACATGGAGAAGACAACTTTTGTTACACCGTGAGGAAATTTTTGCTACAAGGTGATGCCTTTTAGTTTAAAAATGTAGGGGAAACGTATCAGCATGATATGGTCACTCTCTTTCATGACCTGATGCATAAAGAGATTGAAGTATATGTTGACGATATGGTTGCCAAATCTCAGACATAGGAAGAACATCTGGTTAATTTTCATAAATTGATTGAAATACCGAGGTTGAATCCGAACAAGTGCACCTTTGAGGTGAGATTAGGAAAGTTATTGGGTTTTGTGGTAATCAAAAAAGGAATTGATGTTGATCCTACAAAAGTAAAAGCAATTAAAGAAATGTCTAAGTCGAGAACAGAAAAAGAGGTTAGTGGTTTCATGGGGAGGTTGAACTACATTGCTAGATTCATCTCTCATCTTACAGCCATGTATGAACCAATATTTAAGTTGTTAAGAAAATATCAAGTCGTTAGGTGGATTGAAAATTGTAAAATAGCGTTTGAAAGAATAAAAGAGTATCTGCAGGAACCCCAATTCTTATGCCTCCAGTGGAGGGTAGACCTTTGATAATGTATCTGACAATGCTGGAAAATTCTATGGGCTATGTACTCGGTCAACACGACGAGATAGGTAGAAAAGAACATGCCAGTTACTATCTGAGTAAGAAGTTTACTGATTGCGAGTCAAGGTAATCATTGCTAGAAAAGACTTGTTGTGCACTTATGTGGGCATCAAAGCGTCTCAAACAGTACATGTTGACTCACACTACTCTCTTGATATCCAAGATGGATCCTATCAAGTATATTTTTGAAAATCCAGTTCTCACAGGAAGAGTATCCCATTGGAAGATGATTTTGACTGAATACGACATCCAGTATACTACCCAAAAATCAATTAAGGGTAGTGTAGTTGCAGACTATCTTGCTCACCAGCCTATGGAAGACGATTATCAGCCTATGAAGTTTGAATTTCCAGATGAAGACATCATGTAAATTAGGGGTTGTAACATTCCTGGCCTAGAAGAAGGACCCAAACTAGGATCACGGTAGACGATGGTGTTCGATGGTGCATCGAATGCTTTGGGTAATGATATTGGTGTTGTTATTACTTCTCCTGGAGGTTTTCATACTTCGTTTACTTCCAGAATTTGTTTTGACTGTACCAGTAATATGGCAGAATATGAAGCTTGTATTTTTCGGATTTAAGCTGCAATTGATTTGATAATCAAGATCATAGAAGTATATGGAGATTTTTCCCTTGTTATCAGTCAAATCAACAAAGAATGGGAGACACGACACCCAAATTGTTTTCCATACCGAGAACATATTATGAAGTTGATCTCGTATTTTGATGAAATCACTTTTGATCACTTCCAGAGGGAGGAAAATTACTTGGAAGATGTATTGGCTACTCTGCCTTCCATGTTTAAAGTCAGATGGGAAAATGAAGCTCCCTATATCACTATTTTGAGGTTGGATGAGCCAACATTCTGTTATGAAATTGAGGAAGAAACTTTTGAGAAACATTGGTTTTATGATATCAAGAGGTATCTTGAAAAGCAAGAATATCCATAGGATACATCTATCACAGATAAGAAGGCTCTACGGAAGTATTCAACTAATTGTTTCCTCAATGGAGGAGTTTTGTTTAAAAAGGAACTATGATTTTGTTTTTCTCAAATGCGTGGATAGACACGAAGCCAACTCGGTCATAGAAGAGATACATGAAGGTTTATTTGGAACACATTCTAGTGGACACACTATGGACAAGAAAATATTGAGAGTAGGTTATTATTGGTCTACCATGGAAAATGATTGGTACAACAACGCCAGAATATGTTACAAGTTCCAGATTTATGCTGATAAAATGCATGTGTCGCCCGTTCCTTTGAATGTTTTGACTTTTCATTAGTCCTTTGCAATATGGGGCAATGATATGATTGGATGGATTGAACCGACTACTTCCAACGAACATCATTTCATTCTGGTTGCCATTGGTTACTTCACCAAGTGGGTCAAAGTTGCATCTTATGCCAATGTCACTAAGCAAGTGGTTTCTCACTTTATTAAGAATCATATTATTTTCTGTTATGGGGTTCCCAAGAAAATCATTACTGATAATGGGTCGAATCTCAATAATAAGAGGATGAAAGAGCTATGTAAAAGTTTCAAGATAAAGCATCATAATTCTTCTCCATATCGTCCAAAAATGAATGGTGCGATTGAGGCAGCAAATAAGAATATTAAAATGATTGTGCAGAAAATGGTGGTGACCTATAAGGATTGGTATGAGGTGTTTCATTTCCCTTTGCATGGCTATCATACTTCAGTGCGTACTTTTATTGGGGAAACCCCCTTCTCCCTTGTGTATGGTATTAAAGTAGTCTTGCCCGTGGAAGTTGATATTCCTTCTTTAAGGATCATGACGAATGTAATGCTCGACAAAGCTGAATGGGTCCATAATAGAATTGATAAATTAAATCTCATTGATGAGAAGAGATTGACGACTATTTTTTATGGGTATTTATATCAGAAGAGGATGAAGAAAGCTTTTTATAGGAAGGTGCATCCTCTGGATTTCCAAGTTGGTGATCTGTAGTTGAAAAGAATCCTGCCTCCCAATAATATAGATGCTAGGGGCAAGTGGGCTCCGAACTATGAAGGACTATATGTTGTAAAGAAATTATTCTCAGGTGGAGCTATGATACTCACAACTATGGATGGAGAGGATTTTCCACACCTCGTGAATGCAGACGTAGTTAAAAAATACTTTGCATAAAAAGACTCGCTAAGTCGACGACTTAGGCAAAAATTGACATCCCGACGAACCACAAAAGGAAAAGTTTCGGTCAAAATTTAGGGATAAAAGAGAAGAAGAATATAAAATAACTGAGTACACCCGCTAAGTTGAAAACCTGAAAAGGCGACTCAGGCAAAAATGGGTATCCCAATGGATTGAAAACCCAAATGGGTGATCCAGGAAAAAGTTAGGTATTTAAAGCGAATAATTATGGTCTGTGTTGCATTTGTGACATCATATTTCATTACAGTTTCTGACTTTGAAGGGTACAGATTAGTCCAATCAGCTTCTTCAAAAATCAAGATATTGAGGAACATTGAAGATATAAGAGTTATAACATAGTTGAAACACGGTGGAAGTCTGTTTTCACATTTCTGCCTCTGTATTTTTCTTTTGATGTTTTGTGTGTAATTACCTCTTTTTAGGAATTGCTTCCTAATGTAAATGCCTATTTACAGGCCATTCAATCAATAAAATTCTCTTTTTATCCAAAAGTTGTCTCTTTGTTTTATTTTTACTGTTTTGTTTGCTAACGTCTGACATTTTTTATAAACATTGCATTTAAAAGCTTTGAAGCCTCACAAAGTATGATATAAAAATTTAAAATTACTTGAGAATTGTCGGTGTCTGGGATGTTGGCTAATGTTTCCACTTTATACCTGTGCATATTGGTATGACTTCATTTTTGTAGGTACTGTCGTTCGCTCATAGCAAGCAGCATACCAGCATGAGAACAAAGAATTGTCGAGGTCATTACTAATGTGAAGTTCTTAGTGATTTGTGTTTCTCAGCAAAGAATGGAAAGGTTATTTCCTCTGACCACAATCCTTTCCCCTAGTGTAATTCGCATCTTTTCTTAGTAGAAGTTTGTTTATTAAGAGGTTTCTCTTCAGATATCTCCTCTCTAGTAAAATATGTGTTGGTGGATCCTGTACAACGATTCTCTTATACCCAATGTGGTGTGCATCTTTTAAGGGTTTTGTAAGAATTATTTTACTTGCCAGCAGGAAGTTTCTTGATTTATCCTAGTGAAGTAGGTTGCTTTCCCCCAACCGAGTGTGTATATGTTTGTTTTGCCCCGGTGAAGACTATACATCTAATTTTCCTTTCTAATTTATTTCAGGAAGTCTTTCTCCCCAATGGGGTTATATATTGGTGAATGTCTTACAAATTTTGTTCCCCATGTGTTGTTTATACATGTGAGAGTTATTTTAAGAATTATCTTATCCCAAGTGGAAGAAGATGATGTATCATCCCTAGTGGAATTAGATCTTTGAGGATGTTCATGTTCAAATATTTCTCTTCTCCCCAAAGTGAAGATTTAAACCCCACTGGAGTTCGTCGTAGATTTTCTTTTGTTCAAGAAGTCTCGTTATCCCCAGTAGAATTTGTCTTTGTCAAGAAATCTACCTCAGAAAATCTCTATTTCCCAATGAAGTGTTCTTTATTTCTAGCAAGGAGGTAATGAAGCTTTTCCCTAGGAAGTTAAGAGTTGGACAAAGTCAGGATCAACTCTCTTCAGTGGACTGCAATTTATTTTTGTAGTATCTTTTCCAAAGCCCACTTTTAAGTGGCATCCCTCCTTAGAGTTGGCGTGTTTGATTTGAAATCTCGCACCACAGTTTGTACCCATAAGCTATCAATTCAGATTGTTATCCCCTGCAGAATATCAGATTTGTAGGGATGACTTTTCAGATGTTCCTTGTTTCCCCGACTGTTCATTTTGGTTATTGATATTCCCCAGTGGAACATCTAAACATGCATCATTACATTGCATCTACCAAAATGCGTATAATTTCCATTGATTGGAGCATTACGCCATACACAAATTTAAACATGCATTGAAGTATAAGCCAATTATGTCATTTACCTGAAATAACCTGATTATTATATACTCAGAAGTGTGTAATCCCCGTAGCTTATCCCTCGAGATTTTCCCAAAATATTTTCTTCCCAAATCCCCACTTCATGCCTTTGGTTTACCCAAGCATGTTGTCTTGAGGGAATCTCATCATGTTTCCCAAATAAAGCCTGTTATAATTTTTATCCCCAGTCAAGTCTTGTTGTGTTTTCTCTTTACCCAAAAAGTCATTGATCCTTATTGCCCCTGCAGGTTCTCTATGTTTTTACTCGTATTCGCTATTTGGAGTTAGAAGGCAAGTAAGAGTTGGTGTATAACATTTCTGAATTCTTAATTATTTGAGTATTCATACTTTGTGTGTTGCAATTTAGATAATTTCCACTCTTGAAGAATTAAACCCTGCCTTTAGCTTGAGGGATAATGTATTTCTTATGCTTTTGCATACATCAGTACCCTCTAAAAATCCCAACTTAGGTTGAGAATCCTTGTCTAGAGTCCCCTTCGAATGGTCTCTTTTTCATTTGTAAGTTTTCCTATGATCGGCATTGTGTTCTAATTTAATGTCTATTTTGTATCCCCAACTAAGTTCTCCTTTGATCAATGTTCTTTTGTTAGGAATCTAACTTTGGCTAATATTCCTTGTTAGAGTCCCCTTCGGTAGGTTTCTTTCTTTTATATGTATTCCCCCGACTGGACATATATTACCAATATCTTTGTTAAGAGTCTACCTTTGGCTAGTCCTCTTTCCATTGTAGGTTTTCCTTTGATCAACATTCTTTTCTTAAGAGTCTACCTTCGGCTAGTATTCCTTGTTAGGTTCCCCTTCGGTTGGTCTCTTTTATTTATATGTCTTCCGTCGGCCTGACATATATTACTAGTATTTGTGTTAAGAGTCTACCTCCGGCTAGTCCACTTTTCATTGTAAGTTCACCTTTTATTGGTGTTCTCTTTTTAGGATTCTACCTTCAACTAGTATTCCTTGTTAGGGTCCCCTTAGGTTCGTCTTTTTCATTTATATGTCTTCCCCTGGTCTGACATATATTACTAGTATCTTTGTTAAGAGTCTACCTCCGGCTAGTCCTCTTTTCATTGTAAGTTCGCCTTTGATTGGTGTTCTTTTCTTAAGAGTCTACCTTCGACTAGTATTTCTTGTTAGAGTCCCCTTCGGTCAGTCTCTTTCATGTATATGTCTTCCCCCATCCAAACGTATACTACTTATGCCTTCCCTCGGCCTGGCATGTCTTCCCAAAAAATTATCTCTTGTTAGAGTCCCCTTCGGTTATCCTCTTTCTTTTATGTGTATTCCCCCCGCCAGACATGTATTATTGATATTTTCATTAGGAGTCTACTTTCGGATAGTATTCCTTGTTAGAGTCCCCTTTGGTTGGTCCCTCTCCTGCATATACCTTCCCTCGGCCTATTGTATGTTTCCAATGCTTGTGTGTCTTCCTACGGCTAGACATATGTATATGCCTTCCCTTGACCTGGCGTAAATTTTCCAACGTCTAGTCAGTCTTGTTCCTTTATGTGTCTTCCCTCGGCCTTACATGTATTTCCAATGATTCGTTGATATGTTTGATAAGAGTCTCCTTCAAATAGTCTCTTCTTTTTGTATGTCTTCCCTCGGCTTGGCGTACATTTCACTTCCAGTGATCATCCTTCCCAAAATGAAAAATATAGAAAACCCAAAAATATCTGACTTTCTTTTGTTTCTCAGAGTGCAAATTTTACGGTTCTACTAGTATTCAATCCTCTTCTTCCTTGAATGTTCGAAAGGCTAACGCCATTCTCACTCTCAGGTTTAAAATGATTGAAAAAGAGCAGTTTCTGCATCGTAAAATTTACCCTCTTCGTTGGCTAATGTTTCTCTAACATACACATGCATTCATATCATTGGTTTTGTGGTTCTGGGATCAAGGTATCTTTGAATTGATCTTCTTTAAGCAATAGAAGATATTTTATTTGTTAATTGGTGCAAAGAGGATTCAATATCCTCATTCTTTTGTTCACTCAAGATATAAGGGATTCGCATGCCTCAAGACATCCCAATATGTCCACCATATCATCATATGCTTGAATTTGTCAAAGATTTGAAGTGAAACACATTTCTCCTATCCATCGCCTAGAATTAGGGTTTTGATCAATTAAAGTGTATGATACCTCTTATTAGAAATATTATTGAAGCATTATCATCTTATCATCTTATCATCATAAAACATCATTTATCAAGAGATTCCACATTATGTCCAAAGGAATTAGGGTTTTAAAATGGTGCACTCATCTCCTATCTTTTCAAGAGGAATTAGGATTTTGGATAAAATCAGTTTGTGATTGGATTTCTGAGAAAGGAATAAGACTCTGTGATGTTATTTGTGTTAAGTATTTCATGTGCACTCCATTTATCATCATCATTTCATTAGAAAATTCATTGATAGTGGAAAGTTTGAGAAATTGGTTTGTTATTTACAAAAGCCAACAAAAGTCAAAGGGTTGACCAAGAAGACTTTTGGTACACAAAGAAGTCAAGTTCATATTTTGAGGTTACAAGACCATTGGTGGAGAAAAATCAAGAGTTTAATTGAATTTGAGGTTAATTTGAGAAAGATGTTATCTTTTATAACTTATAAAAATTTCTAAGTTAATGGAATTTAACCATTTTTCATGCTAAACTTTGAAAAATCATAACTCCTTTAATTTTAATCATACATGTGCAAACTTTATATCATTGGAAAGATAAAATCAATATCTACAAGTTTGTATTTGAAGGCTCGTCTTCAAAAAGTCATTATTTTGAGAGTTATTAAGCTTTGGACCTTTGGTCACCTTTGGTACTAAGTGAAATTATAGGTCATTTTTCCATTGCGGTATTTTTTCGTGTCTAGTTTTGGGTGTCTTAATGGCTTCAAATCAAAATTCTTACTACATTAAAATGTTGTATAGAATTTCAATACCTTTATAAAAAATTCAATGTTCATGTCCATCAAATTAAAATTGATCAAGTTATGATGTTAAGGACTACAAGTCATTTTTTAAGAAAATCCAAGTCACTCAAGTTACAATTTCTTTCAAACTTGATTTTTAGCCTTTATTTTTTATTCAAATAAAGGCCATAACCTATTTAGGACATGAGCAAGCCCATGATATATTCTTTTTGAAACCACGCACTTGATGTACTTGGTTTTCACTCAAAAATCTCAAATACACTTAATAATAATGATGTAAACCATATGTCACGAGCCTTAAGCATCAGGAGGAACATGAGGGGGTCCATTCCCAAACCTTGTGTTTATTTTGTGATCATATTCTTTAATGTGGTTCAAATCACCAAATCCATTTTCAAGATAAAAAAATAAATACCAATTCAAGCCTTTTGCCTTTGTGCTGCCTTCAGGCTTTTCTTTTGAAAATCTTATCACAAAGAGGATGTATTATTTCGACTCTGTGCAAAACGAATCATGATTCCCCAAAGGTCGGGTTTCAATATGTCAAATACTAAAGTGAGAATGTAACATTATCCTCCTAAAAACACACAACAAAGTAAAACACCATTTTGGTGAACTATGAGTGCCTTGATCCCCTATTGCATGAAAGGTGGTACGTAGGCACAAAGGTTCACAACCACGGTGGGCACAATTAATAAAAACTTTATTTTTGTTTATAATTTTCATTCATGAATTTTCCCTTAGCATGTTAGTTTTAGTTTACCACACCCTTTGATTAGAACAACAACGGTGGATCCCGTGGAGTACCACGGGTGCGAGGGGTGCTAACACCTTCCTCTTGTGTAATCGACTTCTTTTCCCATTCTCTTTGTCGTGAGAAATTGATTTCTCTCTTCTCAGTTTTTATTTGATGTTTTCCTTTACCTTCGATGGGATACATAAATATTCGATGGCAACTTCATTGTTTGATATTTTCTCTAGTTACTTCAACATCCACATCAAGGATGGTTCGGCTGTGGACATTTAGCTTATACATAGTTTTGAAGTAACGTCTGAAGGATTGGATCTCCTTTATGTATTTATCCTTACTTTTCTTGAACCTCTTCTATATAGAAGAAAAATCAGCCATTAGATATTGCCACAAAGTAAGAGCTTTAAAGAATTCATCAATATAATAGGCTATCCACCAAGAATCAAATTCTTGGGTGCAATAAAAAGATGGTTGAAATGAGACCAGAGTGAGCTTAGCAGTGTCTGTCGAATGTCGATCCAATCATTTGAAAAATTTGTCTTTAGAAAAATTGACAGAGTATAGACAAATACCATTCTTTCAATTAAAGACACATTTGGACAACAGTTGGTTGGGCCTAAATTGCTGAGACACAAATTGGCTTGATAACTAATATTTTTACAAGATCTTTAGAGATCCCAAGCCTGGTAGAAAACAGTTTGGGGATGAGGAAAGCCTCCCATATTGCAAGAGATTCAACTTCTTGATTAGCTTTGGAGGTAGGAAACTCTCTATTAAACCACTTAGGGCCATGAGTTTTACTAGCAAAAGTGGCCATTGATGGAGTAAAGTTATGATGTTCGGCGAACATCATAACATACCTTGTGAAAGCTTCTTACAAATTGCGCCCATTGTATGTCGGGGTAACTAAATCTAGTTGAATACCTTCAACGTGCCTAATTTTGATGGCGTCGTCATCATCACTGGGTTATTCTATATGAAGTGAAGGTTTGATTGTGGATGGGCCATATAGTGACTAAACCTAGCTCAATCAATATTAAAGCGGATGGTGTCCTCATTTCTTTCATTTGGATTTAAAGCTTCTACAATTGGTCGAAGGTCGGTGATAACCGTTACATCAAAGAGGGTTGGTGTAATCATTTCACAAGGAAGTTGAAAGGTGTTTTTAGTGATTTCCCAAAAATGTAAAAAAGCAACTAACATATTTTGGAAATAAGCTTTCCCTACTTTTGACAATTGAATCATGTCATAGATCCTCATATCTTTCTAGGTTTGGGTCTTTAAACAATTAAGGTTTTTAATTGGATTTGGATTTGGTTAACGATTTTCTTTCCAAGTTAACGTTTGGAGGAAGATCATGGTACGCGTGTCTCCTACATAGAGGTTGATCAAGCAGTTTAGTTTTTGCAACTGGCCATGTTTACTTTAGAAGCAGGAGGGATTATAAACTTTATGAACATTGCATTTCTCAAAGTGACGTTTGAGGAAAGTAGTCATGATGGCCATGACATCAGAGCAATGTTGATTACAGCGTCGAAGCATTAAAAAAATGTCCATTTTCTTCTGTTAGTCAAATAAGACATTTTGAGGGGCAATTTGTTAGCTAGATGCATCCCAAATTTCAACATATCAAGGAAAGATTAAAGAAACCCTTGGAGATATTGGACCGATTTTATGATGCTTTCAATAACAAAGATTGAAAAGGTTTTTGATGAACATATTCTAAAGAATATGCCAAAGTTCATAGACGTAGAATAATGTTTGGGACTTAGTATTTTTTGAAGTAATTTAAATATCATTTTGACTAAGGAAGTTATGATGTTAAACGGGGCTAAGTAACTATTTTCTGGCCTTATCTATAGCTGAAGGACACATGGAAGCATATTGAAGGCGAAATACATGCAGTTGGAGGCATGTCATCTTCTGAGGAAAAGACTGTTTGCTATAGTTATTTAGATTTCAATATAAATAGAAGATTCTAGTGTTGGATTTGGTGTGTTGATATTACTATAAAAACTCAATATACTCAATGTATCTAACAAAAGTGAGAAAAGAGTAACTGAGTGCAATGTATGTATTCAAACACCATTTTTTATCAATTGAAAGTCTCTTATATTAAATTACATTTCTTCATTTTACTTTCTATTGAAACCTTTACATTTCACGCATTTTGCAATTTATCTTTTACTTCACTATGAAGATTTCAATTACGTCGAAACCTTCATCTTTTACACAGAAACACTAGACAAAATTCAAGAAATTTTATGCATATATGTCCTAGGATCAATCTAGTCGATCATACTGTCGTAACCGACAAAAAATATGAGAGTCGCCACTATTAACTTTTATCCTAGGGAATGGAATTTAATTGATAACCCTAATTTGGTAGAGATTATAAGTTTGCGAGTTTAGTTAGAAGAAGGGAAGATGTTAGGAACCCTTCATCTCCCTTGTTCTCAAGAGGCTCCGTTTTTAGGTCTAGGGTAAATCGAGAATTTGATAGTTAGGGTTTCTAAATATCGCGTATTTTGGAAAGGGGTTTTAATTTTTAATTAGGGGACTCACCTTGGTTTTTAATTTGTATGCCTACGTATCCTCTTATGAGGAATCCGAGTCCAAATTCATAGTGCGAAGTGTTTGGTTAGTTTTTTTATGGGTCTTGGAAATGTTTGAAATTAATCCTTGAACTAAGTCTGGGTTTGAAATTGGCAAAATCGTAGGCGCGGTTCGCAGTTAACATAAATGATCTCCATAATCCTTTTTGAAAATATCTTGAATTCGAATTTAGGTTAGTAAAAAAAAGATGTTAGTGTTTGATTGGTTAGCTTCCTTAGATGTATGTAATGCAATATGAAAAATATGAAATTTGAATGATAAAAAATGTTTGATAATTAGAAAAAACAGAATTAGTATTTTAGAAAATAATTAATAAGTAAATACTTTTTTATTATTAAAGGTATATTAAATATTTTTAGTAAAAGGTCAAATATTTATTTATTAATGCAAAAATGTTTAAATGCAAAATGATATACTAAAAAAATGATTATGTGATAATAAAAATTAAATAAAGAAAATAAAATAAATAAATTAAATTAAACAAATAAAATTAATTAATCAAAAAAGAAGTGCCAAAATTAGAATTGGGTGGTGTATTAGCAAACTATTCAGGCCCAAAATAAATTTGAACCAAAATAGTAGGGGGAGCAAATTATAGTTGGATAGAAAAACTAGGGGTGAGGATATTAAGGGCTCAAGTTCTGAAATTGAACTCGACCAAATTTGTGCAGGAGGAGTGTATATTGGTTAGGATAGTAATTTATGGGATATGAGTAGCAATGAGTTTTGAGGTCCAATTTATTTCTAAATGAATCTAATTAACTTCTATAAGGTATGAAATTAAATAAATATAATTAAGTTCAATAACAAACGTAAAAAGAACAAACAAAAACTAAAATTGAAAATAACTCACAAAGCGAGGGGAAATCACTTACTATAGGAATGTTTGAAAGAAGCCGATCTTTCAGTTATCTTGAGAGACAATTGAAAAAAAGCTCGTGGGTGTTTGTTCTAAGGTCATTGTCTGTTCAAGACAACGATCCAGATATTGTTGACAATTATTGATTCTCCAAATGATTGTTGATTCACCAAATGATTGTTGATTCTCCAAATGATTGTTGATGGAAAACTTTTAGGTGTTATGTTCAAAAGCTAAAATTAACCAAAAGAGTTGCGTAAAAAGAATGTTTGAGAGAGATAGAAAATTGTTAATGTAATTGTGGATGAAAAATTATGGTGAAAATAGCCCTATTTATAGAATTAGAAATTAGGTTCATAACACCAAAAAGGAAATTACCCGACATAAAAAATCCAAATTTTTATCTTGGTCAGCAAGTTTAAGAATTTGGTCTTATTTGTGACTCTATACAAGATATGATTTGAAAAATATTTAAACTGATAAAGATTTCATTTATTTTTAGATTTTTAGGCTATTTTTTTGCATAAAATAATGATTTTAATAAAAAAATAATATTTTAAAATATATTAAATATAGGAAAATGAAAATATTATTTAAGTAAATAAAAAACATTTTTTTATGATATTTTTTAAAAGATTTATACAAATTGAGACTTGATTGAAACTTGGAGGACAAGATTATGAACCAAGACACTTTTGTGAATTTTCAAAATATTATGATTGATTTGGTGATTAAAAAAATTGATTTTAAATGATTTCAATTATTTTGAATATTTTGACTATTAAGTGTATAAAATCAAAGATTTTAAAATAATAAAAAAATAATTTTAAAGTACCCTTAAAGTAGAAAATGAAAATAATAATAAAATAATTGAAAAATGGCTTTTTATCCTTTTAATTTAAAAAACACACAAAAGAATATAAATACAAAAAAGTAGTGTAATGGGACTTAAACTCAAGGACTTCCACTTGTAAGTCTTACTCCCTTACGAATTGTGTTATGTCATTCTATTCGAGACAAAAAGGCACATAGAAGCATGTGAAGGTGGGAATACATTTTTCTATTTTAAAAATAAAAATAATTTAAAGTACATTATTATATATTTTAAATAAGAAAAAATAAATTATTGTTAAACCAAATGTGAGTAATACCCAAAAGATTTATGAAACCAAGTTTAAAAATAATTTGAATTTTTAAATAATGGGACAGACAAATTTGGGGTATGACTACTGTCCTTATTTAATTACTCTTTGATTGAAAGTTGTGAGAATATGAATGTCTCACACATTCGGAACGAAGGATTATTGAATAATGGAAAACCCCAAAATTTTAGCAAAAGATTATTATATAAGGATACACTATAAAGCATACCCAAGTAAATATAGTAGGCAGGGATAATGCAGTCAACCCACCAAAGTTTGAACAAAAGAGAGTAGACCTAGATATGACAACACATATAACTCGTCAATATCTAGAAAATGAATAATCATAGATTTTGCGTAATTATCGTAGCCTAGGAGGTAATTGACACATGCTTGAAGATTGATAACATATTGCTGGATTGAGACTGATGCAACAAGTTATATCGTAGTTATAGAGTATTTACCATGACCTAGAGGGTAAATAACACCATTTTGAAAGTTGACTTACTAATGCTTGAAGACTAACATAGTAAGCTTACCACACATATTCTGTTTACTCATCACAACCTAGGGGGTGAATAACACAAAGTTGATAATCCATTGTTTCACAATGAACTATATCATAAAAAAGATAGATAACTTATTGCCGCTTGTAGACTAACACAATGAGTTATATCGCAGATTTCGTATATCTACTAAAACCTAGGGAGTAAATGATATTGGTTTAAAATATCTTGCTAACGCTTAGAGACTAACATAGTATGGTACATTGCAGACTTGTGCACTTATCATGACCTAAAGGATAAATAACACATACTTGATAATTTACTGTTGCTTAAAGACTAACACAATGAACTATATCGGAGATTTTCACACGACTACCACAACCTAGGGGGTAGATCAAGTTGATAATTCAATGTTTCTTGGAGACTAACACAGTAAATTATATCGCAGACCTAGGGGATAGATAATATGTGTTTTGAAAAAGAACTTACTAACGCCTTGGGACTAACATAGTAAGTTATCATAGATTTTGCCTATCCACCGCAACCTAGGGGTAGATAATGCGAGTTTTAAATTTGAAATTGAAATTGATGTTTTTGAATCTGAAATATTTGATTTTAACCATTGAAAAATTTGAACTTTGAAAATTTTAATTTTGACAATTGAAAAGAAAAATCGATTTTGACAATTGAAGGGTTTGACAATCGAAAGCTTGAATAGTATGCTCATAGAACAATGATGACTAGGCTATAGATATGAATCGTATGTATACTTCCTAGTATGACTTTGATTTCGGTACCTCTAATGGTTATGTTTCTTCTCAACCGAGGTTGCTATTTGTACTAGCATGAAAACTAAGACTTGAATTAGTAATTTATGCAGGTGACTTAGATTTGCTTAGTAAATAGGATATGTATTCTGTCAAAGTATTCCTGGGCCCATGTCACGATTAAAATGTTTGATGTTTATTTGAAATAATTTTCCAGACAGGAACTAACTATTGGTTTTAAAATATTTGTCAGACGAGAACTGACTACCAGGCGAGAACTAGTGAAACAAGATAAGGTGTCAGACACAAATTGACTACCAGATGAGGACTAAGTTTTGAGTTACCAACGTAAATTGGGATTTGTAAAAATAGAGGTTGCCTAGTAACAAGGGTGCTTGTCAAAAGTAAGAGGATGTTAGGGTAGCATTACTTCCTGACACTCGTTTTGAATTCAATTGCTGATGTAGGAGAGACTTTCACTGGGGATAGTGAAAGTTCATAGAGAACTTACCCCTTCATGCAGCGTCTTGCCCCAATTTGTTTGTAGGGTCTTTGCAGAGATTCTCCTTGATATGATGGAAGTAGTTTGATCTTAATATGAATGACCCACGATTTTGCACTTTGAAACATTATGCCCTTGATTATAGACTCTTGGAATGCCTTGCACCTGATGGGCTATTTTCTTGAACCAATTTCTCCTGAACGAGCCCAGTAGCAGTATTCCCCAACAATTGAGTTTTAAAATATATACCCCTTAATCTCTAGGATCTGGAGGAAGTACCCTTTATAGTTCACCATGATATGATATGAACCTAATATAGATTGTCCCAAGTATCCTAATCTTGAAAAGTTTGTACTTGAAGTTGTTTAAGAGACTTGGATCCTACATGTCATAAAATGAAGTTGGTATAAACTTCCCCCAAAATTTGAATCTTGGAACGTTGCACTTGATCCTCAGGGCTGTTAGAACAATGTTTGAATCTACTACCCTATATTTGAGTTTTGATGATAACAAAGTGAAAAGATATAGTATTTATATGTTTCATGTTTGAACTATATGCTGCCTAAAATTACTATGCTCTGACTTGCAGATACGCTGATTAAAATAAGCAAGATCACTTCTTCAGCATCAGAATTTGATTTCATACACCAGCATCAGAAGTTGCTGAATCAGAACGTCAAGATCAGATGATCAACTCACGTACATGCTGAAGCATGATGAACAGAACTGCGCGTAAACACTCTGATACAAAAAACAATAGTTCATCAGCAGCGAAGCAGAATCAGAATGAGCCAAGCCAGAACGTGCATTGAAGAAGCAACGGTACTGTGCATTGAACGCTAATTAATTCCAACGGCTTCATTCCAGACAAGATCTGCTCAAAAAGGAAAGCTTGTTATTAGCATTGAATCAAGAATATTGCATTCAACGTTCATCTTCTCAAGTGCTATATAAACAAGGCTTCGAAGATTATAATGGCTAATGCTCTCCAAATCTCTACACGCACAAAGCTGAACCATAATCTTCATCTACCAGTTTTGCTAAACCAACAAACTCTGATACTCCATTACAGTTTAGCAATCTAGTTTCTAAGCTTAATTTGTGTATACATCACAGTTGTGATAAAGTTTTGTAGAAAACATTCACACACATTGTTTTATACCTTTGTAAGAAAGTGTTGCCTTGACAAACCGGATTGTGGTTTGAATCAAGAAGGCTTTAGCAGTTGTTAAAGCAGTCTGTAATATTCAGTTGAATATAGTGAATTAAGACCTCGTTGGAGAGAGGCGAAATCACCTTGACGGGTGGACTGGAGTAGTTTGAGATCAAACGAACCAGGATAAAAATATCTTGTCAATTGCTTTAAGATTTCAGTTTTACAATTCAACCCCCCTTCTTGTGTTTTTCACCCCTTCAATTGGCATCAGAGCGCCTGGTTCTGAGCTAAAACACTTAACCGTGTCAGTACAAGATCCAGCGTCAGAAAAACACAATGGCAGGAAACAACTCTCACTTCAGCAATGACAATAATGAGGACAGAGACAGATTCAGCGGCAAACCTCCAGTCTTTGATGGAGAAAACTTTGATTACTGGAAAGACAGAATTGAAAGCTTCTTTCTAGCACATGATGCTGATCTGTGGGATATGGTGACAGATGGATACACGCACCCTGTGAATGCAACTGGTCAGAAGATTGATAGAAAATCAATGACTGATCAACAAAAGCGTGACTTCAAGAATCACCATAAGGCCAGAACCATCCTCCTCAGTGCCATCTCCTATACTGAGTATGAAAAGATCTCCAACAGAGATACAGCTAAGAACATCTTTGATTCTCTCAGAATGACGCATGAGGGCAACGTTCAAGTCAAAGAAACAAAAGCTCTGGCGCTCATTCAGAAGTATGAGGCGTTCAAAATGGAAGAATCTGAATCCATTGAAACTATGTTCTCTAGATTCCAGATTCTGGTAGCTGGTCTCAAAGTTCTGGACAAAGGATACTCTACTGCTGACCATGTCAAGAAGATAATCAGAAGTTTACCCAAGCAGTGGAGGCCTATGGTTACTGCTCTGAAGCTAGCGAAGGATCCCAACAAAATCACTCTGGAGGAACTTATAAGCTCCCTCAGAAGTCATGAGATAGAGCTAGAAGCTGATGAGCCTCAGAAGCAAGGTAAGCCTTTAGCATTAAAATCTAACAGAAAATCTGAGTCTAAAGTTTTGCAGGCAGTTGAAGAAACATCTGATGGATCCTCATCAGAAGAAGACGAACTTTCCCTTCTCTCCAGAAGAGTAAATCAACTGTGGAAGCAAAGACAAAGGAAGTTCAGGAATCCCAGAAGATCTGATCAGAACGAGTCTTCTTCCAGATACAGAAGGACAGATTCTTCCTCTGGATACAGAAGATCTGAAGGCTCCTCCAGTAGCAAGAAGCCAAACACAAAAGACATCATCTGCTACGAGTGCAATGAGCAAGGACACTACAAGAGTGACTGCCCAAAGCTTCAGAGGGAAAAGCCCAAAAAGAAGTTTGGAAGAGAGAAGAAGAAAAGTCTCATGGCCACATGGGATGACTCTGACTCGTCTGAAGCTGACTCAGAATCAGATGATGAAAGGGCAAACATAGCGCTCATGGCTAACATTCCAGATGATAGTGAAGCTTCTGAATCAGACTCAGAATCAGACACAGAAGAGGTATTCCCTAACTTCGCTGTTAATTTTACAAAGGCTGAACTTGCTGAAAGCCTCAATGAAATTCTGGAACGCTATCAGCAGATTAGAGCTAAATTCAGAGACCTGAAAAGGAATCTTGAATCTGACTCTAATAAGTCTGAGAGTCTCAAATTGGAAAACTCTGAGCTGAGAGATAAAATTTCAAAATTAGAAAACTCTTTACAAAACTCTCAGAAGGAACCAATTTCTGAAACTCCCAGCAACGCTGATGAGATCATCAAGGAGTATGATCATAGTTTCCAGAAGTTCCTTGCTAAAAGCATAGATAGAAGCAAAATGGCTTCAATGATCTATGGAGTTAGCAGAAACGGCAGGAAAGGAATAGGATACCAAGGTAAGGTTCCTACACCTAAGAATGTCATGGATTTAACTATTAAACACACTCCTCTAAATTCACACTTTGTGTATGGTCACACACACGACATCAAATACACTAGCAGTAAGCACTCTGTGAAACCAAAATTCAACCAGAGTTTTGGTAAAACTAACAAGTCAGGACCCAAGAAAATCTGGGTACCTAAGGATAAAATAATACATGTTGCAGATATCTTTAGCAGCAAGTCAGAAACACCAGTCATGGTACCTGGACTCTGGCTGCTCACGACACATGACGGGAAGAAGGCATATGTTCCAAAGCCTGGAACTTAAGCCTGGAGGCCACGTTGGCTTTGGAGGCAATCAGAGGGGAAAGATAATTGGCTCTGGAACTGTAGGTAATGGAAATCTTCCCTCTATTAATAATGTTCTGCTAGTAGATGGATTGATGCATAATCTGTTATCCATAAGTCAATTAAGTGATAACGGTTATGATATAATCTTTAATCAAAAATCATGTAAAGCTGTTAGTCAGAAAGATGGGACTATCCTGTTTAATGGAAAGAGGAAAAACAACATTTACAAAATCAAACTTTCTGAACTAAAGAGTCAGAATGTAAAATGTCTTCTGTCTGTTAACAACGAGCAGTGGATCTGGCACAGAAGATTGGGGCATGTTAGTATGAGAAGAATATCTCAGATTAACAAACTCAATCTGGTCAGAGGACTTCCTAATCTGAAGTTCAATTCAGATGCTCTGTGTGAAGCATGTCAGAAAGGCAAATTTGCAAAACCTTCTTTTAAATCCAAAAATGTTGTTTCTACCTCTAAGCCATTAGAACTTCTGCACATTGACTTATTTGGACCAGTTAAAACTGCTTCAGTCAGTGGTAAGAAGTATGGGTTAGTAATCGTAGATGACTATAGCAGATGGACATGGGTAAAGTTCTTAAGACACAAGGACGAGTCACACTCTGTGTTTGTTACCTTCTGTAACCAAGTTCAGAATGAAAAAGATCTTAGAATCGTTAAAGTCAGAAGTGATCATGGTGGAGAATTTGAAAATAAAGATTTTAAGTCATTCTTTAATGACAAAGGCATTCTGCATGATTTCTCTTGTCCTAGAACTCCCCAACAAAATGGAGTTGTAGAACGAAAGAACAGAACATTGCAAGAAATGGCCAGAACCATGATCAATGAGACAAACGTTGCTAAGACTTTCTGGGCAGAGGCAATAAACACAGCGTGCTACATTCAGAATAGAATCTCAATAAGACCTATTCTGGAAAAGACTCCATATGAATTGTGGAAGAACAGAAAGCCCAACATTTCGTATTTTCATCCATTTGGATGTACTTGCTTTATGTTAAATACAAAGAATTATTTGAACAAGTTTGATTCTAAGGCACAGAAGTGTATTATGTTAGGATACTCTGAACGCTCAAGAGGGTACAGAGTATACAATACAGAAACACAGATTGTGGAAGAATCAATCAGTGTTCGTTTTGATGACAAGCTTGACTCTGAAAAGTCAAAGCAGAATGAAAATCTTGCAGGTATAGAAATTGAATTTGCAGGTTCTGAAGACAAGTCATCAGAAGCTCTCAACACAGACATTCCTTCAACGTCTGAAGGGAGCAATGCTAGAAATCCTACAACAGCTGCTGATCAACCTCAGAAGAGATTGCCCAGAAGCAGTTTGGATCACCCAGAAGAGACTATCCTAGGAAGAAAGGAAGATCCAATCAGAACAAGAGCAAGCTTCAGAAACTCTGAAGAAACTCTTATGGGACTTGTGTCTCTGATTGAACCTTCTTCTATTGATGAAGCACTTCTGGATAATGACTGGATTCTGGCAATGCAAGAAGAGCTGAATCAATTCACCAGAAACGACGTATGGGATCTCGTTCCCAGACCAAAAGGATTCAACGTCATTGGAACAAGATGGGTGTTCAGAAACAAGCTAAATGAACAAGGTGAAGTCATCAGAAACAAGGCACGACTGGTTGCACAAGGTTATAGTCAGCAAGAGGGGATAGACTATACAGAAACCTTTGCCCCAGTCGCCAGGTTAGAATCTATCAGACTTTTAATTTCATTTGCTGTTAATAGAGGCATCACTCTGTATCAGATGGATGTCAAAAGTGCATTCTTAAATGGTTATATAGAAGAAGAAGTGTATGTTCACCAACCCCCAGGTTTTGAAAATACAAAACATCCAGAACATGTTTTCAAACTGAAAAAGTCACTGTATGGTCTGAAACAAGCTCCCAGAGCTTGGTATGAAAGGCTAAGTAACTTTCTGCTTGAAAATGAATTCACCAGAGGGAAAGTGGACACTACTCTATTCTGTAAAACAGTTAAGAGTGACATTTTAGTCTGTCAAATTTATGTTGATGATATTATTTTTGGTTCTACTAATCCTTCTCTTGGAAGAAAATTTGCTAAGTGTATGCAGGCAGAATTTGAGATGAGCCTCATGGGGGAACTGAAATTCTTTCTAGGAATTCAGATCAATCAAACTCCAGAGGGAACTTACATTCATCAGAGAAAATACATCATAGATCTTCTGAAGAAATTTGACCTCTCAGAATGTAAGCCATCAAAGATTCCAATGCATCCCACGTGCATTCTGGAAAGAGAAGAGGTAAGCAAAAGTGTAGAACAGAAAGTCTACAGAGGTATGATTGGTTCTCTCCTTTATCTGACAGCTTCAAGACCTGATATCTTATTCAGCGTATGTATTTGTGCTAGATTCCAATCAGATCCTAGAGAATCTCACTTAACAGCTGTTAAGCGAATTTTCAAGTATCTGAAAGGTACTACTAATCTGGGTTTGTTTTATAGAAAATCTAGTGATTACAGCTTAGTAGGCTACTGTGATGCTGATTTTGCTGGAGACAGAGTGGAACGTAAAAGTACTTCTGGAAGCTGCCAGTTTCTGGGAGAAAATCTGATCTCTTGGTCCAGCAAAAGGCAATCAACAATTGCTCTGTCAACAGCAGAAGCTGAGTACATAGCAGCAACAGGATGTAGCACACAAATGCTCTGGATGAAAAGTCAGCTTGAAGACTTCCAGATTTTTGAGAGTAACATTCCTATTCTTTGTGATAATACTTCTGCTATTTGCTTAAGTAAAAATCCTATTTTACATTCTAGAGCTAAGCATATAGAAATTAAGCATCATTTCATTAGGGACTATATTCAGAAAGGTATTTTGAACTTGAAATTTATAGATACAGACCATCAATGGGCTGATATCTTTACTAAACCCCTTTCAGAAGATAGGTTTAATTTCATTCTGAAACATCTCAGCATGAAAGTATGCCCAGAATGAAAATGTGTTAATTCCATATATTTATCTTCAGAATGTAATTATATTACTGTGAACTTCTGATCAATCTTCTTTCAGAAAGATAGAACATGCAGATTGAATCAGATGCAAGTCTAAAGATCTGAGAGTCTAATCTCAAAGACAGACGTGCTGATCACTACATCAAACAAGTGTCATCCAATCATCAGCAAATCTCTGAAGCAGAACGCGTGCACGCTTCTGAGATGGCAAAGCGCTGATTGGGTGCATTGAGACACATGTCTGGTAACCGTTTTTAAGTATCTTTCTCAAATCCCCCAAAATCAGCAAGCATTTAATGAAAAGTAATCACGCTTGTTAAATGGCAATCATTATTTTTTTCTCTCTCTTAAAAACGTTTAATTTTTCAAAATAATTTTTGAAACCTCTATTTAAGCACATTAATCCTTCATTTTTATTCTTTACGCTTTCTCATAATCATTCAAGTATTTTCTGCATATTTCTGAGTTTATCTCCTACAAACCTTTTTCTCTCAAATCATTCTCAAAGCTTTTTTAGTGAGAACAATGGCATCCTCCAGCATTTCTGCAGGCAATCAGAAGAAAGAAACCTCTGAACAATATCAGGTGCCCCTCAGAACTCTTCTCACACCGGTAAAGAACCTTGAAGTTCTCTCTGAATTAATCATCGACTTTGAAAGTTTGAAGGAAAATGGATTTGACCTAACTGAAGAAATTAGGGCTCAAAAGTGGGAGAGGTATTTCGATAGGTTGGTTGGACCAACATTCCCAGCGCTAGTCAAGGAATTTTGGATTCACGCCAAGATTTCTAAACATCTAGTCATCTCTTCTGTCATGGGAAAGAAGATAGTGATTTCTGAAGATCTCATTGCAAAGCTAATCGGTCAAAGTGGTGGTGGAGTCCGTTGTGTGGACATGGCTGATAGATGCCCTGATATAGGCGTGGTAGCTAACAACATTTTCACTCTTGGATTGCCCAGCAGCAAAATTAAGGATCTGAAGGATCACTGCAGAGTATGGGCTAAGATTGTTCTGGGATGCTTCAACCACAGGAAACCAACAAGTTCTCCTGATTATATAAACGTGGATCAGCAATTTCTGATCTACTTTATTGATCAGAGGGTAAAGATCAATCTGGCACACTTCCTGTTCAACCATCTCAAGACTAGTGTCAAAGAAACAAGAGAAGAAGAAAGGACCAAAAGGGACTGGATACCGTTTGGAAGGCTTATATCAGATATTCTGACAGAGAATAAGCTGATAGAGTATCTGAGCGAAGCTCAAGTGCTGAGCACTATTGAACCAACTGTTGGAAAACCGCTGAATGCTAAGAACCTGAAAAAGATGAAGCTGATAGAAAATATTAAGAAGGAACCCAGAGCTACTTCAACTGCTGACATCTCCAGTAGAAGAGTGCCTCTGAGTGATTTTCCAAAATTTTCTGAAATGGAATCCAAACCAGAGATGTTTCTCAAGTATCCAGATTCATACAAGGAAGAAGATACAGGTTCAAAGCTGAAGATCAAAGATCTGAGTCAAATCCAACCAGAAGTGACTCAGAAGAAGACAAAGAAGAGGAAAGCGCCAGCAGAAGGATCATCTCATCAGACTCCAAAGAAAAGAGGTATTTCATCTGCTGCCCCTATTTCAATTTCATCTACTATTCCAACATCTGCTGCCCCTCCTCAAACCTCTCACAGAATATCCATTCCAATCCCTACCATTGATGAAACCATACCAGAAGACCCTTCTGAGGCCTTACAACTCAGAAGAACCAGAACTAAGATTCCCAAACAACCAACTGTTTCAACAACACCAGCACTTGATCGAGTGCTAGCTGATATTGAGCGTGAACATACTTCTGCTCAACCACATTCTGAACCACTAAATATTCCTCCTCCACAACCAGAACCACAACCTGAACCAGAAATACAACAACAACCAGAACCATAACCACAATCACAACAACCACTCACAGAAGAACCTCTGATCCCTGAGCAATCAGAGATTCCACCTCCTCAACCAGAAAATAATCCACCTTCACCACAACCAGAGTTTCACCACTATGAAACCCCTTCTCCTCATCATTCTGACCCTCACTCACCTCAACCTTCACCGCTGGCAATCCAGTTGCCATGTGGAACCACTATTGTCAGGCCCCAGTTGCCATCCTCATTAGAATCAACACCTCCAAAAACTCCAACCACTCCAATAGAAATATCTGACTCTGACTCTGATACCCCTCCTCCAAAACAAACAACCTCTCAGAAAATCGCTGAAAACCCCAGCAGAACCTTCATTGACTTAACAAGTCTTGAACGTCTTGCTGATATAAGACACAAAATTGCCATCCCCAAACCAAAGCAACCAGATGTTGGCTCTGGTATTTTGAATTTTGAAACAGGTATGCTGCAATGGATTGCTTCTTTGAAGCAAGTCTGTCCTGGGATGATTGACCCAGCTGCTTCTGATCAGCTCTGGTCACAGTTCAGACTATGGGTACGTGCTGAAGCCCTCAAGCTGCAGGACGTCAACTATGAGCAGGCTCAACAGAACTTCAGCAAGCTGCTGAAGGAAGTTGAAAGTCAGCTGCCTCAAGAAGTTGTGCTCCCTCTGGACAGTGAATCTTGGTCTGAGAAAGAGCAAGCTGCAAAGGTGCAACCATCAGAAGAAGACAAGACCATTCAGGCTGAAGAAAATCCAGCAGAAGATGTCGCTGAAAGTTCTGAGAAGCTTCCTCCCTCTGACACTTCTCAAGCTGCCTTGGACAGGCAGACTCTGGAAGAACTAAGGCTGAATGACTTGCGTCTACAGCAGCGGATGGAAGAGAATGATCAGAAGATGAAAGAAAGAATGGATGTACAGGACAGCAAGATTAACACTGTTGTCAACATGGTTCAGAAGCAGAATGAAACTTCTGAAAAGATTCAAGCAATGCTGGAAAGCCTGTTCTCACGCATGCCCCCTCAACCTTAAATCGTTTTCATGCATAACTTTTTTTATGTTTTCTTCATTTTTCTGATGTATTGTTTTGACTATGTTTTGTAATGTTCTTTTGCTCTGATTATGAACTATTTTAATATAATTTGTTTTTCTGATCTAAATTGTTTTAGCACATCACCAACACTTTTTGATTGCTGACAAAAAGGGGGAGAACAAGAATGATATTTAAATTCAATAACGGCTAACTAGACAGAAATTCTCAAACATTCTAACTCTATTACTTGAAATGTTTTTTTTGTTTTGTTTTAAGTCTACAGGCACAAGGAAGCTCACTATGAAGACTAGAAGCTCTGATCAAAATGTAGAAGCTCTGATCAATGTTGCTCTGATTAAATATGAAGTTCTGATCGACCAAATACTCTGATCCAAAGCAAAGCTCTGACAGGAAAAGCTCTGAAGCTCTGCTCTCTGATAAGTCAAAGACTCTTATAATCTGATGTTCAAAGAAAGAAAAAGATCTGATCTTGAAGAACACGTATCATCAAAGGGAAGTAATCAACTCAGGGGGAGTATCTCTTAACTCTGATTTCTCCTTACTTCTTATCTCTGAAACATTTCCCAAACACCTTTTCACGTTATTTTTCATTTAAAATATCTAGTTTTTGTCATCATCAAAAAGGGGGAGATTGTTAGAACAATGTTTGAATCTACTACCCTATATTTGAGTTTTGATGATAACAAAGTGAAAAGATATAGTATTTATATGTTTCATGTTTGAACTATATGCTGCCTAAAATTACTATGCTCTGACTTGCAGATACGCTGATTAAAATAAGCAAGATCACTTCTTCAGCATCAGAATTTGATTTCATACACCAGCATCAGAAGTTGCTGAATCAGAACGTCAAGATCAGATGATCAACTCACGTACATGCTGAAGCTTGATGAACAGAACTGCGCGTAAACACTCTGATACAAAAAACAATAGTTCATCAGCAGTGAAGCAGAATCAGAATGAGCCAAGCCAGAACGTGCATTGAAGAAGCAACGATACTGTGCATTGAACGCTAATTAATTCCAACGGCTTCATTCTAGACAAGATCTGCTCAAAAAGGAAAGCTTGTTATTAGCATTGAATCAAGAATATTGCATTCAACGTTCATCTTCTCAAGTGCTATATAAACAAGGCTTCGAAGATTATAATGGCTAATGCTCTCCAAATCTCTACACGCACAAAGCTGAACCATAATCTTCATCTACCAGTTTTGCTAAACCAACAAACTCTGATACTCCATTACAGTTTAGCAATCTAGTTTCTAAGCTTAATTTGTGTATACATCACAGTTGTGATAAAGTTTTGTAGAAAACATTCACACACATTGTTTTATACCTTTGTAAGAAAGTGTTGCCTTGACAAACCGGATTGTGGTTTGAATCAAGAAGGCTTTAGCAGTTGTTAAAGCAGTCTGTAATATTCAGTTAAATATAGTGAATTAAGACCTCGTTGGAGAGAGGCGAAATCACCTTGACGGGTGGACTGGAGTAGTTTGAGATCAAACGAACCAGGATAAAAATATCTTGTCAATTGCTTTAAGATTTCAGTTTTACAATTCAACCCCCCCTTCTTGTGTTTTTCACCCCTTCAAGGGCCTTGAGAAGTTAGAGAAAAAGGAACCTGATTCCTACCATGTTGTGATATGAAATTGATTAAATAATGCCTTGGAATTTGAATCTTCAAAAGGTATGCCCCTAATTATTAGGGCCTTGGAAATGTATGCCTTTGATTGATTGGCGCTTTGAAATGTGATCCAAGTTGATTGAATCTTAGAACGATTGCCCCTAGTCAATAGGATCTTTATGTGATATGCCCCTACAATCATTAGTCTTGCCTATGATCATAGGGTTCTTCCTAGAGGATTTTCCCTTAGTTAGGAGTCTCTTGGAAAGGATATTTTTGACTAAACCAATTCTTTTTGAGATCTTCTTGATGCTAAATATTTATTCGCATATAAAATTGTACATTTTGAAAAGTAATTTTGTTTTTAATTCTCATGGAAGTTTTGAAATAAAAGTTTTCTTGGAGAAGAATGGATGGTTAGAGATGAAGATTCGAAGAAGAGAAGTGATTAGTAATAATTCTAAAAAACATAGGAGTCTGTTTAATACAAATTTTACCGAGTATGATTTAATAGTTAACCTTACTTCAATTAGGACTTTTGAAGGTTGTAACGTGGCCATGGTTCGTGATTTAAGAAACAAAGGATATAAGGCTCAAATTTTATATAAACCCAACCCATTCTCCTTGATGTTCTATAATCCTAAATCTAATTAACGTAACAGATGCGTTCAATCTCCAAGAGAAATTTCGTAGTTGCGCAGATGATGAGAAGCATAAATAAAGTTCAAGCACTAATGAGAAGCACTGATAATCCTTGATGTGGAAGTCACAAGCTTATTCCCCAATTTATTTTCTTTGAATCCCTTATTTTTGCATTGACTGGTACTTTTGAACTTGTCGGTCCATCAGGATGCCCTAAGTTTTGCCTAAGTCACATTTTAGATTTATTTTCTTTGACTTAGCAGACTTTCTCTTTTGTTTTGAGTTTTTCTTTTTTATTTTGAACACTTTGTGGCTCTCATGTTAACTTTTTAAGCTCGTCTTCATTTTTTCTTCTATCTTTAATGATGTACTGAGGAGAAAGACGTCGTGGACTTTATCTTCACTGATTCCTCGATCTTGGATGATGAATGCGAGGAAAAGATATGCTTAAACCTTTGCTTATATTGACTTGATTCTCCTGAGATTTTGGACGCATCATTGAATTGATTGAAAGACTACCCTGCCCCTGGTTAAAATTAAGGGTTCTTAGAAAAATTGAAAAAACTCCAACTCTTGGCTCGAGGGGGTTAACTATGAATTAACTCTTTATTTCGCCATTGTTTACGAATTGAAACAATGTCTTACATCGTCAGCTCGGTCTTACCATTGAAAGCATAGTTTAGCAAAATTCAGTTATTTAGTTTTCATCATTCTCCCTCAAAGTTTGTTAAAGGTAAAAGATGAAATGGAAAAGTCATTAATTATATATGGAAAGTGATGAAAGAGTAAAACGAATTTATTAATTTCAAAAACATGAATGCTAATTTTATTAGAATTACTTATCCAAATATACAATTTTACACCAAATACATCTTAGCAACATAGAAATTACAATTTGAAATTGATAAAGTCTAATGATCCTATATATGAGCTTTTTTTTATCCACTGACTTTAGGAGATATACTTCTTAGTTCTTGGAATTGTAGAAGTATGTGGATCTTTGACTCTTCTTGGGCATACCAATTCACTTGATAGGGCGGTGGCTCTTGTTGATATTGTTGCCTCTAATATGGAGGAATCACCAATGGTAGTTGCATTCGAGGCGTTGTAGTCCTTTGGCTTGTACGAAGAAGGGTTTCCTTTTGTCCTCAATATGATATGTAGGACCAAGTTCATTTGATTCTCCAATAGTTAGTCTCATCTTACCAAGTTTGAGACTTTCTCGAATTCCTTATGAGTCTCATAAATTAGCTAGCATAGACAATTGGATCAGGGCGAAAGTGGACAAGATATACAAATGTATGACTGTATGCTTGGGAGAGCACGCATGGGATTATTGGGTAGCAATCCATCCACATGGCATGTTGAAGGCTACGTGTCACAAGCACAAGGACGCCTGGAGGGTTAATTACAGACATAAAGAAACCCCTTAAGGGCTATGGATAATGACGTACAAAACAGAACCCCTACAGGCTAGAGAATATGACTTAGAAAGGGAAACCTCTACATGCTAGGGATAATGAAAGAACTAAGGAAACTTAAACGAGTTTAGAAATAGCACAAACCTAATGAAATCCGTACAGGCTAGGGATTAAGACATATAGATTAAAATTCCTACAAGCTAAGAATCATGATAGACCTATGGGAGTTGAGATGAAGGCTTGACTCGAGGGAATAGCATGGAAGAGAGCACATGGTAACCGGTCAACAGTCACCAGATCCCATGGTCTTTTAGAGGCCATGTGGCGTGCATCAACAAGGATGTACTTCGTGAGAAGGTTCCATATGGGGAACAAGATACTATAAAGGTTATGAGGATAATGACAGACAAAAGGGGATCCTTATAGGTTGTGATCCAAAAGAAAACTCTACGGGTTAAACCAAAGAATACCCCTACGAATTTAGGGTATAATAATGATAAGGGGTAACCCTACGTAGGTTTAAAGTTACAAAAGAGCTTCCCTCGCGGGAAGGCTTCCTATGAAGGATAGGATGACAATAGTTTCCGTAGTATGTAGGTTCCTAGTTTCATCATATGGATATTCTACCCTCCCTAAAGGTGGTTTCCTTAAAGGTATCATGGATAACACTAAAGGGAAAAGGTATAAGGGTCTCCTTTAGGAAAATCGTCGTTGTAGACCGAAACTTTCGTCTCATATGTAGTACAAGGTTTCACCAAGAGGTTTTATTTTAGGGTTATACAAAGAGTCATAGGTTTCCTTCCAACGTCCTATCCCCCAAAGAGTCTAGCCCTTTGAGAGATATTTCTTTTTAGGAATTCCATCGACTCTAGGCAAAGTTGTCGCAAAAACTCATAGGGATGATAAATCCCTTTGGACAATTGACATCCCTTCTTTCAAAGGTTTGATACTTTTAAAAAAAAATTAAAATCCCACCACAATAAAATAGTATGATAACAAAAAAATAAGCAAAATATAAATGAAAAAGTATAAATGAACAATATATAAGCAAATATAGAAATCAAAATACCCAAAATAGAAATAAAAATCCTAGCAAAACCATATACCTAAAAAGAGGAAAGAACTCTAAATTCTAGGGTTTTATGTCCCCAACAGAGTCACCAACTGTCGTAACCGGAAAAAGTATGAGAGCCGCCACTATTAATTTTTATCCTAGTGAAGGAAATTTAATAGATAATCCTAATTTGGTAGAGATTCTATGTTCCTGAGTTTGGTTAGACAAATGGAAGGTGTTAGGCACCCTTCATCTCTCTTGTTCTCAAGGGGCTCCATTTTTAGGTCTAGGGTAAATTGGGAATTTGATAGTTAAGGTTTCTAAATATCGCATATTTTGAAAAGGGGTTTTAATTTTTACTTAGGGGACTCACCTCTGTTTTTAAGTTGGACACCTATGTATCCTCTTATGAGGAATCAGAGTCCCAATTCGTAGTTCAAAAAGTTTGGTTGGTTTTTTTTATGGATCGTGAAAATGTTTGAAATTAATCCTTGAACCAATTATGGGTTTGAAATTGGAGAAATCCTAGAAGTGGTTTGTATAACATCAAAGATCTCCACAATCCTTTTTGAAAATATCTTGAATTGAAATTTAAGTTAGTAGAAAAAAGATGTTGGTGTTTGATTAGTTATTTTTCTTAGATGTATGTAATGCAATATGAAAAAGATGAAATTTGAATGATAAAAAATGTTTGATAATTATAAAAAACAAGGTTAGTATTTTAAAAAATATTTAATAAATAAATACTTTCTTATTATTAAGGATATATTAAATGTTTTTAATAAAAGGTAAAATAATTATTTATTAATGCAAAAATGTTTAAATGCAAAATGATATGCTAAAAAATGATTATGTGACAATAAAAGTTAAATAAATAAAATAAAATAAAATAATTAAATTAAAACAAATAAAATTAATTAATCAAAAAGGGGGTGCCAAAATTAGAGCTAGGTGGTATTAGCAAATTATTCAGGCCCAAAGTAAATTTGATTCCAAATAGCAGGGGGTGTGAATTATAGTTGGATAACAAAACTACAGAGTGAGGATATTTAGGGCCCAAGTTCAGAAATTTAATTTGGCCCAATTTATGTAGGAGGGGTGTATATTTCTTAGGGTAGTAATTTATGGGATCTGAGTAGAAATGAATTTGAGGTCCAATTTATTTCTAAATGAATTTAATTAACTTCTATAAGATAAGAAATTAAAGAAATATAACTAAGTTCTATAATAATAATGTAAGAGGACCAAACAAAAACTAAAATTGAAAATATGGTGAAGAATTATGGTGAAGAGAGTCATATTTATAAAATTAGAAATTAGGTTCAAAACACCAAAAAGGAAATTACCCAACATAAAAAGTCCAAATTTAAATATTGGTCAGCAAGTTTAAAAATCTAGTCTTATTTGTGATTCTATACAAGATACGATTTGATAAATGGTTAAACTGAAAAAGATTTCATTTACTTTTAGATTTTTTGGCTATTTTTGCATAAAATAATGATTTTAATAAAAAATTAATATTTTAAATTATATTAAATATAGGAAAATGAAAATATTATTTAAATATAAAAAACATTTTTTAATGATATTTTTGAAAAGATTTTTTACAAATTGAGACTTGATTGAAACTTGGAGGACAAGATTATAAACTTAAACACTTTTGTGATTTTTCTCAATATTATGATTGATTTAGTGATTAATAAAAATTGATTTTGAAAGACTTCATTTATTTTTAACATATTGACTATTAAGTGTATAAAATAAAAGATTTATAAAAATAAAAATATTTTTAAAATACCCTTAAAATAGAAAACGAAAATAATTATAAAATAATTGAAAAATGATTTTTTTATCCTTTTTATCGAAAACAAACACACAAAAGAATATAAATACCAAAAAGTAGTGTAATGAGACTTGAACTCAAGACCTTCCACTTGCAAGCCTTACTCCCTTTGTGTTATGCCATTCTATTCAAGACAAAAAGGCACATAGAAGCATATGAAGGTGAGAAAAATATTTTTCTCTTTTAAAAATATACATAATTTAAAGTAAATTATTATATATTTGAAATAAGAAAAAATAAATTATTGTTAAATCAAATGTGAGTAATACACAAAAAATTTATGAAACCAAGTTTAAAAATAATTTGAATATTTTGAAAATGGGGCGGGAAAATTGGGGGTATTACACCTGCAAGTAATCAAATAACCATTTGGAAGACTAGTGCTTGTTTACCAAATTTCACGGTAAACGGCAACACAAACCCAAAAGAAGAAAAAACTCCTATACACGCCTCCATATTGTTGACTATTATAGACCCTCACAGATGCAAACACCAAGGACCTTCCTTAGTATTTCAAAATGATTTGCATGCAACACTTTATAGAAAATGTCCTACATCCATGTCCTGACATATTTCCCCACATTGTGCTCCTTCAATATTTGCTTTGTTTGGAGGAATTCCCACCCACTACTCGTTGCAGCAATATATTCAGCTTCATATGAAGATAAAGTCACTCCTATTAGTTCCTTGTTGATGATGTGATTCTTCTTGTCTGTTACACAGACTTTCTCCAACAGTTGTTCAACTTCTCCGAATGTTAGAGCTTCTTTGAATAAATTTCTTTCAACCTTCATTTTCTAATTACAAAATCATTTCCTTCTTAGAATACTTTCTTCCTAATTGAAGGAATCACTATCTTTCCCATGCATCCTTTTCAAAATGATGGATACAATGTCCAAGACATTAACTTCAACATCTATCCTTGGTTCAAATTCTCTATGTTATCCATATTTAACTAAGGTCGTTTGGACATTCATCCTCTGATTTGTGATATTAGTTACCCTTATGTCATATACTAATCTTGGAAATAACATAAGTGCTCCTTTGTCTGTTTCTCATGACAATAAAAAGGTATATAAAATCTCTACTTAAGTTTCAATTTGAAGGCTCCTATTCAAAAAGTCATTATTTTGAGAGTTATTAAGCTTTTGACCTTTGGTCACCTTTGGTATTAAGTGAAATTATAGGTCATTTTTCAATTGCAGTATTTTTTCGTGTCCAATTTAGGGGGTCTTAATGGCTTCAAATCAAAATTCTTCCTACATGAAAGTTGTAGATAATTTCAAGACCTTTATAAAAAAGTCAATGTTCATGTCCATCAAATTAAAATTGAGAAAGTTATGATGTTAAGGACTTCAAGTCTTTTTTTAAGAAAATCCAAGTCACTCAAGTTACAATTTCTTTCAAACTTGATTTTTAGACATTTGTTTTGATTCAAATAAAGGCCATAACCTATTTAGGACATGAGCAAGCCCATGATATATTCTTTTTGAAACCACGCACTTGGTGTACTTGGTTTTCTTTTAAAAATATCAAATACACTTAACAATAATTATGTGAACCATGTGTCACGAGCCTTAAGTATCGGGAGGAACATGAGGGGGTCCATTCCCAAACCTTGTGTTTCTTCTCTGATCATATTCTTTAATGTGGTTCAAATCACAAAATCCTTATTCAAGGTAAAAAAATAAAAACCAATTCAAACCTTTTGCTTTTGTGCTGCCTTCGGGCTTTTCTTTTGAATATCTTGTCACAAAAAGGATGTATTATTTCGACTATGCGTAAAACGAATCATGATTACCCAAAGGTCTGGTTGCAATACGTCAAATACTAGAGTGCGAATGTAACATTATCCTCTTAAAAACACACAACAAAGTAAAACAACTTTTTTGGTGAACTATGAGTGCCTTGATCCCCTATTGCACGAAAGGTGGTACGTAGGCACAAAGGTTCGCAACCGCGGAGGGCATAATTAATAAAAACTTTCTTTTTGTTTATAATTTGCATTCATACATTTTCCATTAGCATGTTAGTTTTAGTTTAACACACCCTTTGATTAGAACAACAAGAGTGGATCCCGTGGAGTACCACGGATGCGAGGGGTGCTAACACCTTCCTCTTGTGTAATCGACTCCTTTTCCCATTCTCTTGCTCGCGAGACCTTGATTTCTACCTTCTCAGTTTTTATTCTATGTTTTCCTTTACCTCCTGTAGGATAAATAAATATTCTATGACGACTTCATTGTTTGATATTTTCTCTAGTTGCTTCAACATCCACATCAAGGATGGTTCGACTGTGGTAATTTAGCTTATACATAGTTTTGAAGTAATGTCTGAAGGATTGGATCTCCTTTATGTATTTGTCCTTACCTTTCTTGAACCTCTCCTATATAGAAGAAAAATCAACCATTAGATTTTGCCACACGATAAGAGCTTTAAAGAATTCATCAATATAATAGGCCATCCACCAAGAATCAAATTCTTGGGTGCAATAAAAATATGGTTGAAATGAGACCATAGTGAGGTTAGCAGTGTCTGCCGAATGTCGATCCAATCGTTTGACAAATTTGTCTTTAGAAAAATTGATAGAGTAGAGACGGATATCATTCTTTCGATTGAAGAAACATTTGGACAACAATTGGTTGAGCCTAAATTGCTGAGACACAAGATTGGCTTGATAACTAAATATTTTTACAAGATCTTTAGAGATCCTAAGCCTAGTTGAAAATAGTTTGGGGACGAGGAAAGCCTCCCATATTGCAAGAGATTCAACTTCTTGATTAGCTTTGAAGGCAGGAAACTCTCTAGTAAACCACTTAGCGCCATGAGTTTGACTAACAAAAGTGGCCATTGATGGGGTAAAGTTATGATGTTCCGCGAACATCATTACATACCTTATGAAAGATTCTTGCAAATTGCGCCCATTGTATGTCAGGGTAACTAAATCTAGGTGAATACCTTAAACGTGCCTAATTTTGATGGCTCCGTCATCATCACTGGGTTATTCTATTTGAAGTGAAGGTTTTATTGTGGATGGGCCATATAGTGACCAAAGTTGGCTCAATCAGTATTGAAGTGGATGGTGTCCTCATTTCTTTGATTTGGATTGAAAGCTTCTCCAATTGGTCGAAGACCGGTGATAATCGCTACATCAAAGAGGGTTAGTGTAATAATTTCACAAGGAAGTTGAAAGGTGTTTGTAGTGCTTTCCCAAAAATATAAAAAAGCAACTAACATATTTCGGAAATAAGCTTTCCCTACTTTAGACAATTGAATCATGTCATAGATCCTCATATCTTTCCAAGTTTGGGACTTTTTCTTTTCGACTTTTTCCAACCAAGAAAGATAGTTTTCAGGGTCTTTAAACTAATCTAATTGGATTTTCTACTTCTACGACGAGTTTTTCTTTAGACTTCATCTCATCAGATTAAGCTTTCTAAATAGATTTGGATTTGCTTAACAATTTGCTTTCGATGTTGACGTTTGGAGGAAGATCATGGTACGCGTGTCTCCTACTTAGAGGTTGATCAAGCAGTTTACTTTTTGCAACTGGCTATGATTTCTTTGGAAACAGGAGGGATGATCAACTTTATGAACATTTGCATTTCTCAAAGTGACGTTTGAGGAAAGTAATCATAATGGCCATGACATCAGAGCAATCTTGATTACAGCATCCAAGCATTAAAAAAATGTCCCTTTTCTTCTGTTAGTCAAAAATGACATTTTTTTTTTGGGGGGGGGGGGGGGGGGGGGAATTAGTTAGCTAGATGCATCCCAAATTTCAACATATCAAGGATATATTGAAGAAACCCTTTAAGAGATTGGACTGATTTTATGATGCTTTCAATAACAAAGATTAAAAAGGTTTTCGACGAACATATTATAAAGAATATGCCAAAGTTCCTAGGCGTACAATAGTGTTTGGAACTTAGTATTTTTTGAAGTAATTTAAATATCATTTTGACTAAGGAATTTATGATGTTAAACGGGGCTAAGTAACTATTTTTCAGCCTTATCTATAGATGAAGGACACATGGAAGCAAATTGAATGCGAAATGCATACAGTTGGAGACATGTCATCTTCTAAGGAAAAGACTGTTGACTATAGTTATTTAGATTTCATTATAAATAGAAGATTCTAGTGTTAGATTTGGTGTGTTGACATTACTGCAAAAACTCAATATACTCAATGTATCTAACAAAATTAAGAAAATAGTAACTGAGCGTAATGTATGTATTCAAACACCATTTTTTATCAATTGAAAGTCTCTTATATTAAATTACATTTCTGAATTTCACTTTCTGTTGAAACCTTTACATTTCCCGCATTTTGCAATTTATCTTTTACTTCACTATGAAGATTTTAATTACGTCGAAAAAAATATGAGATCCACCACTATTAACTTTTATCCTAGGGAATGGAATTTAATTGATAACCCTAATTTGGTAGAGATTCTAAGTTTGCGAGTTTAGTTAGACGAAGGGAAGGTGTTAGGCACCCTTCATCTACCTTGTTCTCAAGGGGCTCTGTTATTAGGTCTAGGGTAAATCGGGAATTTGATAGTTAGGGTTTCTAAATATCGCGTATTTTGGAAAGGGGTTTTAATTTTTAATTAGGGGATTCACCTTGATTTTTAAGTCATATGCCTATGTATCCTCTTATGAGGAATCAGAGTCCAAATTCTTAGTGCGAAGTGTTTGGTTAGTTTTTTAATGGATCATGGAAATGTTTGAAATTAATCTTGTAACTAAGCCTGAGTTTGAAATTGGAAAAATTGTAGGCACGGTTCGCATTTAACATAAAATATCTCCACAATCCATTTTGAAAATATCTTTAATTCGAATTTAGGTTAGTAAAAAAAAGATGTTAGTGTTTGATTGGTTAGCTTCTTTAGATGTATGTAATGCAATATGAAAAAGATGAAAAATTATGGTGAAAAGAATGTTCGAAAGAGATAGAATACGGGTTAAACCATACGGGTTAAACCAAAGAATACCCCTACGAGTTTAGGGTATAATAAGGATAAGGGGTAACCCTACGTAGGTTTAAAGTTACAAAAGAGCTTCCCTCACGGGAAGGCTTCTTATGAAGGATAGGACGACAATAGTTTCCTTAGTATGTAGGTTCCTAGTTTCATCCTATGGATATTCTACCCTCCATAAAGGTGGTTTCCTTAAGGGTATCATGGATAACCCTAAAGGGAAAAGGTATAAGGGTCTCCTTTAGGCGAAGCCTCGTTGTAGACCAATTTTTTCGTCTCATAGGTAGTACAAGGTTTCACCATGAAGTTTTGTTTAAGGGTTATGCAAAGAGTCATAGGTTTCCTTCCAA
This sequence comes from Vicia faba, assembly GCA_948472305.1. NCBI lineage: Eukaryota > Viridiplantae > Streptophyta > Magnoliopsida > Fabales > Fabaceae > Vicia > Vicia faba. The sequence goes on from OX451735.1 coordinate 1,123,736,470, forward strand.
CGTCCTACCCCCTAAAGAGTCCAGCCCTTTGAGAGATATTCCTTTTTAGGAATTCCACCGACTCTAGGAAAAGTTGTTGCAAAAACTCATAGGGATGATAAATCCCTTTGGACAATTGACAGTCCTTCTTTTAAAGGTTTGATACTTTTTTTAAAAATTAAAATTCCACCACAATAAAATTGTATGATAACAAAAAAAAAAAGCAAAATATAAATGAAAAAGTATAAATGAACAATATATAAGAAAATATAGAAATCAAAATACCCAAAATAGAAAGAAAAATCCTAGCAAAACCATAGACCTAAAAAGAGGAAAAAACTCTAAATTCTAGGGTTTTGTGTCCCTAACAGAGTCACCAACTATCGTAACCCGCAAAAAGTATGAGAGCCGCCACTATTAATTTTTATCCTAGTGAATAAAATTTAATAGATAACCCTAATTTGGTAGAGATTATATGTTCGTGAGTTTGGTTAGATAAAGGGAAGCTGTTAGGAACCCTTCATCTCTCTTGTTTTCAAGGGGCTCCATTTTTAGGTCTAGGGTAAATCGGGAATTTGATAGTAAAGGTTTCTAATTATCTCATATTTTGAAAAGGGGTTTTAATTTTTACTTAGGGGACTCGCCTTTGTTTTTAAGCCGTACACCTACGTATCCTCTTATGAGAAATCAGAGTCTCAATTCGTAGTTCGAAAAGTTTGCTTAGTTTTTTTTATGGATCATGAAAATGTTTGAAATTAATCCTTGAACCAAGTATGGGCTTTAAATTGGCGAAATCATAGGCGTGGTTCGTGTAACATCAAAGATCTCCATAATCCAATTTGAAAATATCTGGAATTCAAATTTAGGTTAGTAGAAAAAAGATGTTAGTGTTTGATTAGTTATTTTTCTTATATGTATGTAATGCAATATGAAAAAGATGAAATTTGAATGATAAAAAATGTTTGATAATTATAAAAAACAAGGTTAGTATTTTAGAAAATATTTAATAAATAAATACTCTCTTATGATTAAAGATATAGAAACTGTTTTTAATAAAAGGTCAAATAATTATTTATTAATGCAAAAATGTTTAAATGCAAAATGATATGCTAAAAAAATGATTATGTGACAATAAAAATAAAATAAATAAAATAAAATAAATAAATAAAATTAAAACAAATAAAATTAATTAATAAAAAAGGGGGTGCCAAAATTAGAGCTAGGTGGTATTAGCAAATTATTTAGGCCCAAAGTAAATTTGAATCCAAATAGCAGGGGGTGTGAATTATAGTTGGATAGAAAAACTACAGGGTGAGGATATTCAGGGCCCAAGTTCAGAAATTTAAGTTGGCCTAATTTATGTAAGAGGGGTGTATATTGCTTAGGGTAGTAATTTATGGGATCTGAGTAGAAATGGATTTGAGGTCCAATTTATTTCTAAATAAATTTAATTAACTTCTTTAAGATAAGCAATTAAATAAATATAATTAAGTTCTATAATAATAATGTAAGAGGAACAAACAAAAACTAAAATTGAAAATAACTTACAAAGTGAAAAAAAAAGCTCGTGAGTATTTGTTCTTAGGCCATTGTCTGTTCAAGACAACGACCCAAAATAACTTACAAAGTGAAAAATTTTAGGTGTTATATTCAAAATTCTAAAATTAACCAAAAAGTTCCGTATAAAGAATGTTTGTGAGAGAGATAGAAAATTGTTGATGTAATTGTGGATGAAAAATTATGGTGAAGAAAGACATATTTATAGAATTAGAAATTAGGTTCAAAACACCAAAAAGGAAATTACCCAACATAAAAAGTCCAAGTTTAAATCTTGGTCAGGATGTTTAAAAATCTTGTCCTATTTGTGACTCTATACAAGATACGATTTGATAAACGTTTAAACTGAAAAGGATTTCATTTACTTTTAGATTTTTTGGCTATTTTTTACATAAAATAATTATTTTAATAAAAAAATAATATTTTGAATTATATTAAATATAAGAAAATGAAAATATTATTTAAATATCAAAAACATTTTTTAATGATATTTTTGAAAAGATTTATACAAATTGAGACTTGATTGAAACTTAGAGTACAAGATTATAAACCTAGACACTTTTGTGAGACCGGATTCTGAATCTTTTGGTATCCTGAGTTAATAATGTAAAAGGTGTAAGATTAAGTAAGACAAACAAAGCATTACCTGAAGTATAAAAAATGTATAACCAAAATAGAAACTTACAAATGCGACAATATTGTCCCTTGGCGAAAGAGTACAAAAATGAAAGGTGTCGCCATCCCAATTGGCGAATAAGAGGTGTCATTGGTTGCAGAGTTGGCACAGGCTACGTGACAACCTTTCGGATGGCATGCCTGAATACATGTAACACTATTGGAGGTGATGGGAGGAGACTTACAAGTTACAGTGTAGGTGCAGAGTAGGCGCATGCTGGGTGGCAGCCTAGGGGGTAACATATCAGCATGCATGTAACACGATTGGACATTAAGGGAGGCGCCATTGGACTTGGAGAAAGAGTACAAAAATGAAAGGTGTCGCCATCCCAATTGGCGAATAAGAGGTGTCATTGGTTGCAGAGTAGGCACAAGCTATGTGACAGCCTTTGAGATACCATGCCTGAATGCATGTAACACTATTGGAGGTGATGGGAGGAGACTTCAAGTTACAGTGTAGGTGTAGAGTAGGCGCATGCTGGGTGGCAGCCTAGGGGGTAACATATCTGCATGCATGTAACAGGATTGGACATTAAGGGAGGCGCCATTGGACTTGGCAAAAGAGTACAAAAATGAAATGTGTCGCCATCCCCATTGGCGAATAAGAGATGTCATTGGTTGCAGAGTAGGCACAGGCTACGTGACAGCCCTTGGGATGCCATGCCTGAATGCATGTAAAACTATTGGCAGCCTTGGGGGTTACATCCTTACTTAATAGAAATTCAGTATGACCTTTTTAGTCTTACGTTTATCATAACACTGATTCACTTAATCTGTCAAACCTTTCAACCTTCAAACGTTCATACAATTAAACCTTCAAACATTCAAACAATCAAACCTTCATACAATCAATAAACTTCAAACATAAAAACCTTCGAATAACTCATAAACTTCAAATATTCCAACCTTCAAACCTTCAAACAACCCTACACAATAGCCTCTGCACCATAATATGTCATCAATGCACATTTCAACGGTGAGACATACATTTGTCCCACCTCTGGGTTTTTGGTTAGAGACATAAATAACATCCGATTTCTTTTAAACGGGAAAGCCAATTTCTCGTACTTCAAAAAACGATTGGAGGCCAAATCTGGACAAGGCCCGGTGACACAGATATTTTATCAGAATCCAGTTGTTTTTGGAAACAACCAAATAATTTTTTATAAGGTTGAGGTTCAAGATGATGAGGATCTCCATAATATGTTTTCCAGCCATGTGTATTCTGGGTACGACTCTATTGAGTTGTACATTATGCTGCGAGAGCCTCAGGTGACACAAGTGGTTGATCCTTTGGAGAATGAACAAGTTGAGGTAGATGCAGTTGATGAAGAAGAAGAAGAAGATGACGGGTTAGAGTTTGATGAAATGGTGAATGATGATTCCGACGATGATGGCATACCTAGTATTCCTGCAAACGAGATCTACACACCACCTCCGCACATGACAAACTTCAGCATGGGCGGAGATGAACCGTCTACTGATTTATTTTTCAATCTGTATATGCAGTCGGATGAAAACTTAAAAGAGAAGGACAAGTTTCATAATAGAGAGGAATGCATCATAGCCATAAAAAAATTCCACATGCTCAACTCGGTTGATTTTAAGGTGGACCGTGTCAACCCAGAAAGGTACAAGATCAAGTGTGTCCACCCTGACTGTATGTTCAAGCTGACTGCATCATACAGATTAAGAGGTGATTGCTGGGTCAGAGGTTCCATGACTACCCACACTTTTGTAAGTTCTACCCAATCACAGGACCACCGAAAACTTAATTACAATATCATCTGTCAAGAAATCCTACCACTGGTCAGCAACGACCCATCTTTGAAGGTGAAAACAATCATCTCCCACATCACCATGGTTTTTAACTATACTCCGTCTTACCATAAGGCGTGGTTAGAAAAGACTAAGGCGATTGAAAAGGTGTACAGAAACTGGGAGGAGTCATACCAAGAACTTCCTCGCTACCTGAATGCACTCAAGACGTATTCTCCAGGTACTGTTTACATTCTGGAAACAGTGCCAGCATACGCCCAAGATGGTAGTCAACTAAACGGCAACAGAATATTCAGTCGAGTGTTTTGGGCATTTCAACCTTGCATCACAGGGTTTGCATCATGCAAACCAATTATACAAAAATTTATGGGACTTGGTTGTATGGAAAATACAAAGGCACGCTACTGATGGCAGTTGCACAAGATGGCAACAACAACATTTTCCCCATTGCCTTTGCCCTAGTCGAGGGGGAGACCGGTGGTGCTTGGAGCTTTTTCCTGAAAAACTTGCGGACACACGTGGCTCCTCAACCAGATATTTGTTTGATCTCAGACAGACATGCCTCCATTGAAAGTGCCTACAATAATCCTGCAAACGGTTGGCATGACCCTCCTTTTACGCATCTCTATTGCGTTAAGCATATCGTCCAAAATTTCACGAGGGAGATCAAGGACAAAACACCAAGGAAAACGTTTATGAATTCGGGATATGCATTGACACAACCCACATTCAAATATTACCGCAACAAGATCCGTTTATCATATCCGGAAGACGGTAGGTGGATCGACAATATTCCGGTGGAAAAATGGACAAGGTCATACGACAATGGCCAAAGATGGGGGCACATGACAATGAATATTATTGAATCGATGAATGGGGTATTCAAAGGCATATGAAACCTCCCAATCACTGCTTTGGTAAAATCTACGTATTTTAGGATGGCTGCGTTGTTTGCCAAAAGAGGTGAAATATGGAATGCGTTGTTACAATCTGGACAACTATGGAGTGAAAGTTGCATGAAAGCTGCGTTGTTTACATTCTGTCACACATTTACAAATCTGAAACGTTGCTCAACTTTTACAACAACAGCTTTCCTTAGGTACCAAAACCAGATTATTGGCCTGCATACGACGGAGAAATAGTGTGGCACAATGACCAAATGCGAAGGAACAAGAAGGGTCGTCCCAAAAGTAAGCGCATCACAACAGAAATGGACGATCTTGACAAGCTGGAAAGAAAGTGTGGTTTATGCCGTCAGGTCGGACACAATCACAAAAATTGTCTGAATCGGGCGTCTGCCTCGACCACATAAAAATTGTAATACATAAAATCTTTCCTTAATTATGTTGTAAACATTAGGGTTTTTCGTTAACAGATTTTGCTACAATATATATTGCGCGTACAAGAAAAATACACGATATTCTGTCTATGAAATTACAACTGTTAACACAATTTCATCTGACCCATGCATCATCAACATTACATCGCTGTCTGTTTTGAATTCCTACAACCATACATTAGGTCTTCCTGTCGCATGGGAGGTTGTTGTTCGTCTTTGCTGGATCCTTCAAATTCCCCCCCCCCCCCCTCCATAATTTCTCCATCTAGCCATCGCATCAACTCTCTCTTCAGACGCTCCATGGAGTGATGTGCCAGAATTTCATTTTTATCGCAGGTTTCGTGGTGGAGAAGATAACGTAACCATCTCTGGTAAAAATCATGGGCGATGTCATGACGCAAATAACAGAGTAAAAAATAACAAAACAGTGCGAGAAAGTGTGAGAAACGACGGAGAAACGGACAAATTATTTATAAAACAGCATTTTGCCCTAGTTTTGCCCTAGGAGCCAAGTGAGATGGCGCCTCCTCTCACTTTTAAAGTGCATGCGCCATCTCACTTGGCTAAAAGTGAGAGGAGGCGCCAAGTGAGATGGCGCCTAGGGAAAAACTAGAGGTGGAGGCGCCAAGTGAGATGGCTCTTCTTTTGGGGAGTCATCCGAAACATGGTTATTTGCGTAATTTTTTCCGAAATGCGGTTATTTACGAAATTTTATTTTAATACCTGGTTATTGTAAAAAAAAATTCAATATTGTGATTGATTTGGTGATTAATAAAAATTGATTTTGAAAGACTTCAATTATTTTTAACATCTTGACTATTAAGTGTATAAACTAAAAGATTTATGAAAATCAAAATATTTTTAAATTACCCTTACAATAGAAAATGAAAATAATTATAAAATAATTGAAAAATGACTTTTTTATCCTTTTTATCGAAAACAAACACACAAAAGAATATAAATACCAAAAAGTAATGTAATTAGACTTGAACTAAAGACCTTCCACTTGCAAGTCTTACTCCATTACCAACTGTGTTATGCCATTCTATTCAAGACAAAAAGGCACATAGAAGCATATGAAGGTGCAGAAATATTTTTCTCTTTTAAAAATACACATAATTTAAAGTAAATTATTATATATTTGAAATAATAAAAAATAAATTATTGTTAAATCAAATGTGAGTAATACCCAAAAAATTATGAAACCAAGTTTAAAAATAATTTGAATATTTTGAAAATGGGGCGGATAAATTGGGAGTATGACACTTGCAAGTAACCAAATAACCAATTGGAAGACTAGTGCTTGTTTACTAAATTTCACGGTAATCGGCAGCACAGACCCAAAAGAAGAAAAAACTCCTCTACACGCCTCCATATTGTTGACTGTTATAGAACCTCACAAATGCAAACACTAAGGACCTTACTTAGTTATTCAAAATGATTTGCATTCAATACTTTAGAGAAAATGTCCTAGATCCATGTCCTGACATCTTTCCCCACACTATACTCCTTTAATATTTGCTTTGTTTGGAGGAATTCCCACCCACTCCTCCTTGCAGCAATATATTCAGCTTCATATGAAGATAAGGTCACACTTATTAGTTCCTTGTTGATGATGTGATTTTTCTTGTCTGTTACACATACTTTCTCCAACAGTTGTTCAACTTCTCCAAATTTTAGAGCTTCTTTAAATAAATTTGTTTCAACATTCATTCTCTCATTACAAAAGCATTTCCTCCTTAGAATACTTTCTTCCTAATTGAAGGAATCACTATCTTTCCCATGCATCCTTTTCAAAATGATGGATACAATGTCCAAGACATTTACTTCAACATCTATCCTTGGTTCAAATTCTCTGTGTTCTCTATAACTAACTAAGGCCGTTTGGACATTCATCCTCTGATTTGTGATATTAGTTACCCTTATGTCATATGCTAATCTTGGAAATAACATAAGTTCTCCTTTGACTGTTTCTCATGACAATAAAAAGGTAGATAACATCTCTACTCAAGTTTGTATTTGAAGGCCCGTGTTCAAAAAGTCATTATTTTGAGAGTTATTAAGCTTTGGACCTTTGGACACCTTTGGTACTAAGTGAAATTATAGGTCATTTTTCAATTGCAGTATTTTTTCGTGTCCAGTTTTGGGAGTCTTAATGGCTTCAAATAAAATTTTTTCCTACATGAAAGTTGTAGAGAATTTCAAGACCTTTATAAAAAAGTCAATGTTCATGTCCATCAAATTAAAATTGAGCAAGTTATGATGTTAAAATTGAACTGCATTTGTTGAATAAAACTTTCTAACATCTTGACTGATATTCTGCATATATCAATATCTTCTCCAAGGATGAATTATCACATTGTCATTGTCTTCCATATAATCATTCTCTTAGTTTTTTACATCAATACTAACACAACTGTTATTTTCCAGTACCTTATCATTTTCTTCACTTGTTAGAGTTTCTCTTGGAGCCTCTCTTTTATTAGCTATACTTTTTACATCCTTTCTCTTTAGCGTATGTTTATAAGGACCAGCATCTTCACTAGCTTGTACAAATCCATCATTCCCTCTATTGTTTAATTAGATAAATTCTTCACCTAGAGTCTTCACATTTTAACATCATCAACTACAACAATGTCAACCTCAACATCTTTATGAAGCAGATCATCATTATCATTAGGCACTTGAGGCTCTATCTACATGTCCTACATAATGTCTGCCACATCCTTACCACCATCATGATTTCTCAAGTTTGTTCCCTGAGAATCTTCATCATGATGATTTCTCATAGACCAAAACTGTAATTATGAAATGCACCTAAGGGGTGGGGGTGAATTAGATACCTATTTTATGGAATTTAGAGGTAAGTGTTATTATAATAGATTCTCTCACAGTCGGAGAGCACGTCTAGTCCCCATACAACATTTAAGAGATTTCAATAATTTTAGAACCTTGTACAAGCCTAATCGTAGTCTCTATACATAAGTTAATTACCAAGTCACTAAGGCAAATCACCTTATGATTCAACCAAGTAGAAAAGAGAACAATTATCTCATTTTCCACTCTCTTGCTTCCAACAATCCTGGACAACAAGGTATCTACACCAATCAAGTAGAAAAATAAAACAATCCTTTCTTTTCATTTTCTTACTTCCAACAATCCTATACAATAGGTATATACACAAATCTGGATTTTGTAAGATGTTAGAAATTATTATACATTTAGCAATTGCAAGAATTGATCTTCTCTTTCATGTAACCAATTTTCAATATGATATACAAGTGCTCAGAGTTTTAAAGTGATGAAACTTTCAAAAATGCAATGATAATGTATGCAGTAAGTTTCACACACAGATTTATGTCACGGGGCACTTTGTTGAAAATTGAAAGAAAATAAGTTTTAACTGTAATGAAAGAAGTGAGTTTTTGAAATCTGAAACATATAGTATATATACATGCATCATACCATTTTTAAAGAGTATGATAAGATAAATCAATTCAATGATTGATGGTTGAAATTTGAAATACATTTGAATCAGATTTTTAGCCAAAAAGTGCCACTACTTCAGTGGTAACCGGTCAACACATCATCGTAATCGGTTACAACTGAAGCGATGTGTGAAATTTAAATATTTTCAAATGTGTAATTGGTTAATCAAAAGGTGTAATCGGCTACACCTGATACTTTTTCAAAAACAAGGCAATTTTACTAACCAGTGCAAATTGTGGCGGTTTTAATGTTTGTTACGATGGGTTCAATGCTACAATTGACCAAAAACTGAATGTTTAAAACAATTTTCCTAAAAAACCATTTTTAGGTTTATGTAACCTGTTAACTAATTGGTGTAACCGGTTACACCTGCTATAAATTTGAAAAATACTTAAAAAGAAATTGTATTTCAAGACAATTTAAGCATTTGGATGAAGTTGATATAAGATATTTGAGCACTATAGTATAGAATATAACGAAATTATAACTTGTGCCTAAAAATGAAGATCAAGCTCCAAGGAGATCCAAGATCATCTTTGACAATATTGCTTGTGATACAAGTCTTGATTCCATATCTTTGCCTCGTGATGATTTTTCTCATCCTTTAATATATGCACACGGTAGTTGTCTTCATCAAAATATAATGTTGGAGAAGCTTGACTTCAACATCTCCCCCATTTTGATTATGACAACCATTGAAGTTTGAAGTGATTGAATATTTTAGAACATTTGAGAAGCTCTTTAGTGAATGCTCCCCCTAACTTTGATAACCCCCCATTGATCAAAGCTCTTCCTTGATTCATAGAGAATTTGACAAATTTGACAAATTTGTTGCTGCAAAAGTTAGAGACAAGCATACACATACACATATATCTTCTCCCCCTTTTTCGTTAGAAAAAAGGATGGGAAAAAGATAAATTATCTAAAGAAGTCGTGAAAATTTATTAATTCTTCTACCTATGAGTTTTACCTCATGAGTGGCTTCATCTTCAGTCAAGCATTCATCTTTGGTGAACTTGATTTTTAAGTCTTTGTCACAAAGTCGTCTTATTCTTAGAAGATTATACTTTTGTCCTTCAACATAAATTACATCTTCAATAGTTGTTAAAGGTGGTGCTCTAACTTTTCCTATGCCAATAACTTTTCCTTTGTTGTTATCCCCATAAGTGACATAACCCTTCGCCTTAAGAACTAGACTAGAAAATTTTCTTATTTCTCCTGTCAAACTCTTAGAACAACCACTATCAAGATACCATATATTTTAAATGGTGTTCAAGAAGACCTACAAAACAAATTAAGTTTTGTTTGGTACCCAATGTGTCTTGGGTCCTTCATAATTAGTTCCTTTCTTGACTTACACATAATGCACATTTGTCACACTAAAGTTTCTTACATATAAAGCATTAGGTGTGTGACCAATTACACCATAATAGAAATATGAATGAACAAAATTACTTATCTATCTAGGAACATAAGATTTTTTTCATAACAAATCACTTCTTAGGATAATGATGTACATATTTCACATGATTCACTTTCTCTTTTATGAATTTATCACTTCCTTTAATAAAGATAGTTTTGCTAGAACTTGGTTTTTCAAATTTAGAATAACCAAGTTCACTTTTGTCATTGGAATATCTTTGTTGACTAAGAACACGATCCGATCCAATTTATTCTTTTTTATATCTTTCAAGAACTGTTTTTAATTAGAGAATTTGAATAGAAAGTGACTCACACTTATTGCATGTAAAAGTTTGTTTTTGTTTTTCAACATAATTTTGTTTTTCAAATTCAAAATCTTTTTCCATGGTGTCAATCTTTTCTTCAAGAGATAAAATTTGTTTCTTTTATGTTGACACCATTTTGTAAATAATTTTACATTCATTGAGAAATTCATCTATTTCACCTTGGTCATCATTATCATAAGAAGATATTTCATTACTAACATCTTCTTTTTCATCATCATAATGATTTAATGTCGTCAATGCCTTGTTTTCATATTCTTCATCTGAAGATGAAACTATTTCATTGTCATCCCATGCTACATATACTTTCTTTTGCCTTTTGTCCCTCTTACTTTTGAAGTATTTGTTATTTTTTTCAAGTGTAGGGTATTCACTTTTAACATGTCATTTGTCTCCATTTTCAAAGCATGTAACATTTCTTGTTGGTGCTTACCTTTTAATGATCTCCTTTTTCTTTCGTTTCTTAGAAACTTTTCAAAATTCTTGATAAGAACATCATCTTAATCACTAGTGGACTTATCCTCTTGTTTTCTATCATGATTTTTGACTCTCGTCTTTAAGGAAATATATTTTGAATCTTTTACTTGAATTTCATGTTGCTGCAATCTTTCAAGTTCTATTTCATTCTCTTAGAGTTTTTCGAACAAATTTGCGGATGCCATATTGGATAGACTCTTCTTTTTGTATACCACCGTTACTTTTGGTTGCCATTCCTTGCTCAAAGATATAATAACTTTAAGATTAAGTTCATCATTAGTAAAAGTATTACAAACTACTATGAAGTGATTTGTCAAATGCACAAATCTTATCTACAACTAAAGGATTAATTCTTAGAGTTGCATTCTGAATAATTCGTACTCTTGACTCAAAGTGTTAAATCTAGATATTTTAACTTTGGTGGTTCCTTCATGAGTTTGCACCAATTTATCTCATATTTTCTTTGTTATAGTACACTACGAAACATGAAAGAACACATCCTTGATAAGTTCTACTTGAAGCAAGTTTATCGCTTTCTTGCCATAGAGATTTTTCTTCTTATCATCTTTGTCCCAAGCACTTTTGATTTTAATTGTACCGACACCATTTACAACACTCATAGGAATAAAAGGACAATTTTCTACAGCATCCCATATTTCATCTCCTTGTGCACAAGATGTGACTTCATACGAATTATCCAAAAATCAAAATATTCACCACAAAACAATGGAGGCTTGTTATTGTTGCCACCGTCTCTAAAATTGGATTTGTACTTGTGGAAGTCATTCTGAATTTTTATGAATAGGTTACCTAATACATGCTTTGATGCCAATTATAACTATGGAATGCACCTAAGAGGGGGGGGGGGGGGGGGAGGGGGGTCAATTAGGTTCTTCAAAATTTTATGGCTTTTAGAGATAAGTGTTATTATTTTTCTGGTTTATGGCTAAGTGATGAAAGTGGTAAAGGAAGAAAAATAAAGAACACATAGGTATTATACTAGTTCCTCTCACAGTTCGAGAGTACTCTAGTCGCCTTACAACATGTAAGATATTTAAATAGTGTTACTAGCCTAATCCTAGTCTCTATACACAAGTTACTAACCAAATCACTATGGAAAATCACCTTATGATTCAACTAAGCAGAAAAGAGAACAATCATCTCCTTTTCGACTCTCTTGCTTCCAAAAATTCTGGACATCAAGGTATCTACACCAATCAATTAGAAAAAGAAAACAATCCTTTCTTTTCCACTATCTTATGTCCAAAAATTATGAACAACAAGGTATACACACAAATATGGATTTTGTAAGATGTTTGAAGTATTAATACTTTATCAATTGCAAAAATCGATCTTCTCTTTCAAGTAAACAATTCTCAACATGTTATAAAACTGCTCAGAGTTTTAAGATGATGAAACTTTCAGAAATGCAATGAAAATGTATGCAGTAAGTTTTACATAGATTTATGTCACAGGGCACTTTCTTTGAAAATTGAAAGAAAATAAATTTGAACTGTAATGAAAGAGGTGAGTTTTTGAAATCTAAAACATATAGTATTTATACACGCATCATACCATTTTGAAAAGAGTATAATATGATAATTTAATACAATGGTTGATTGTTAAAATTTGACATATGCTTGAATCTGAATTTTAGCCAAAAGGTGCCACTGCTTTAGTGGTAATAGGTCAACACATCATCGTAACCGGTTACAGTTGAAGCAATATGTGAAATTTGAATATTTTCGAATGTGTAACCGGTTAACCAAAAGGTGTAATCGGTTACACCTGATATGTTTTAAAAAACAAGGCAATTTTACTAACTGGTGCAAATTGTGGTGGTTTTAATGTGCTATTTTCCAAAAACATAATGTTTCAAACAATTTTTTGAAAAACCATTTTTACGTTTATGTAACCGGTTAACCAATTGGTGTAACTGGTTACACCTGCTATAAATTTGAAAAATTACTAAAAACTGTTTGTATGCAAAGGCAATGATGTTTCAAAATGATTTATGTATTTGGATGAAGTTGATATAAGATATCTGAGTACTATAGGATAACATATAATGAAATGGTAACTTGTACCTAAAAATGAAGATTGTTAGATCCATGGTTTTATGATTGGCATAAATTTTGCTAAAATGTGGTTCTTAACTGATGTTGAGAAAGATGTCACAACATCTTAACCAACTGTCAGGACATCTGTTGTCATGTGTTTCAGACAGATGTTGAGCCAATTATCTTGACATCTTGGCCTACTGTATAGAAGGTGCTACTAATAATTTTCCTTAAAGATTTGATTGAAAAATATGAGATCCTAGATGATTTTAATTCTCATACATGTGCAGCCAATCAAGGATATTTTAGGAAGAATGCAGATTTTATTTAGTTTCGTAAAAAGGGTCTTTGAGATTATTTAGGAAACTCTAAAGATTTGTTCCTATTTTTGTGTGAAGATTTTGCAGCTGATTTAAAAAGAGAAGATTAGATTTGATTGAAAAGTCCAAGCCCATACTGCAAGAGTCAATAAATAAAGACTTGCTAAATCTAAAATAGCAAGCATTCACAACAATTAAAATTGTGGTTGTACAATGTAAGGGTTTATGGTTTTGGGAGTCTTTTAAAGTCTTTGTGTTTTCTTTGTATGTCACTCATGTATCTTCAGATACATTGAGGTAGATTGATTGTTATTAGTTGAAGGTTTTAAGCAAAAATAAGTATTATTCTCACTCATGAGCTTTTAAGCAAATAGTTTAGTATTGTATTTGAAGTGTAATCTTATATTTGGTTGTTTGGTTTTTTCACGGGTTTGTGACAGATTTTATCACTGAGGTGATTGGTAGGAAGTGGGAGGGGGATCTCATTTCTAAAGGGTTTTAGGTAGAAGTTGCATAAGGTAGGGATTAGGTAATAGATTGTAAAATAGGGTTGTTTAGGATTTGAAATAATACTATCATAGTGAACTTCCATCATGGCTTGGTAGCCTCCAGAGTAGATGACGTTGCACCTAACGGGGTTAACAATTGATTGTCTCTTTTACCTTCTGTAATTTAACTCCGCATAATTTCTATTTTGGTAAATGCATTTTATATCAGCAAATGACGTCATAACATCTGTCTTGACATTGTGTTTTGGTGTTGGGACACCAGTCTTGATATTTAAATTGCAAGTCCCATAATTTCAATGATCAAGCTCCAAGGAGATCCAAGTTCATCTTTGACAATATTTCTTGTGATACAAGTCTTTATTACATATCTTTGGCTCATGATGCTTTATCTCATCCTTTGATATATCCACATGGTAGTCGTCTTCATAAAAACATAATATTGGAGAAGCTTGAATTCACACAAACATGAGTGGAAAATCATTCATACTTCCACTAGAATTTAGATCAGACATATTAACAAATGGAATGTTGGGAGAATTATATAATATATTTATGTTGTGGCTGGTGTCATAACCTAATTTTTACACTTAATATTCCACCTATCATCATTTGCACTTCATCGAGATCATAAGCATGGTATCCTCCTAACCCTTGGGTTTGTCATTTGAGAGAGATCACAAAGTATCCTTTGTGTTTATTTTGCATTTATGTTTGCTTATCATTTTAGCTTTACTAACCTTTATTGAAAATACCAAAATATGTCTTGCATTGTTTTCTTTTTGTGTAAGCTAGGGTTTTCAATCCAAGGATCAAGTGAAGTTGCTAAATTAGGGTTTTTATTCTCAAAGTCAAAGTTTGGTTAAAAATTGGTCCACAAGAGCTTTCACTTCAAGGCATGACCTATAATATTAGGTCATATTCATGTCAAGATTCATTCAACATCATTTGATCAAAGGAAGTCCAAGTTTGAGGCATGTTCTCAAGGATAGAATGGTTCATGGTTTATTTCCATGCCATTTTCATTAAATTCGCAAGGAATTTTCTTAATATTCTTCAAAGGAAATTCAAGGTTCTTTCATGACATGTTCAAGTGTTCACCATTGTACCTTTGGTGCAAGAAAATTCAACAAATATCAAGTTGGTGCATGGTTGGTTGACCTAAAATCAAGAAAGGTATGACATTTGGTTCAAACCCCATAATTTTCTCATTTCTCCATATTTTTGAGGCCTTCTTTGAGCAAAATGTCCCTTTTGATGTCCTATACAACTTTGGTTAAAGGTTCAAATGCCAATTGAGCCTCTAAGTCCATCAATTTTTTGAAATTGCTCAAAGCCCATTTGTGCACAAAACTAGGTTCATGGCATGTTTGATCTAATGTCTGACCTGAAATTTCAGGTCATGACCTCAACTCCTCAAGCATGCCATTTTCAGCTCAAGCATCCTATTGAGTTTTTTTTCCATTTAATTCCTTGCCATGAAAGGATCATTTGGCTTAAAGAAAATTCCGAAACACACGTGTGGATTGCATTTGGACTAAACTTGAACTTGATATTATGGACTCTGTTCTAAACTGTGACCTATAATTTGGTAATGATGCAAATCTTCAAATGAAACCACTGAATCATGTGAAACTTTTTTCCTTAGTGCAAAACGCATCCAGTACAATGTAAAACGACTTGTAATCATGCTCAGGTCAAACATTTCGTGCCAATTTTTCGCATAGATGGGATCTAGAATTTTCTCAACTTGGTTGGCACGATTGGAGAAGAATTTTGCACATACCATGAGCTCACTCACTCTCTTATAAATAGAGCATCATTATTTCTTCATTTGCATGCTTGAAGAGCCACAATAACTCTTCCTCTCTCAAGCCCAAAACCCTCAAAAAACCTTAAGTTCTCTTTCCATTTTAAACTCAAAATCTCAACCCAGAAAGCTTCATCAGCATCCTCTAAATCTATTTGAACATATACATAAGTTAGAAGCACCTTGCAAGTACTAGTTCGAGTTCCCCATTTTCATACCTTTAAGCTTAGTTGGGAAAGGTAGTTACGAGTTCCTATTCCACTCTAACAAGTTACCACTCTCTTTTCTTGTTCCACTGATTAAAAACACTCACTCACCTTTGATTTATTCTTCGTGTTCATCATATAATTTTACTTTGAAGCTCTTAGGTTATATGTGTATTTATGCAAATTCTCTCTAGTTAGAGAAAATAAATTGCTTTGATGCAGAGAGATATAAAAAATTACATGAGAAGAAGCTTGCACGTTTGGTATTTGAGCTCAAATCTTAGAGTTAATGGACCTGCAAATTGAGTGCAAGAGGTTGAAGATGAAGCTGGTTCGCACGTTTTGGTTCCAAATTCAAATAACTTGGCCAATCACAGTGTGACACACTACCTGACTGTTGCAATATTTTCTTTTCTTTTTTAATTTATTTAATTCCATTTTATTCCAAAAATTATTTTAAATAGCTCTTTTATGATTTTTAATTCCAATTATTTTCATAAACCATAAATAATAATTTTTATCTTATATATTTTTTTTCATATTTTTAAAATTACTTTTAGCATTTATTGCTATTTTATCCTTTATTTTCATATTAATAATCTTTAAAAAATTAATTTTCCATCATTTTCAAATATTTTTAAGTCAAACTTTTCAGATCTTGACCCCATGAGGTTTTATGACTTTCTCAAATTTTTGTGGCTTTTTATTTGATGTTTTGATCCATCTTTTGTATTTTCTCTTTAATTTCCATTTTAAACCATTTAAAACAATTTTTAAATTCAATTTAAATTTGTATTTGATTATTCTTGATGATTTGGGGTTCTCTTTTGGTTGACTTGGTAAATTTTGGTTGATTGAAGTTCATCTTGTTCAATTGGACTTTTGATTGGTGATTGGTGAACTTTCTTCATTTTAAATCTATCATTAAATTATCATTTGATCATTTTTGGTACTTTGGATGGATGATAAGTTTGTCCCAAGGTATCATGAAGGAGATGAATTAAAGTAATGATCCAATCCATTTGAGAAATATTAAAATTATAACCTAGTTCTAATTGTTTTTTAATTAATGAATTAAAAGTAAAAAATAATTAACTAAATTAATTTACGAAAATTAAATTGAATAATAAAAAAACCTAAATCTAATTTTTTTAAATATTTTTCTGATATTTATGATTAAAATAAAATAAAATAAAAAGATTTTAAAAAAGCATAAAATAATTTAATAAGTATAATAAAATAAAATAAAAATGGACTGGGCCTAGTGATAACTTAGCAAAAAGGGGGTGATATTTGAAATTTGTAAGGCCCAAAAATCAACAAGCCCAAGGTCCTGTATGGATTTGGTGCGCATCATTGTTTGGAGGTCTATGGTGGGGATGCACTCTGGGAAGGCTGGATCCATTTGTCTTAGAATCCAATGACTCAGATGTGAAGCGCATGTTATGTACGTGAGCCTGTTTGACACCTGATCTGTAAGAATAATTAGAAAAAATAATATGCAACAGGCGGGGATCTAACCCATGCCCTTGCAAACACACAACGCCTTAACACATACACACTCAACTGTTGGGACAACTTTACATTAGAGAATATAATTCAAACCATAACAATATAATGCAAAACAACATAAAATGCTGAGGTGTAAACACGGGTGTAAACACGTGCACTGTACTGGGTCCCTTACAATTTGAATGGACCAATCATAGATGGTCGTTTGTCTCGTGAACCTTTGATTCTTTCCTGCAATAGTCAGACTGTCCAGAGATGGTGGAAACCACCGTCTTCTCTGGCGGTCTTCAACGCCGATCTGCCAAACAACACAAATAAAAATAAAAGAAAGGTCATGTCCCACTAAGTTAGACCTCCTGATTCCATTTTTGAGGTTAGTTTCCCCTGAAAGTTCTTGTAGACAGAGATACAAAAGAAAAAGATCTATGCTGCCCTAACCAAGGCAGCAAATTATTCTCACATTAGAGCTTCCATTTTTTGGTATAGACCTGTTCTAAATGTCCATGTATGATGATCCACAAGGTTAGAAGGAAAAAAAATGCACGAATTGAAAAATAAAGATGATGGGAAAATAATGCAAATGGAGATATTGATTCATGCGATTCATCCTCAAAGAATCAATAAATCCTACCCTTACTTACCCTATGAATGCTCAGGAAATGATCTAAAGGCTTGGTTTGGATTGAAAGCTCTAGGAATGTGAGATGAAAAATTTTGTAGCTTTGAAACTTTTTTAGAATTCTTGAGAGCTTCGTGAGGCTCCTTGTGTGTATAGAGGAAGGAGAGCAACAATGATGGGAGGAAATCAAAGTGTAATGGCATGGCTTAAATCACAAGATTTCAATTTTGAAATATTTCCGAAAATGAATATTCTTGCCCATTTTTTTTTAGTCATGAAGCTAGACATGTTTTTCACGAAATTATGGGCCCAAGACAACACACTAGCCCATATGTCCAAACCATTGACCTTTTATTTTATGCATTTTAATTTGTATTTATTTAATTTTAAATTAAATAAAAGTAAAAATAAATTCAAATAAAATAAAATCCATACAAAAATTGACTTATAGGTCCTTCATAAGGTTATAAAGATGTTTGAAGCTCAAAAAGTTAAGCCATTGACCTAAAATTTCAAAATTGCATGCTTTGCATTTCATGGATTTGACCCAAAATTTCCCAACTTGTGCAAATCATAACTTGCTCAAGTTTTAACCTTTAAAGATGATCTATGACTTTTTGTAAATCCCAATATGTCTTCTTCAATATCTCTTTTTATCCATTTTGAATTTGAAGATATTTTCTTGATGTAAATGGTCTTGACAAAAAATGTCTTTTGTTGACTTTTCGAAAGTGACTTGTAATGTATGAGCTTATATCTTCTAAATGATGCATTTCTTGGACTTGAGGGAAAAAGAAAAGTTTTATGGAACTGAGTTTTCTTCACAGTGAGCTTTGGTTGGTGAAAAATGTATGATGTATGTGAAAGTTATGCCTGGTCAAAGTTCAGTTGACTTTTTCTAGGAAACCCTAATTTTGCACTTTTAGATTCTTGATGATTTGAGAGCATTCCTTGGGGAATCATGAAAAACCCTTGATAAAATGATGGATATTACTTCAAATTGTTGGTGTTGACCAAAAATATTGAACTTTGACTGTATATTGGTCATTGTTGACTTTTGACCTAGTAGAATTGATTTCCAAGCATTTGAGCAATTGGTTGAGCAAGCTTGTAGTGCAAGGCATGAAACTTGGCATGGGAATTCTTGAGGACATATTAGGGACTGCGGAAATAACTTGAATCCTTTGAAATCCATAATTCTTTGTGAGAAGTGAAACCCTAATTGGAAGTCCATTGCTTAGGAGGAGAATTTGTCTGGCAAATTCTTGGTCAATCTTGAGCAATTGAGGACCTCAATGAGCATGTCTTGAGTAAAATAAGAGGGAAAGTTTTGGGGTACAAAATTTGTCCCTGTTGAATCTTCTTAAACCTGAGGATTTAGATTGGCTTGTATGCCTTTTGTGATCTGAAGGTGGAAGATGATTGAACACTAGAGTGCCCAAAAATTTGCACTCACCTGTGTGTAAAGTGACACTGTTTGTCGATGATATCGGGAATGGGCTTACAAATGCAATTTGGAGAAGATGACGGAGAGTCGTCGGAGATGGGCTTATAGATTCCATTCAAAATAAATGTTGACTTCGAACTAGAAGAAACAACGGAATAAATCTTTGGCCGATTTACTCTGAGCCATAAGAAGTCTCTTTGTGGGGAATCCTGTTCTTGTTGTTTGAGAAGGACTCCGCTGGGGAATGTTGATTTCTATTTTGGGACTAGAGTCTAGGAGCTTTAGTTGTCCATTACTCTACTGGGTAGTAGAAAAGTTAGTTGTTATCTGGTTGAAATCCAGGCTTCATAGTAACTTGCTGAGGATAATAAAGTTGATTGTTATCTTGTTGTATTCCAGGATTCACAGCGACTTACTGGGGAATATGAAATTAACTGTTATTTGGTCGGTTTCCAGGATTTGCAGTAACTTTCTTAATGTTAAACTGTTATCTGGTCAAATTTCAGGCTTCGCAGTAACTTAGATGAAAGGATGAAGTTAATTGCTATCTGGTCGGATTTCAGGCTTTGCAAAAACTTAGTGAAATTAATTTTTTATCTGGTCGTATTCTAGGATTCGCAGTAATTTTCTTGAAAGGATAGAAGTTAATTGTTATTTGGTCGGATTCCAGGATTCGCAACAACTTAGATGAAGTGAAATACTATCTTGTCGAACTCCAGGCTTCGTAATAAATTGAAGTTAAACTATTATCTGATCGGATCCAGGATTCACAGTAATTGAAGAAGTTAAACTGTTATCTGGTCATATTCCAGGCTTTGCAACAACTTAAACTGTTTATCTGGTCAAAATCCAGGCTTCACAATAGCTTGAACTATTATCTGGTCGGATTTCAGGTTTCACATTGTTTTAGATTAAACTGCTATCTTGTCGGGTTCAGGCTTCGCAGTAATTGAAGAAGTTAAATTATTATATATGGTCGTATTCCAGGCTTCGCAGAAACTTAAACTATTATCTGGTCGAAATCTAGGCTTCACAGTATTTTAGATGAAATTAAAATGCTATTTGTTTAGGTTCCAGGTTTCGCAGCAATTTAAACTGTTATCTGGTCAAAATCCAGGCTTCACAATCGCTTTAGCTTATTATCTCAGATAGTTGTCCTGTCTTGTTTCGGGAATTAATATGAAACCTGCTTTTGTTGGTTGTTGAGATAATTTCCCTGTCTGGTTTAAGGAATTAATCTCTAATCTGTTCTTGTAGATAGTCGCCCCGTCTTATTTCGGGAATTGACTACAATCATTTGTTCACAGATAGTTGCCCTGCCTAGTTTCAAGAACTATGCTGGAACTGTTAAAAATTGTTGATGATATTCGTCTATTGATATTTTCTGAAAAGGTAAAGAGTTAGTTGTATGCAATGTCATGATGCATGAAATACATTGGGTAATGATATTCTCAAAAATAAATGAGACTGTGATGTATGCATTTTGTACGTATATGTTATGACGCTTGTAAAATGATGTATGCATGAAATATGTAAACATATCAGTTGTTCTTTGTAGTGTCGTTGAACTTGGGAGAATAAATCCCTGACTGTTGTTGGCGATGTAATGTAGTTCCTCGCTATGCATTGAAGTTAAATTTGTTGGGAGATGGATTTCCGTAACTTGAGAAATGAACTCTATTGGGGAAAGAAACCTTCGTAAATTGTTTGGGGGTTTTATGAAACCCTGCTGGGCAACCCAAGACTTATAGACCATGCTGAGGAAAGTTCCAGGATATTGGAGAGATGATTGAAATTCTTGATCTGTTTAGGAAATGTCGAGATATTTGAGATCATTTAGGCTATACGCTGAAGATATGGCGGTGAATTTGCGGGAAATCATCTCTGCTTCTATACTTATTGAGGAATGTACCCCCGTTGATAATGAATTTTGTGAAAATGATCCCCTAGGGGTGCTCTGTGGGGATTTACAGGTGGCTTTTTGACAGTGTCCCTATTCGTAAACAATAATCACATTCAAATTCGTATATTAAAAAATAATTGTTGGACGTTTTTGCAAACAAAACAGAAAAATAAAAACAAGTAGTTTTTCACTTTCAAAGAGATAGTTTTGTATTAATTTTAAGAAATCTGCCTATAACAGACGTCTTTGTACTAGGAAACAAACATCCTAATAAGAGAATGTCGTTGTAAAAATTGAAAACTATACAAAGTTGTATAAAGAGAAAACGACTATGTGATATGATCCCATTGGATTTCAATTCTGCTATTTCCTTTATATCTTTGAGCGTCTCATCTCTTTGCTGCTTGGCCGGAGCTGACTGGATTGATCCATATCATTTGAATTTGACTCTTGATACTGAAGTATGGCTGTAAGGTGATCCAACAGGACATATTTGTACGCTTTAAATCCCTAACTTTTTCCTGGACCTCCCTTTCGAGTTTTCAGTCCACCGGGATACCCTTTTTTGCCCAAGCCGCCTTTTCAGGTTTTAGACTTTCCGGTTGTAAAGATTTTTTTATATATATCAATAATTTTTTCCCGAACCATTTTGGTTCAATGGCATGCCCTTATTTTTTCCTTGGCTAGTTAACCTAGCGAGTCTCTTTTCATGCGTATTGTCTTTTAACTATGTTCGCGTTTGCTGGTTTCGGATGGTCGTCACCGTCCATAGTGGTTAATATCATAGCTCCACCAGAAAATATGTTCTTGATCACAAATGGTCCTTCGTATGTAGGATTCCACTTGCCCCTGGCATCACCTTGTGGCAGGATGACGCACTTGATTACTAGATCACCCACTTGATATACCTGACGTCTGACCTTCTTATTAAAGGCTTTTATCATATGTTTCTGGTACATCTGACCATGACAAACATCCTCGATCCTCTTCTCATAAATTAGGTTCAATTGGTCAAGTCAAGTTTGAATCCATTCGTCTTTGTTTAAATCTTCATCCTTAATGATTCTCAAAGAAGGGATCTGGACTTCAACGGGTAAAACATCTTCCATACCGTATACGAGGGAAAATGGGGTTTCTCCTATTGACGTGCGCACTGAGGTACGGTAACCATGAAGCATAAATGGTAAAATTTCATGCTAGTATTTATATGTTACTGTCATCTTCTGTATAATCTTCTTGATATTCTTATTGGCAGCCTCCACAGCGCCATTCATCTTCGACCGATAAGGAGAAGAATTATGATGATGGATCTTGAATTGCATACAGAGCTCAGTGATTATAGTATTATTGAGGTTAGTACTGTTATCTGTGATAATTATTTCTGGGATACCATACCGACAGACAAGATTGTGCCTAATAAACGGTGCCACAATGTTCTTGGTAATAGAAGCAAATGACGTTGCTTCTGCCCACTTCGTATAGTAATCAATGGCAACAAGGATGAAATGATGCCCATTGGAAGCGGTAGGTATAATCTCTCCAATCATATAAATACCCCACATTGAGAATGGCCAAGGATCAGTCAAGGAATTTTGTGGAACCAGAGGCACATGTACTTTGTCAGCATAGATTTGGCATTTGTGACAAGTTCGGGAGTGATGATGACTATTTGCTTCTATAGTGGACCAATAGTATCTTTCCCGTAGGATCTTTTTAGCCATTATATGCCCACTAGAATGGGAGCTAAATGTAACTTCATGCATATACTTAATAATTTTCTCTGCTTCTCTCTTATTCACACACCGCAGTAAGGTAGAATCATGGTTACGCTTGTAGAAAATTCCGTTACTTAGGAAGAACTTGGCAGAGAACCTTCTTAAGAACTTTTTGTCATTGACAGATGCTCCCTCAGAGTACTCTTGATCTTCGAGATACCTTTTTACTTTGTGGAACCAAGGAGTTTCCTCTACTTCATCCGCATCAATCTCATAACAGTGGGCCGGTTCGTCTAATCTTTCAATAGTGATTTGAGTAGCTTCATTATTCCATATGAATTTAAACATGGATGACATGGTGGCTAGCCCGTTCGCTAACTGATTTTCTTTTCGTGGAATATTTTCAAAGGTAATCTCTTCAAAGTATGGAATCAATGTCAACCCATGCTCGCGGTAAGGGATGAGATTAGGATGATTTGTATCCCATTCTCCCTTAACTTGATTGATCACCAAGGCTGAGTCTCCGTATACTTGTAAAAACATGATCCTCATGTCAATAACAACCTTGATACCCATAATGCATGCTTCATATTCAGCCATATTATTGGTTCAATTAAAACATAGTCTGGTGGTGAAGGGTGTATGGAAATCTTCTGCGGAGATAATCACAAAACCGACGCTATTTTCGAGTGCGTTGGAAGCACCGTCAAAGACCATAGTCCATTGAGATCCTTTTTCAGGTCCTTCATCCGGTCCAGGTTCTTTGCAGTCAATTACTAGCATAATATTCTCGTCTGGGAACTCAAAATTCAATGACTGGTAGTTTTCTATAGCCTGGTGAGATAAATGATCAACTTGTACGCTTCCTTTGATTGCTTTTTGGGTAGTGTACTGAATGTCGTATTCGGTCAGGATCATTTGCCATCTTGCTATTCTTCCAGAGAGAGCGGGCTTCTCAAATATGTATTTGATAAGATCCATTTTAGATATCAACAAGGTAGTGTGAGTCAACATATATTGTCTCAGTCGACGAGCAGCCCATGCTAAAGCACAACAAATTTTCTCGAGCAGTGAGTATCTTGTTTCACAGTCGGTAAACTTTTTGCTAAGGTAGTATATTGCATGCTCTTTTCGACTAGACTCGTCATGCTGCCCCAGCACCCACCCCATTGAATTCTCTAATACTGTCAAGTACATGATTAGAGGTGTTCCTTCAACTGGCGGCATCCAAATTGGAGGTTCTTGTAGATACTCCTTGATTCTGTTAAAGGCAGTCTGGCAGTCGTCATTCCACTTCACTACTTGATCTTTCTTTAGTAATTTTAAGATTGGCTCACAAGTAGAGGTTAGGTGGGAAATGAATATGGAAATGTAGTTTAGATGTCCCAAGAATCCCATAACCTCATTCTCAGTGCGAGGAGTTGGCATTTATTGTATAGCTTTAACCTTTATAGGGTCCACTTCAATACCTTTTCCATTGACAATGAAACCTAAGAGCTTACCAGATCTTACCCCAATGGTAAATTTCCTCGGGTTCAATCTTAGCTTGTACTTCTTCAGCCTTTCAAACAGCTTTTGCAGGTGATCAAGGTGCTTTTCTTCAGTCTGATACCTGGCTATCATATCATCGACATAGACTTCTATCTCGTGATGGATCATATCATGAAACAAGTCTACCATAGCACGCTGATAGGTTTCCCTAACATTTTTAAACCCAAATGGCATAACTTTGTAACAGAAAGTGCCCCACTGTGTGACGAAAGTTGTTTTCTCCATGTCTTCAGGTGCCATCTTGATCTGATTATAACCAGAGAAACTGTCCATGAAGGAGAATATCTTATGTTATGCAGTATTGTCAACCAAGACATCAATATGGGGAAGCGGAAAGTCATCCTTGGGGCTTTCTCTATTCAAATCTTTGTAATCCACACACATACGCCCCTTACCGTCATTTTTAGGTACTGGTACCACATATCAAGAAGAGACTGACCAGAACATACTCTAACAGAGAACAGTTGCAATAAAGGTGAACTCAAATATACATGCCCTGTAAGGATATCAGACACATACAAAGATATCTGACAGATAATTCTTAAACAAAAAATTAACTCAAATATACATGCTCGATAAGGACATTGGACACATACAAAGATATCAATGAAAGACACTGTCAGAACACGATTTGGTTCTACAATATTATCTTTGAGTTTTGATGATAACAAATGTGTATGATTGTATGAACAATTTTGTTATACTAATGGTTTTTGTTGTTGAGTACTTAACAAACAGGTTCTTCTTATCATGAATGGTGTGGCCAAGATATTAGAAGAGAACTGATTCTGCTTCTATTTTACACAAGTTCTGTTGAACAGTAGCAAGACACACCAGAAGGCTTTGAAGTGTAAGATATGATATTTGTCTAAAGAAACCAGTCAAAATTTGAAGACATAAGTTGTTACTTATGTCCATATGATAAAGACTCAAGCTTCTAAAGACAATGTGGTCTAAGGAAACCTATCAAAATATCTAAAGACAGAAGTTGTTACTTACGTCCAGATGCTGAAGTCTCACGTTTCTAAAAGACAATATGTTTCAAGAAACAAAGTTAGAAGATCTGAACACAAATTTCTACTGAAGTCCAGATGCTAAAAACTTAGTTTCTAAGAGACAACTCATTCTAAAGAAGACAAAGTTAAAAGATCTGAAGACAATGTTTCTAACTGAAATCCAGATGCTGAAGACTTTGTGTTTCTAGTAACAAGGTTCTGAAGATAAGGATTCTTAGAGAACCCAATGCTAAAGATTCTAAGACAAAAGGTCTGAAGATTCTGAAGAATTGAAGTTATAAAGGTCCAAGGTTATCTACAAGAGGTTCTCAATACCAAGTGTTGGAGACTCTAAATACGCAACTCTTAAGACTCTGCAGAATTGAAGCTCTTCTGATTCAAAGGTTCGCTACAACGGGTACTCATGACCAAGTGTTGAAGACTCTAAAGACGTAGTTTATGAACACTATGAAGACTTGAAGTTATGAAGACCTTATGTTATGTTCCCGCATCTAACCTCATGCTCGTAGAAGCCTCTGAAGTGTAGAAGGAAATAATATAATGGTAACATGGTACAATAGTACACAACACGAAAAAGCTTTATGCCACTACCTCTCCACAAGTTTAAATTGTGAAAGAGAAAAGGATGTAGCAGTACTATTTGTAACGACACTTTTTCAAATAACCAACGACTCTATTTTACTTGGCTATTTGGGGGAATGTCAGATAAAATGGTTAAACATTTTGCTGACCAGATGCAAGCTAAATTTGAAATGAGCCTCATGGGAGAATTGACCTACTTTCTTGGACTGCAAGTCACACAGATGGAAGACTCAATTTTTCTGTCTCAAAGCAAGTATGCAAAGAACATTGTCAAGAAGTTTGGGATGGAGAATGCTAGTAACAAAAGGACTCCTGCACCTATTCACTTAAAGCTGTCCAAAGATTCAAGTGGGGTTAAGGTGGACCAAAGCTTGTACAAAAGCATGATAGGAAGTCTGTTATACTTAACAGTCAGCAGACCTGACATTGCTTTTGTAGTTGGAGTATGTGCAAGATACCAGGCTGAACCCAAAGTAAGTCATATCAACCAAGTGAAGAGAATTCTGAAGTATGTGAGTGGAACCTACAACTATGGCTTGTTGTACTCTCATGGATGTGAACCAACTCTGACTGGTTACTCTGATGCTGATTGGGCTGGAAGTGCTGATGATAGAAAGAGCACCTCTGGAGGATGTTTCTTCTTAGGAAATAATATTGTCTTCTGGTTCAGCAAGAAACAGAATTGTGTGTCTCTATCTACTGCTGAAGCTGAATACATAGCGCTGGTAGTAGCTATTCTCAAATGATCTGGATAAAACAGATGCTTACTGATTATAATGTCACACAAGATGTTATGACATTATACTGTGACAATCTGAGCACTATCAACATTTCCAAGAATCCTATTCAGCATAGCAGGACCAAGCATATTGACATTAGACATCACTTCATCAGAGATCTTGTAGAGGAGAAGACAATTAAACTGGAACATGTTGCCACTGAACTACAACTGGCTGACATTTTTACCAAGGCACTTGATGCAAATCAATTTGAAAATTTGAGGGGCAAGCTGGGTATTTGCCAACATGAAGAAATGTAGCAATTAATTTTGCTTAAAACAAGGGATGAGAGAGATATTTTAGTTAAGTCTACTCTGATTGGGCTAATCATCTACTTCTCTATTTCTTTCCAAAATTTTAAGAAGTTGAATAGACATTCATATATCTCCCTCCTCTCGCGTTTCTGCAACAATCTTCAATCTCTCAAACGAAGACTTCACTATTACTGTTACCTGTTTTCTAAAACACTCAAAATGTCTCAACTATCCATGTCATCATCCTCTTCAAAGGCGACTGCTTCTTCCGCATCCTCTGATCGAGAACCTATGGCAATCACAAACTGCATGGATTCTGATGTTCTAGAGATAACTCCTCTTCGTGAACTGGCAGCTGACCCCACTAAGGTCAAGAAGCTGCTAACCAGACATGCAAGAAGGTCACAAGCTTCTTCATCTGGTAAACCCTCTCAACCATCATCTTCTGTTCCTCCAGAAATAGCAAATAAGGAAGGTTCAGTTTATGTTCATCAAGCTATAACTATACTTTTCACTAGGATTCTAAATGAGAATCACTATGTACCTGGCATTTCTGTACCTTTGAATCAAGAATCTGCTAGTCCAAATGTTGAAATGAATCGAGATGTCACTCAGAATGTTCAGACACCGGATGACAACATTAGGAAATCTCCTGAAAATCATGATGATCACCAGAACCCTACTAAGAAGGATGTTGAACCCCCAGTTATTGATGTTGATGAAGAATACTCTGACAATGACTTAATTGCCAATATCAACCCTAGCATAGCTAGAAGGATGATGAACAGGAAAGGAAAGCAGGATGCTGCCAAAAGCCTCTCCAAAGAGAAGACTGCTGATGTTGTTCATAAGAAAACCAGGTCTGAGAACAAGACTGGAGTAGAAACTATGAAGGCTGGATTGTCAAAATAAAAAGGGAAGGTGATAACTCGAGTACCTACTGGTAGTCTCTCAAAACCTTTGAGACAACCAATAGCAAAGAAAAGGAAGGAGCCTGAACCCTCTGAATCTGATGAGGAATCAGAATTTGAATTTGATGTTGAAGACATTCCTATCAAAAGGAAACTCTCTTCAAGCGAAATGCCTAAAGTCCCTGAAGTCGCCACTGACAACATCTCCTTTCACCATCCTGAGAATGCAAACAGGTGGAAGTATGTATGTTTGAAAAGGATCGCCTTAGAAAGAGAACTGAATAACAGTGCCATGGAATGTAAGGATATCATGGATCTAATCAAAATTGCTGGTCTAATAAATACTGTGGTAAAGTTTACCAACTTCTATGAAGTTCTTGTCAAAGAATTCATAGTGAATTTATCTGATGGGTGTGCTGATGGAAAGTTAGCTGATTTTAATTGTGTATATGTGAGAGGAAGGAAGGTAAATTTCTCTCCCTCTGAAATAAACAAATTCCTAGGAAGACCTGATGATGCTTGCCCTGAGCTAGAGGTTACTGACAACCAAGTGTGCCAAACCATCACTGCAAATCAAGTCAAGAGCCGGCCCTTAAGAGGGAAGCTGAATGCAAGCAAGCTGAGCATGAAATTTTCCATTCTGTACAAAATTGGTACAACTAACTGGGTTCCCACCAACCATAAATCAACCATCTCCACAGGCTTGGGAAGATTTATTTATGTTGTTGGAACCAGGACAAACTTTGACTATGGCAAGTATATCTTTGATCAAACATTAAAACATGCTGGAAGCTGTGCTATTAAAGGCCCTATTGCCTTTCCCTCTCTCTTATATGGTATAGTCCTTGCTCATTATCCTGACATTCTAGTTGAAAAAGATACTGTATGCAAAAGAGCCCCTGCTCTTGGGTTGCACTATAAGCTATTTCAGGGAACACATGTTCCTGACATTGTCATGATATCATCTGAGACATCAACTGTCAAGTCTCATTCTAAGAAAACTGATGTTATAGCTGTGCTGAAGGAAACCTGCAAAGAGCTTGATACAAGGAAAAGGACTCTTGAGGACCTGATTGCTAGACTAGAACAGGAGGAGATTGAAGGACAAAGAAGGGAAGAGGATGCTGCTGAAGACCAGCTTAATGCTGAAGATAGTGCCTCCTCTGAAGATGACAGTGCTTGAAGATCAGTGCAGTTGAAAAGTTTGCTGTTGGTACCTGATGCTGCAAATGACTTTTGATTTTTTTTCTCTCTATTATTCCTTTTGGATGACTGTATAACCTTAAAGTACAATTATCTTTGGCCTATTTATGGATAAAGAGGGGGAGAAGATTTTGTGATAAATTTGGTAGAATTAGACTTGGTAGATATTATTAATTCTGCTGCTTTCTAATATCTAATTGTTTAGGGGTTTTAGCCAAAAATTTGCCAAAGGGGGAGTTTGTAAGTGTTTGGTTGTTGGCATGTTTTTTGGTAAAACCAGTTGTGTGAATGTCATGACTGATGTCATAACATTCTGGGATACAAGGTACATTCTGCAGAAAAAGAATGTCATACAGGAGCTGCTCAATATGAGTGTTTAGCTGATCATTATGCAATGATCATATTTATTGCATTCTACCAAAATAAGTAAACAGGATTCTTGTTGTCATAACCAATGTTAATACATCCTGTACTAAACTAACATTTGTGCAGATTTATTATTTCTGAGAATTTTCAGGAATCTGGTTTATTCAGTCCAGATCAGATTCTCACGTGGACTTAGGTTAACTTTGCTTAACCCTAATCTGGTTGTTAAAGTCCTATGACCAAGTCTTGAGGTTAACCTTAATTAACCCTAGATATTTTCGTGGAAGCCCTAATAGAAGAATAGCTGGATATATATTCCTCATGAAGACTGTTGGTGAAAGACACTTTTTGACAGAAGATCAATAAGGGATTGTATAGTTGTAACTATTGTAATCCAAGCAATTATCATTGTGATAAGTATCTTGGAGTAGGATTTGATTGTAAGGGTTGTGTATCACTCAAAGCTTTGAAGCACGAGTGTTTGTGTCACTTGATTAAAGCTTTGAAGCAAAGTCAAGTTAGGGTTGTGTATCACTCAAAGCTTTCAAGCACGAGTGTTTGTGTTACTTGATTAAAAGCTGTAAAGCAAAATCAAGTGTATGTTCTGAAGAGTGTCTTCATAATTTCATTAGTCAATTGTTTAGTATCACTGCTGTGATTGAGGGGGAGTGAGTAGGAACTCAAGTTTAAGTTGAACTTAGATTGAAGTTGCATTGGGTAGGTCTTAAGTGAAGGAGATAAACTGGTTGGTTTATTCCTGAATTAATATCTCTTATAGTGAATTTCCTCCCTGGCTTGGTAGCCCCCAGAGTAGGTGTTGTTACACACTGAACTGGGTAAACAATTGACTGTGTTCTTTACTGCTTTTAGATCTACTGTCTTGAAGAAAGTCAAATACGGTGTCATAACATTCACTGTGACATTAAGTATCTGCTGCCAGAATTTCACTTCCTCAAACACTGATGACTCAAAACTAGGGTTTGATTTTGCACAAGTACAATTGGACTTTTAGTGCTACGTATAGTTTCCAGGGATCATATTAGGATCTCAAGCATCAGGTCGAAGATGGAACTTATGAATCCTCGAAAGGAGGAAGAGAAAACGGTCGAAAGGGAAAAGAAGATTTTTGAATCCTCAAAATCTGGTTCAGGATGTTTGAACCACATGAATGATCGAAAGGAGTGGTTGGTAAATTTTTGACAATTCGAAGAAGAGAAATCATGCTTTGATCCCCAGGCTTCGACTGGGAAATGGCTTCTTCGAGAAACCTGCTACGATCCACCTTGAAACCCTTCGAAACACATAGTTTCGACACTAGGAATTACAATTTAACATATCACCTCATTCATTGTGTCTAAAAAATCTATACTCGTCATGGTTCTTAGTTTTCTGAATACACCGACCTGAACTCCCTTCGTCATGATGCATGCAATCTGATTCTCAATTCAGTAGTATCCCGAATTCATCTTCCCATCTGCTACCTACTCTCGGAGATAATGGAACCTCATTTCGATGTGCTTGCTTTGACCATGTACTATTGGGTTCTTCGCCAGATTGACATCTGACATGTTGTCTATCTTCATTCTTGCTTCGATCCACAAGAATCGACTTGGCAATGGCTTCCTTCGAGTAACCTACTTTGATCCACCTCTAAACCCTTCGTCACTATGAATTACAATTTAACAAAAAAAAACTTTCTGATAATAGTTCATTGCAAGAAGAAGGTACTGGAGACATAGTCTTTCAAATGAGTAATGGAGGAAAAGTTATGATTAAAGATGTGCTTTATGTACCTGGAATAAAGTGAAAATTGCTAAGTGTTGGACAACTACTGGAAAAAAGTTTCTCTGTTGTCATGAAATATGGAGTTTTGAGATTGTTCGACATCAAGAACAATTTAGTCTTAAAATCTCCATTATCGAAAAACAGGACATTTAAGACAATGATCAATTCGACAGAAGTTCGATGTTTGAAAATTGTCTGACCACAAGGATAGTTGGTTGTGGCATTTGAAGTTTGGACATTTAAACTTTCGACCACTTAATCAACTTTCAGGAATCATGAAGTAAACGTTGTGGAAGACTCTGATGATGAAAATACTTTCAAAGATTGGATCTACCCTACTGTCGAAGGAAAGCTCAACAACTGGCTTGCAAAGTATTTCACTCCCATCTCCTTCATTCAGGAGTAACTACTGGTTACTATTTTTTGTCAATTCAAGAACTTTTGTCTGTAATCTTAACTTCCAAACAATTACTTTTAATCCATGTGCCTTTCCCGAGGCACTATGGTCCATTTGTTAAGGGTTTTGTTCATGATCATTTATCATATGATCATTTAATATAAACCATTGGAACTTTTGCATTAAAACTTTTGTGTTCATTGTCTTTTTTTCCCTTTATTACATTATTTCAATAGCCATATATATTATATGCATACACACACTTGCAAATCTCTATCCACTCTGGATCTCATGGCCAACGACTCTATTAATGCCAGTTATGATTTCGAACATCCAATTAACGAAGCCGAAGACGAAGGCGGGGAAGATTGTGAAATACCAGGAGAATTAGCCAGGCTTCTAATGCAAGAAGAGAAAGCTATTTCACCTCATAAAGAGCCAGTTGAGGTTATCAACTTAGGAACTGAGACAGATAAGAAGGAAGTCAAGATCGGTGCCAACCTAGAAGATGGTATCATGAGAAGATTGGTTCATATGTTACATGACTATGTTGAAGTGTTTTCTTGGTCGTATGAATATATGCCAAGGTTGGATACCGACATTTTGGTTCATTCTCTGCCAACAAAGGAAGATTGTCCTCCTGTTAAGCAAAAGTTTCATCGCATGCGACCTGACATGTCTGAAAAGATAAAAATTGAAGTGATGAAAAAATTCGATGCACGATTCCTAGCTGTGACATCTTATCCTCAATGGGTTGCGAACGTGGTCCCCGTCTCAAAGAAATATGGAAAGGTTCGTATATGTGTAGATTATAGGGATCTGAATAGGGCAAGCCCCAGAGATGATTTTCCTCTACCTCAGATTGACGTCTTGGTTGACAACACCGCTCAACATAAAATTTTTTCCTTCATGGATGGATTTTCTGGCTACAACCAAATCAAGATGGCTCCTGAAGACAAGGAAAAGACCACCTTTGTTACACAATAGGGCACCTTTTTCTACAAAGTTATGTCGTTCGGATTAAAAATGCAGTGGCAACATATCAAAGAGCTATGGTAGCTTTATTTCATGATATGATTCATCATGAAATAGAAGTCTATGTGGATGATATGATTGCAAGGTCGTAAACCAAAGAAGAGAATCTTGATCACCTATACAAGCTATTTGAGAGGCTGAAGAAGTACAAGTTGAGGTTGAACCCTAATAAGTGCACATTCAGAGTAAGGTATGTAAATCTTCTAGGTTTTTCATTAGTGGTAAAGGCATCGAAGTTGATCCTGCAAAGGTAAAATTCATTCAAGAAATGCCCGTTCCCCACTTCGAAAAAGAGGTTAGAGGATTCTTGGGTCGTC
The DNA here is from genome assembly GCA_948472305.1 of Vicia faba. Taxonomy (NCBI): domain Eukaryota; kingdom Viridiplantae; phylum Streptophyta; class Magnoliopsida; order Fabales; family Fabaceae; genus Vicia; species Vicia faba. The sequence continues at coordinate 1,123,769,804 of OX451735.1, forward strand.
TTAACTACATTTCCCATTTCATATCTCACTTAACTGCTACTTGTGAGCAAATCTTCAAACTCTTGAAGAAAGATCAAGTAGTCAAATGGAATGACGATTATCAAATCGCCTTTGACAAGATCAAAGAATATTTACAAGAACCTCTGATCCTTATGCTTCCAGTGGAAGGAAGACCATTGATCATGTACTTGATGTGCTAGAGAATTCTATGGGGTGTGTGTTGGGCCAACATGACGAGTCTGGCCGAAAAGACCATGTAATATACTACCTGAGCAAAAAGTTAACCGACTGTGAAACCAGATATTCACTGCTCGAAAAAACTTGTTGCGCTCTTGCATGGGCTGCTCGCCGGCTAAGACAGTATATGTTGACTCACACCACTTTATTGATTTCTAAGATGGACCCTATTAAGTACATCTTCGAGAAGCCCGCTCTCTTCCGACGGATAGCTAGATGGAAAATGATTCTGACTAAATACGATTTTCAATATACAACACAAAAGGCCGTCAAAGGAAGTGTATTGGCAGATCATTAATCCCATCAAGCTGTTTATGATTATCAATCTATGAACTTTGACTTTCCATATGAGAATATCATGTAAGTGACTAACTGTGCAAAACCTAGACCGTATGACGGACCTGAACAAGGATCCCGATGGACTATTGTTTCTTGATGGAGCTTCCAACGCTCTGGGAAATGTAATTGGTGCGGTGATAATTTCTCCTGAATGTTGTCACACTCCTTTCAATACTAGACTATGTTTCGATTGTACGAAAAACATGGCTGAGTACGAAGCATGCATCTTGGGTTTGAAGGCTTCCATTGACTTAAGGATCAAAATTTGGATGTATTCAGAGACTCTGCTATAGTGATTAGACAAGTGAAGGTGGAATAGGACACTAAGCATTATGGAAGATATGCATGATGGCCTATTTGGGACAACTATGATTCAACTCTACTCTAATGTGTGGAAAAGAAGGAGGCAGAGAAAATTATGGAAGATATGCATGATGGGCTCTTTGGGACCCACTCTAGTGGATACATGTGATCGGTGGAAATAGAACTGACTGTTTTGGAATGCTGGTTCGCGTTTGCGTTTTGCAAAATATCGCGGTAAGCAAGAGTCGCCACCGTCTTTTATTTTCTCCAACAAGGAAAGGACAAAAGCACAGCAAAATTCCTTTTCGAGATGTTTCTCGGGTTCGGGAGGTAGATTATAGAAAGGGAAGGTGTTAGCACCCTTTTTATCCATGGTTATCCACGGGCTCTTAGGTACTTTCTCACTGTGTTTTCAAAAAGTTTTGCTTTTCTTGTGTTTGTGGGTTTTGAAAAATTCTTGTTTGAAAACTTCGATTTAACTCTTGTTTCTGTCCTCAAGAGTGTATGAAGTGTTGATGAAAAACTTTTGTTTGAAAAGTGTAAGTGCGAAAAAGTTTTTTTGTTTTGAAAGAGCAAGTACCTGAGAACTTCTACCTACTCAAAAGGAATTAAGCTGTGTAAATGTCCTTTAGACAGCGCTATCCCACTATTGAGAAGTAGGTAGCACCGTCGTTGGAGTTTTCGGGTCAATTCGATTTTAGGGACATGTGGTCACTAAAGCAATGGTAGGACGCCTTAGCGGTAACCCTAATGTCTTAGATCGTTTTTTATGGAGGCAACCGTTTTGAGGCAACTTTGATCTTTAGACAGGAGGGCGACCTCTAAAACTTCCTATACTCAATGACCACGTCGAGGCAACCAAGTGAGGCGTACCCTAGGAGTGGCATGTGCGAGTGTGTCAGGTTTCAGTTATGTTATCTTTGTACATGTTATTGTGAGCTACGATTGACTTTAAGTTAAGGTAACTCTTGTCATGCATAGCATAGTTAGCATACATCTAGCAATTAATGGTTCCGAAAAATAAAACTACGCTATTACAAGGCGTCGGGTATTTACATCGCCAAAAACAAACCATTGAAAAAAATGCGGGAAATTAAATAAAAGCGATAAAAAGTCCTAATTAAAGCTATTACATCCTCGGAGCAAATACAATTATATGGATCAAAAAGTAATGCGCGCGAGAAAAAATTGAATCGGAGAGTTTTTAGGGTTTTGACCCCTTTTAGAAAAGAAAGAGATTTTTTGTTATTTCTTGCATTTAATTAAACCTAAACTAATTAATTAAGAAAAAGAAATATTATTTTGGTTTTTGAATGTTTTAAGAAAATAGAAAAAAAACATAATTCTACATTGATTTTAATTTATTACAAAAGTATTAAAATTAACCTAATTAAAACTAAATTAATTATGTTAATATTTATTTACAAAATAACTAATTAAATTTAATAAATAAAAATATTATATTTTTTATGTTTTCTGAATTTATTAAGAAAAAGTTAATTATTTTAGCTAGTAGTTAATTAAAAATAAAAATAAAAAATCAAGCAAACAAATAATGAAAGAAAATAAAAATGCAAACTCAGGGGGGGTTTGGGCCAACTTTGGAGGTGTATTTTACAATTCTTGGCCCACTAACATTCCAGCCTGTTTGACTTTCCAGGATCATCCACGCGCTTGTTGACTTGGACACACGGTGGACATCATCTTGTGACCATCAGATTTGGCCTGATGGCCATCTGGTGCTTGGGATCTGGAGATCCATGATATGCTACGCCTGCTGAATCACATGCAATCACCTGGATAAAAATTATAACAAATATTTGGGGGACCTGGGATTCGAACCCAGGTCCCAATGGACATCCTACTCATGCTTCCACCAACTGAGCCACGCTGCATCTTTGTTATTAATATATACAACAATTAACATATATCAAACAAACGCTTATGCTTGGAAAGAAAATAAAACTCGCGCTAATTCAAATATACCAATCAAATGACAACACATTATCATCTTCAACCTTTTTTCTGTGTAAACAAAATCAAATAGCAGGGGTTTTTAACCTCCACTACCTCCTACAAGGAAAAATAGCGAATAGAACCACAACAAACATAAACATTTCGTGAGGTATGGGTTTTGATCGTCTTGGCCTCACGATTTCAACCATGTATCCCATTAGTCCCAATTTTTCCTGGATTGAAAATCCCTATTTGAAAGTTTGAAAACCCTAGAAATTCAAACATGGCATCTCTCGATTCAGGGCACTATGGTTCAATTCAATCGTTCCATTAGCTTTGTATGATCCCTAGCAATGCAACTCAATCACAAACACATCTTAAATGCGCATGAATTAAGATGTACAATTTTGAATTATAAACGCAAACCGTGAGATGGTATGTAGCGATTCCTTGAGCTTTGGTGCCTGAATTTGATTGTAAATCAGTCCTAGTACCTCCTGCAATGTGTTTGGATGGACAAATCGCCTTGAAGTGGCCTAGAATGCAAGAACCAGTTTTTAGTTTTCTTGAAAATTCTTGAAATTGTATGGTCTTTTTTGCAGCCTTTCAATCGTGTATTAGGTTATGGTTTGCTTGCTTGCATATAAGAGAATCAAATTAGGTCAAGAGTTGGGCCAATATCCATGTGCATTGATTATTGAATCCTTGATTGATAAATCAAATATTCTTGATTTTCCATGATTGAACAAGTTTCCAAAATTGGATTTTTTGTATCTTTTAGCTTGTGCATGAATTGGTCAGCATATTTGGATCATATTTGGTTCACAAATTGATTTAAAAATCAAATCTTGTATTTTCTTATGATTTAAATTAATTAAATGAATTAATATATATTAAAAATCCATTTAATCAATAAATTTAAGAAAATAAATCCCATTTAGCTTGGTGGGTCGTGCATAGGTCATGGGTGAAGTTTCAAGAAGAGATTTGAGGCCCATTAGCAAAAAGAAGGTGTTTTGAGCAAAGTTGACTTTTGCAAATTCATGAAAATTTCCCAACTTCTCCAATGCACAACTTGCTCAATTTTAATCATATGACCATGATCTTGGACATTTTGGAAAGCCCTTGAAGTCCTTTAACCAATGCTTTTGGTCCCGTGTCATTTGGATTTATCAATCTCAAGTTATCGCCTTTGACTCAAAGTGTACTTTTGTTGACTTTTGAAATTGACCTATAATGTAAAAATTGGTAACTTTTTGTGAGTATTTCTTGAACTTGGAGTGTGAAGAAGGATTGTAGGAAATTGCATCCTCTTCCAAATGAGCTTTGTATGGGATTTTTCTGATAAACCATGAAAAGTTATGCCCTGGTCAAGATACAGTTGACTTTTCTGCTGTCCAAAAATAATAACTTTTGCATCTTGATGATTTTTGAGCTATTCTTATGGGATCATGATCAAGACTTGATCAAATGATGATTGTGAACTCAAAATAAGATGTTGACCAAAAATTCTGACTTTTGACTGCAAAATGACCATTTTTCCCTTGCAGTTGACTGTAGATCAAATGGAGCTTTTGATTGTGCAAAATTGGCCCTGTGAGTCTTGGAACTTGGCATGTAGGTGCTTGAGAATGTATATAGGCCTATGAGACTTGATTGAACCATTGAGAACCCCAAATTCCTTGAAAGAATCAAAACCCTAATTTTGAACTGTCCTAGGAAGTGATTTGTCTGTACAACCCTTGAACAATTTTGAGCAATTTGAGAATCATTCTTGACAAATCTTGAGGAATATGGGAGGGAAACTTTTGGGGTACAACAGTTGCCCCTGTTCAATCTTCTTAAACCCGAGGATGTAGATTGGCTTGTGTGCCTTTCGTGATCTGAAGGTGGAAGATGATTGAACACTAAAGTGCCCAGAAATTTGCACTCGCATGGTATAGTATTAACATGGTGATGTCGGGAATGGACTTACAGATGCCATATGGAGAGATGATAGATAGGAGGATGAGCTTATAGATTCCATCTGGTGATTGTTGGTAGAAGGATGGGCTTATAGATGCCATCTGGAGATTGTTTGTTGAATTGTAACTTTGTAAGTTGAAAGAAGGAACCTGTGTAGGGTTGCCTGACGATGAGTCTGTGTAAAACTGCATCTGAGAGAGAGAAGGAACCGGTGTAGGGTTGCTTCATGATGGTCAAGTAGATAATTGTCCCGTCTGGTTTCAGGTGTTAACCTACAATCAATCGTCCGCAGATGTTTTCCTGGTTTGTTACAGGTATTAATCTGGAATTAGTCATCCGTAGATGCTTTTCCTGGCTTGTTACAGGTATTAATCTAGAACTTGAAAAGATTGGCCGGTGAGATAGTTGTCCTGGCTGGTTTCAGGTATTAATCTCTGACCTGAGAAAGAAAAATAGTTCTCCTGACTTGTTACAGGTATTAATTTTCAATCTCTTCGTGTAGATAACTTTCCTGGCTTGTTACAGGTATCGATCTACAATCAGTCGTCCACGGAATTTTCCTGGCTTGTTACAGGTATTCATCTAGAACTTAAGAAAGGTTGGACGAGGAGATAGTTGTCCTGGATGGTTTCAGGTATTAAACTCTGACCTGAGAAAGAAAGATGGTCTTCCTGGCTTGTTACAGGTATTAACTTTCAGTCTCTTTGTGTAGGGTGTTTTCCTGGCTGGTTTCAGGTATTAACCTACAATCAATCGTCCACAGATATTTTCCTGGCTTGTTACAGGTATTAATCTGGAATTAGTCGTCCACAGAATTTTCCTGGCTTGTTACAGGTACTAATCTGGAACCTGAAAAGATTGGCCGATGAGATAGTTGTCCTGGCTGGTTGCAGGTATTGATCTCTGACCGGAGAAAGAAAGATGGTCTTCCTGGCTTGTTACAGGTATTGATCTTCAATCTCTTTATGTAGATAACTTTCCTGGCTTGTTATAGGTATTGATCTACAATCAATCATTCACAGAATTTTCCTGGCTTGTTACAGGTATTCATCTGGAACTTAAGAAAGGTTAATGGTAGCCATCTTTGGATTGACCTTTTCCTGAAAAGGGCAAAACGTTAGCTGTATGCAATGTCATGATGTATGAAATGCATGATGTCATGATGTTCTAACGAATAAATGAGATCGTGTCGTATGCACTTTATCATGTATGTAAACAGGAGGTATGAAATGTGAAATGTTTATGAATGTATTTTCGTCTGGGAAAATAAATCCTTGACAAATGCCGGGGAGTTTGTTAAATCCTGGGCTGATTTTGAAGAGTCTGGTTGAATTCTTCATTTCCGCTGGGGATGATGCACGAAGATGGTTGCAAGGATAAACCTGTAGGAGAAGATGACTCCGTTGGGGAATAAACTTGGCGAAGAGATTACTCTGCGGGGAATTACTCTGTAGGAAGAGCTGCTTTGTTGAGATTTTAACGATAACTCCGCTGGGGATTCCGTCGATAAGCTCTATTGGGGATTTTGATGATGAACTCCGCCGGGGGATAGAAAGAACTCCGCTGGGGATGATCTTTCCGTTGCAACTTGCTGAGGATAACCCAGTTAGACTCTTGTGGAGATAACCTTATGAATATAGCTGGGGAGATATATTTGTATTCTACAGGGGACAAGCTTCCAGAATCTACTGGGGACGATGATTTAACTCTGGTGGGGAAGCTCTTTTAGACTGCGCTGGGAAATGGCTCCACTGAGGGTATCTTGTATTCCGCCGAGGAACATTCTTATACTCTTTTGAGGAATATTAAGACTGCCGGGGATGCTCTTTACGCTTGCTGGGGAATATCTTTATACTCCGCTGGGGAATACTAAGATCTTCTGGGGATACCCAACTTTTTAGGGCTGATGGTAGACTAACTCTGCTTGGGGAGAGTATTTGCTGAATCCTTCTAGTTGCAAGTCTCAGTGGGGAGAGCTATCATTATTGTCGTACTCTGCGAAGGCCTCTTGGACATATTCTTCAGCTGAACTTTACCTTGGTACCTTGGTGGACAGAGCAACTAGACCTCTCAGACACTTCTTATTGCCCCTACTTCCGATGTTACCCGTAATTAGTCCTTTGTTTCGTATGTAAATATTTATGAGCAGCAATTAATGTCAAATGCATATATCAAAAATGAACATTGGACGTTCTTTGCAAAACAAAGAGATAAAGGAAAAAAATTTGTAATTTGGTCTGAAAAATGAACTTGTATTGATTTTGAAGTTTGCCTGTAAATAGGAGCCTTTGTACAAGAGGCTGACGTCCTAGTAAGAGAACACCGCCGAACAAATAGGATGTATACAATTTGTAAAAAGAAAACAAAAGAACTATGTGAATAATCCCACTGGGTTTCAACTCTGCTATCGACTTTATATCTTCAAGCATCTCATCACTTTGCTGCTTAGTTGGAGATGAATCTGATTGACTGGTGTCGTCCGAGCCTGATAGTTGATACCAAAGTCCGGATGCGAGGTGATCCAATGAGACATAGTGTTACGCTTATCCCTAATTTTTGCCTGGACCGCCCTTTCAGGTTTTCAGTCCACCGGGCTACCCATTTTTGCCAAAGCCGCCTTTTCAGGTTTCGACTTGCCGGGTGTACAGATTTTTTTTATTTTCATCCCTTATTTTTGCCCGAACCCTTTTGGTTCGCCGGGAAGCCCTTATTTTTTCCTAGGCCAATCGACCTAGCGGGTCTTTAATTATGCGTAGTATCTTTTTACTACGTCTGCATTGACGGGGTGAGGAAGGTCGTCACCATCCATGGTGGTTAGAATCATCGCTCCTCCTGAGAAGATATTCTTAACCACAAATGGCCCTTCGTACGTAGGGGTCCATTTGCCCCTGGGATCACCTTGAGGTAGAATGATGCGCTTGATTACCAGGTCCCCGACTTCATACTCTTGTCGTCTGACTTTCTTGTTAAATGCCTTGATCATCCGTTTTTGGTATGTATGACCATGACAAATAGCAATGAGTCTCTTTTCGTCGGTTAGGTTTAGTTGATCAAGCCGGGTCTAGATCCAGTTGTCTTCACTTAAACCTGCATCCTTCATGATCCGGAGAGAGGGTATCTGAACTTCAATGGGCAGGACTGCCTCCATGCCGTATACCAAGGAGTAGGGTGTTGTCCCCGTTAACGTCCGTACTGAGGTACGGTACCCATGAAGAGCAAATGGTAACATTTCGTGCCAATCTTTGTAGGTTACTGTCATCTTCTGCACAATCTTCTTAATGTTCTTATTAGCTGCTTCTACAGCCCCATTCATCTTCGGCCGGTAGGGAGAAGAGTTGTGGTGCTGTATCTTGAATTGCTCACATAGCTCAGTGATCATCCTATTGTTAAGATTGGTACCATTATCCCTAATGATCCTCTCTGGTACACCGTATCGACAGATCAGGTTATGCCGAATGAATCGTGCCACGACGTTCTTGGTTAAGGTGGCAAAGGAAGCTGCTTTGACCCCCTTCGTAAAGTAATCAATCGCTACCAGGATGAAACGATGCCCGTTGGATGTCGTAGGTCTGATTTCGCCGATCATATCAATGCCCCACATTGCAAAAGGCCAAGGTGCTGTCAGGATGTTCAAAGGAACTGGAGGAATGTGCACTTTATCAGTGTAGATCTGGCACTTGTGACATGTCCGAGAATGTTGATAACAGTCAGCTTCCATTGTTGACCAGTAATATCCTGCCCGAAGGATTTTCTTCGCCATGGTATGTCCACTGGAGTGAGTCCCGAAGGTACCTTCATGCAGCTCTGCCATGATCCTTTCTGCTTCAATTTTATCCACATAACATAGTAAGGTTGAATCATGATTACGTTTGTAAAGAATGCCATTGCTGATGAAGAACTTTGCCGCGAACCTTCTCAGAAACTTCTTGTCATTAACAGATGCACCCTCGGGGTATTCTTGAGCTTCAAGGTACCTCTTTACTTCATGATACCAAGGTTTTTCTGTTACCTCTTCGGTCTCAAGATCACAACAATATGCGGGTTCATCCAATTTCCAAATAATGATCCGGGGAGCCTCGTTGTCCCATTTGACTTTGAACATAGAAGACATCGTAGCTAGCGCGTCCGCCAACTGATTCTCCTCTCTTGGGAAGTGTTCAAAGGTTATCTCCTCGAAATGGGGAATCAACGTCAATACATACTCCTTGTAAGGAATAAGATTTGGGTGTTTCATATCCCACTCGCCTTTGATCTGACTGATCACGAGAGAGGAATCTCCGAAGACACTCAGAAACTTGATCCTTAGGTCAATTGCAACTCGAAGACCCATGATGCATGCTTCATACTCCGCCATGTTGTTGGTGCAATTAAAACACGGTCGGGCGATAAGTGGAGTATGTGAGCCTTTAGGAGATATGATCACAGCGCCAATGCCGTTACCCAAAGCGTTTAAGGCTCCGTCAAAGTGCATAGACCATCGGGATCCTTCCTCAGGTCCTTCATCCGGTCCGGGTATCTCGCAGTCAGTTACTACCATGATATTCTCGTCTGGAAACTCAAAGTTCATGGATTGGTAATCATCCACTGCCTGATGTGCCAAATGGTATGCCAACACACTACCCTTGATTGCTTTTTGAGTCATGTACTGGATGTCATATTCAGTCAAGATCATCTGCCATCTTGCTATTCTTCCGGACAAGGCATGCTTTTCGAAGATATACTTGATTGGATCCATTTTTGAAATCAATAGAGTAGTGTGAGTCAACATATACTATCTTAGCCGGCGAGCATCCCATACCAAAGCGCAACAAGTTTTCTCGAACAGTGAGTATCGGGTCTCACAGTTTGTAATCTTTTTGCTAAGGTAATAAATAGCATGCTCTTTTCGGCCAGACTCGTCATGCTGACCCAGCACACATCCCATTGAGTTATCAAGTACTGTCAAGTATAAGATTAGAGGTCTCCCTTCAACCGGTGGCATAAGAATGGGTGGCTCTTGGAGATACTCTTTGATTCTTTAGAAAGCGGCCTGACATTCATCGTTCCAACGTACTACTTGATCTTTCTTCAGTAGCTTGAAAATTGGCTCACAAGTAGCCGTTAGGTGCGAGATGAATCGGGAAATGTAGTTCAACCGTCCTATAAAGCCTCTGACTTCTTTCTCTATCTTGGGAGCCGGCATCTCTTGTATGGCTTTCACTTTGGCAGGGTCCACTTAAATTCCCTTGTCGCTTACGACGAAACCTAGTAGTTTTCCAGATCTCACCCCGAAGGTGCACTTGTTCGGGTTTAATCTCAGCTTGTACAACTTCAACCGGTCAAACAGCTTCTGTAGATGGTCAAGGTGTTCCTCCTCAGTTTGGGACCTTGCAATCATATCATCGACATATACTTCAATCTCATGATGGATCATATCATGAAACAGAGCAACCATGTCACGCTGATATGTTGCCCCAACATTTTTCAACCCAAAAGGCATGACCTTGTAGCAAAAGGTGCCCCACTGAGTGACGAAGGTGGTCTTCTCCATGTCTTCAGGAGCCATCTTTATTTGATTATAACCGGAGAAATCGTCCATGAAGGAGAATACCTTATGCTGAGCAGTGTTGTCAACCAGAAAGTCGATGTGAGGCAGAGGGAAGTCATCCTTAGGGCTTGCCCTGTTCAAATCCCTGTAGTCAACACACATTCTAACCTTACCATCTTTCTTTGGCACTGGAACCACATTGGCGACCCACTGAGGGTAAGAAGTTACTGCTAGAAAAACGGTGTTAAATTGTTTCATAACCTCAACTTTGATTTTCTCGGACATCTCTGGACGCATACGGCGAACCTTCTATTTTACCGGAGGATAGTCTTCTTTGGTAGGTAGGTGATGAACCACAATGTCGGTATCCAACCCAGGGATATCTTTGTAAGACCAGACAAAGATTTCCACGTAGTCATGCAACATCTGAATCAACCGTTGTTTCACACTAAGCTCCAGATTTGCACCGATCTTGACTTCCTTTCTGTCTGTCTCAGTACCCAGATTCACTGTTTCCACTGGCTCTTCATGTGGCTGAATGGCCCTCTCTTCCTGAAGTAGCAGTCTTGCAAGCTCACCAGGCACTTCGCAATCATCTTCACCTTCGTCTTCGGCTAAGTTGATCGGATTTTCGAAGTCATAACTGGCAGTAGCAGAGTCGTTACCAGTGAGATCCAAAGTGGATTGGGACCTGTATATGTGAGTGTGTGTAAAATAGCTGTTTTGCAATATATAATAAAGAAAGACAAGGAGCGCAAGATTTGAAATGCAAAAAACATCCAATGCTTTTATTAATGATATATGAAAATGACACACAAAAGCCCTCACAAATGAAGCCACGGTGCCCCGGGTAAGACACCGGGCCATAGAGTTTCACAATATTGTTTGTTACAAATTCAAAACAAAATAGTTCATTACTGAGTAACAAAAGTAATAGGGACGAAGTCTTTGGCTGTCTAGTTGTTTGGTCTATCGTTGGTCGTAGGGTAGATCCAGCTGTCGAATTCAGATTCCTCCATGTCATCTTCGATGGAATTTACTCCCGAGTTGCTGATGAACACAGGAGGTCTTCCAATATTTGCACTACGAACAGCCCTTTGAGCTTCTGCAGTGAAACCCAAACCAAACTTGTTAGTCTTCTGAGTGAAATCAGGAAGTTGGCCCCAATTTGCATACTCACCCTTCTCAACAACAGCCCGGGCATCCTTTAAGGAAGCCATCTTCAATCACAGTCTCAGCGGATGCCAGTGTCTGAGGAACCTCTTCAAAGTGTTGGAATGGGGTCTCAATGAACTCCCCATCCATCTCTATGTACCGGAATGAGTTGAGGTGGCTGACCATGTACTCTTCCTCCCCTTGAACTGTCACAATCTTCCCTCTGACCGGGTACTTCAGCTTCTGATGGAGTGTAGAGGTCACAGCTCCAGCCTTATGGATCCATGGGTGACCCAGCAAACAAGAATAGGACGGTCGAATGTCCATCACGTAGAATGTAGAATCAAAGACCTGAGAACCAACTCTAATTGGAATATCAACCTCACCATGCACCATCCTTTTAGACCCATCAAAGGCCCGGACAACAATGTTACTTGGCTTTAGCTCCAGCCCTTCGCAATCCAACCTGTCTAGAGCTTTCTTGGGCAAGACGTTCAACGAGGACCCCGTGTCAACCAACACATGTGCGAGAGTAGTGCCCCTGCATTCAATGGAGACATGCAGGGAATCGTTATCGTTCTTCCCTTTAGCAGTTAGATCAGCGTCGGAGAAGCCCAAACCATTATCAGTAGTTAAATTGGCCACACAATCGGTAAACTGATCAGCTGATGTTTCTTGTGGCACGTGGGCCGTCTTTAGGAAGGTAATCAGGGCCTTGGCATGGGCCTCTGAACACAACAACAGTGATAACATAGAAATCTTGGATGGGGTTTGCCCCAGCTGCTCAACTACATTATAATCACTCTTCTTGATGATCCTCAGAATCTCTTCCATCTCCTCTTTGGAAGCTTCAACATTGATGGTCTTTGGTGCCTCCGTCTGGGCAGGCATATCAGTGGCGATCCCTTTGCCCCGAGCATCAGATGACTCGGCGACAGGGGTAGGACTAAGAACTTGATCAGGAATGGCATTAGGCACACTTGTAGGTGTGATGACAATAGGTCTCTGGATAGTTGGCGGCGCAATATCAGGTGAGAAAAGTCTACCACTGACGCCGGTGTTAGTATCAAACTCTTGCTTAACTCCAAGCATATAAACATTTGCCCCATAGTGCCAAGGGACAGCTTTGTCAGAGGTGTAGGGAATAGGCCCCGGAACAGTGATGATTATGGGTGCAATCTTCTGAACAGGCGTAATTCTGACAGGCTTCCTCGGGGGAGCCTTGGGAGAATTGTTGAAAATAGTGATAATGGAAACTTCTTCAGTAGGGGTGACAGGAACAACAATCTTCTCAAATAGGATTTCCTTATTATCCATCAAGTTTTGGATGCCTGAGTTCAAAGATGGGCAACCAGTGGGAGACACAGAACACAGATGGCAACCTTCACTACATCCCGGAAATAAACCGACTAGCAACAGGTTCCTCTTGACGGTCATCAGCGGGGTGACAATATCATCCATAGAGGCTACAAACAAGTCTTCCTCTACAGCATTTGCCCCATGTTTGGGTATGGGAGCAGTCACAACATTAGGCCTCTCGAGAGCCTCGAACTCAATCTCCTTTGCATCGATTAGGTCCTAAACCTTATTCTTCAAGGCCCAACAATCATTCGTATTATGCCCCGGGCTGTCAGAGTGATAAGCGCAGCGGGCGTTAGGATTGTACTTCGGTGATGTTGTGTTTACAATCTTCGGAGCTTCTTTCAAAGTCACCAGATTGGTCGTCAGTAACTGCGGCAATATCTGGGACAAGGTCATGCTGAGACGAGTGAACTGCCTTCGAGGTATCTCACCCCTTTGTTGGTTCTAACGCTGAGGTGCACCAGCAGGTTTTGAAATAACCACCGTGTTGACAGCTTGGCGGTGTTCAGACCTATTTTGTCTCCTTGAACCATAGACAGCACTGGACTCCTTCTTGAATGGTTTCTTCTCGGTGCTCGATGAGGCACCCTTCTGTATCTTCCCAACCTTGATACCATCTTCGATCCTTTCACCAGTTAGGATAAGGTCTGTAAACCCGGCTGAAGAGTTTCCAATCAGATGGTTGAAGAATGGACCAGATAGGGTCCTCAGAAACATATCAACAAGTTCACGATCAGTTAAAGGTGGCTGCACCCTTCCAGCCAGGTCTCTTCATTTTTTAGCGTACTCTTTAAATCCTTCACCCGTCCCTATCGACATACCCTGGAGTTGGGTACGCGTAGAAGCGAGGTCGGAATTATACTGATACTGCTTATAGAACGCAGTAGCCAAATCTTCCCAATTACGGATGCTGGCTCCATCCAGCTGATAGAACCACTCCAGCTGAGTCCCTGAAAGACTGTCCTGAAAGAAATGGATCCACAAATTTTTGTCAGCGGTGTAAGGCTGGATCTTCCTTACATACGACCGGAGGTGCAGCTTTGGACAAGAAGCTCTGTCATACTTGGCAAAGGCAGGTGCCTTAAACTTGTGGGGAATCACCACCCCAGAGGATAAACCTAGGTCTCCGAAGTCTAGTCCGGGCACATTCTATATCTCCATAGCGCTCAAGCGGTCCTCCAACTATTTGTACCTATCCTCGGCAGGAGGATACTGTTCTTCATCATAATCCGTCTCGTTGTCGGAGACCACGGGACTAAGAACCCTTCTCTCTTGTGGACTGTCTTTCCCTACAGAGGAGGTGGTCAGATCAACCTCATTTTGTAGTCCATTCCCAAATATGCGTCCAGTGTTGAACAAGACAGTCCTCTTCTTCTTCTTCTTCTTCCTCTCCTTTAGAATCAGAGTCTTCAAATCCTGTTGACCCCGGGCTAGGCTCATAACCAACTCTTGGAACTGGGCATTCTGGGCCTGGAGGGCCTTGATAACTTGTTCAGTGGAAGGTTCAGTAGACATGATGATTGCTGAAATAAACAGCGAAGAAGAGGAGTGACCTGTAAAAGGGGTACCTGTTATGCATATGATGAAATGAAATGCGTATGATTTATGTTTTCAAAGACAATCGGGATTCAAATTTGTAGACAAGAAAGGAAACACACTTTATTAGTTTTAATTTCAGAATTTAAATTGTTCAACAAATTGTCCTTAGGCGTTACAAGGATGAAAATACTGAAAAGTAAATAAAAGCTGTAAAAGAAACATCAAAGGTCCATCAATGCTCCCATGGCCTCTTCTTCTCAGTGCGGATATAGTCATTCAGGATCCGTTCTTTCTCCAATTGCTTAGTCAGCTTTTGGATCTTCTGTTCTTGTTCGTTGAACTTTTCCCGGTAAGAATCCCGTTCTTCCTGCAGTCGCGCCCAAGACCTCTTCAGTGTGCCAACATCAGTGGGCATATGAGGATGGAGGATAGTTGGAGGGACCTCTTCTTTATCAGCATCTTCCAGAATAATAGGCCTGACATCTTCGTATGGCATACCTAACTTCTGAGCACGGAGGAGGACCTATCTGAAATATAACTCCATTGGAAGAGAAGTCTTTGGCCCCAACTCCTGTGGGTCAGCTTTGTGAACTCTATCCCAAGCTATGATGAATCTACGACGCAGCTCGTCGCTATCTACCTGAAAATCAAAGACGATATGAGGTATCAACATCTCATGAGGCCCTTCTCTTCTGGATCTTCCAAACTGACGGAGACCTAAACACGGGTTATAATAGATTCCTCCACGGGTTCCGATCAATGGAACATTAGGATACTCTCCACAACGATCAATGACGGCCACCTCATCCAAGCCTCTGAGAGTCCAAATAATGTCTTTATCAGTATGAGACATTATCCTATGAGCCCAGCCCCTTCCTTCTTTTTTCTTCAGTACGGACTTAGGGAGGTGCAAAATAAACCACCTCGCTAATAAAGGAGCACAACACATCAAGGTTCCCCGTCTTCGGGCAGTACGAGTATAGAGCTGATAAAGGATATCACCCAAGAGAGTGGGTACAGGATTCTGAGAGATGAAGATCCTTATGGCATTAATATCAATAAAGGTGTCAGGATTTGGAAACAATACCAGGCCATAGATTAAGAGAGCCAGAATGTCTTCGTACGCTTTGAAGTCTAAGTCATTCCAGAAACAGTTAGCTTTACCAACCAGAAACTTAGACAAAAAGCCCTTAACTCCACTTCTAGTCTCCCAATTAGCCATTACCTCCTCTTTGGTCAAGTGAAGGGCTGCTGCAATCTCTTCGGGCCTAAGAGTCTTTTCCCAACCAGTAAATGGAGTCTGCTCCAAAACAGGTATAACCAAGCAACTCAGAGAATTCTTCCAGGGTAGGGACCAGCTGGAAGTCTGGAAAGGTGAAGCAATGGTATATCGGATCATAAAATTGGACTAGGACACTCATCAGTTGTTGGTCCCAATTTGAGGTGACTAAGACGAGAAGAGAACCATGCCTCCTGATGAAGGAAGTATTGTCTGGAATCCTGTCAACCAATTCTTTAAGCAAGGTGGGTGGTTGAACAAAGTTGAGCCAGATAGTATTCCTACGCATGGGCATCATGATGTCCTACAAAACAGAGCAAAGATGAAACCTTCTTGTCTTTGAAATGGGTTACTCCTTATGCAGGATGTATGCAATGTTATGATGTTATGATGTCATGGTAAAGGCACACCACAAGTATTCACAAGAGGAAAACATTGTAAAGGCACACAAGTCACACAAAAGAGCCCTTAAATTTCAGGCTGGCATGAAGTTCAGGTACTACCCTCTTTCAGTTTCAGTTGGTTAAGACCTGTCCTAAAAATAGTAACCGGGTTCTAGAGGATCTCAATATCACTGACTACCCTTAATCGGTCATAATTCCAGTTTGGAAACCTTTTCTTGCGGCCGGAACCATCGCGAGAGTTTAGCCTCAATGAGTGTAGCATACTGCTACTGTTCTATGGCCAAGTTGGTCAATTTAAGGTTCTAAGGTCAGTTGGTGCTTAATGACTCTTCAGAAGACCCATATTCTCCTCGTTCCAACACAAGAGATATCGGTACAGACCAAGGTGTCACACCAACATAGCTACTGCTTCATCCGTGTCAGTCTATGCCGGACAGATCCCTCACAGTTTATTGCTACTTACCTAAAAAGGGTACCCCCAGATCCGGGTTAGGATCTATAAAACTCCGATACAAGCCCCCAAATTTTAAAGCATACAAAGCATACAATTGAAAACATAGTGATCTAATCATAAGGTACACCTCACTTATAAGATATTCCCCAGCAGAGTCGCCAGTTCTGTGATCGGTGGAAATAGAACTGACTATTTTGGAATGCTGGTTCGCGTTTGCGTTTTTCAAAATGTCGCGGTAAGTAAGAGTCGCCACCGTCTTTTATTTTCTCCAACAAGGAAAGGACAAAAGCACAGCAAAATTCCTTTTCGAGATGTTTCTCGGGTTCGGGAGGTAGATTATAGAAAGGGAAGGTGTTAGCATCCTTTCTATCTGTGGTTATCCACGGGCTCTTAGGTACTTGCTCACTGTGTTTTCAAAAAGTTTTGCTTTTCTTGTGTTTGTGGGTTTTGAAAAAGTCTTGTTTGAAAACTTCGATTTAACTCTTGTTTCTGTCCTCAAGAGTGTATGAAGTGTTGATGAAAAACTTTTGTTTGAAAAGTGTAAGTGCGAAAAAGTTGTTTTGTTTTGAAAGAGCAAGTACCTGAGAACTTCTACCTACTCAAAAGGAATTAAGATATGTAAATGTCCTTTAGACAGCGCTATCCCACTATTGAGAAGTAGGTAGCACCGTCGTTGGAGTTTTCGGGTCAATTCGATTTTAGGGACATGTGGTCACTAAAGCAATGGTAGGACGCCTTAGCGGTAACCCTAATGTCTTAGATCGTTTTTTATCGAGGAAACCGTTTTGAGGCAACTTTGATCTTTAGACAGGAGGTCGACCTCTAAAACTTCCTATACTCAATGACCACGTCGAGGCAACCAAGTGAGGCGTACCCTAGGAGTGGCATGTGTGAGTGTGTCAGGTTTCAGTTATGTTATCTTTGTACATGTTATGGTGAGCTACGGTTGATTTTAAGTTAAGGTAAGTCTTGTCATGCATAGCCTAGTTAGCATACATCTAGCAATTAATGGTTGCGGAAAATAAAACTACGCTATTACAAGGCGTCGGGTATTTACATCGCCAAAAACAAACCCTTGAAAAATAAATGCGGGAAATTAAATAAAAGCGATAAAAATTCCTAATTAAAGCTATTACATCCTCGGAGCAAATACAATTATATGGATAAAAAAGTAATGCGCGCGAGAAAAAATTGAATCAGAGAGTTTTTAGGGTTTTGATCCCTTTTAGAAAAGAAAGAGATTTTTGTTATTTCTTGCATTTAATTAAACCTAAACTAATTAATTAAGAAAAATAAATATTTTTTTGGTTTTTGAATGTTTTAAGAAAATAGAAAAAAAAACCTAATTCTACATTGATTTTAATTTATTACAAAAGTATTAAAATTAACCTAATTAAAACTAAATTAATTTTGTTAATATTTATTTACAAAATAACTAATTAAATTTAATAAATAAAAATATTATATTTTTTATGTTTTCTGAATTTATTAAGAAAATGTTAATTATTTTAGCTAGTAGTTAATTAAAAATAATAAAAATAAATCAAGCAAATAAATAATGAAAGAAAATAAAATGCAAACTCAGGGGGGGTTTAGGCCAACTTTGGAGGTGTATTTTGCAATTCTTGGCCCACTAACATTCCAGCCTGTTTGACTTTCCAGGATCATCCACACGCTTGTTGACTTGGACACACGGTGGACATCATCTTGTGACCATCAGATTTGGCCTGATGGCCATCTGGCGCTTGGGATCTGGAGATCCATGATATGCTACGCCTGCTGAATCACATGCAATCACCTGGATAAAAATTATAACAAATATTTGGGGGACCTGGGATTCGAACCCAGGTCCCAATGGACATCCCACTCATGCTTGCACCAACTGAGCCACACTGCATCTTTGTTATTAATATATACAATAATTAACATATATCAAACAAACGCTTATGCTTGGAAAGAAAATAAAACGCGCGCTAATTCAAATATACCAATCAGATGACAACACATCATCATCTTCAACCTTTGTTCTGTGTAAACAGAATCAAATAGCGGGGGTTTTTAACCTCCACTACCTCCTGCAAGGAAAAATAGCGAATAGAACCACAGCAAACATAAACATTTCGCGAGGTATGGGTTTTGATCGTCTTGGCCTCACCATTTCAACCATGTATCCCATTAGTCCCAATTTTTCCTGGATTGAAAAGCCCTATTTGAAATCTTGAAAACCCTAGAAATTCAAACATGGCATCTCTCGATTCAGGGCACTATGGTTCAATTCAATCGTTCCATTAGCTTTGTATGATCCCTAGCAATGCAACTCAATCACAAACACATGTTAAATGCGCATGAATTAAGAGGTACAGTTTTGAATTATAAACGCAAACCGTGAGATGGTATGTAGCGATTCCTTGAGCTTTAGTGCCTGAATTTGATTGTAAATCAATCCTAGTACCTCCTGCAATGTGTTTGGATGGACAAATCGCCTTGAAGTGGCCTAGAATGCAAGAACCAGTTTTTAGTTTTCTTGAAAATTCTTGAAATTGTATGGTCGTTTTTGCAGCCTTTCAATCATGTATTAGTTTATGGTTTGCTTGCTCTCATATAAGAGAATCAAATTAGGTCAAGAGCTGGGCCAATATCCATGTGCATTGATGATTGAATCCTTTATTGATAAATCAAATATTCTTGATTTTCCATGATTGAACAAGTTGCCAAAATTGGATTTTTTGTATCTTTTAGCTTGTGCACGAATTGGTCAGCATATTTGGATCATATTTGGTTCACAAATTGATTTAAAAATCAAATCTTGTATTTTCTTATGATTTAAATTAATTAAATGAATTAATATATATTAAAAATCCATTTAATCAATAAATTTAAGAAAATAAATCCCATTTAGCTTGGTGGGTCGTGCATAGGTCATGGGTGAAGTTTCAAGAAGAGATTTGAGGCCCATTAGCAAAAAGAAGGTGTTTTGAGCAAAGCTGACTTTTGCAAATTCATGAAAATTTCCCAACTTCTCCAATGCACAACTTGCTCAATTTTAATCATATGACCATGTTCTTGGACATTTTGGAAAGCCCTTGAAGTCCTCTAACCAATGCTTTTGGTCCCATGTCATTTGGATTTACCATCTCAAGTTATGTCCTTTGACTCAAAGTGTACTTTTGTTGACTTTTGAAATTGACCTATAATGTAAAAATTGGTAACTTTTTGTGAGAGTATTTCTTGAACTTGGAGTGTGAAGATGGATTGTAGGAAATTGCATCCTCTTCCAAATGAGCTTTGGATGGGATTTTTCTGATAAACCATGAAAAGTTATGCCCTGGTCAAGATACAGTTGACTTTTCTGCTGTCCAAAAATAGTAACTTTTGCATCTTGATGATTTTTGAGCTATTCTTGTGGGATCATGATCAAGACTTGATCAAATGATGATTGTGAAATCAAAATAAGATATTGACCAAAAATTATGACTTTTGACTGCAAAATGACCATTTTGCCCTTGTAGTTGACTGTAGATCAAATGGAGCTTTTGACTATGCAAAATTGGCCCTGTGAGTCTTGGAACTTGGCATGTAGGTGCTTGAGAATGTATATAGGCCTATGAGACTTGATTGAACCATTGAGAACCCAAAATTCCTTGAAAGAATCAAAACCCTAATTTTGAACTGTCCTAAGAAGTGATTTGATTGTACAACCCTTGAACAATTTTGAGCAATTTGAGAATCATTCTTGACAAATCTTGAGGAATATGGGAGGGCAAATTTTGGGGTACAACAATACACTATGGCAAAGAAAATCCTGAGGGTTGGTTACTATTGGTCCACAATGAAAAATCATTGTCATCATCTCTTAAGGACTTGCCATAAGTGTCAAATCTATACTGACAAGGTCCGTGTACCTCTTATTCCTCTAAATGTCATGACTGCTCCATGGTCGTTCACAATGTGGGGCATTGATGTTATTGGAGAGATAAAACCTACTTCCTCAAATGGAAATTGTTTCATCCTTGTTGCCATTGATTACTTCACCAAATGGGTCAAAGCTACCTCATATGCCTTAGTCACCAAGAATGTTGTAGCCAGGTTTATCAAGCATAACCTCATCTACCATTACGATATCCCCGAAAGGATCATCTCTAACAGTGAACCAACCTCAACAATGCTATGATTACGGAACTTTGTACTCAGTTTAAAATCAAGCATCACAATTCTAGTCTGTACAGACCAAAGATGAATGGCGTAGTGGAAGCTGCCAATAAAAATATCAAGAAAATTATGCAAAAGATGGTGGTAAACTACAAAGACTAGCATGAGATGTTACCGTTTTCTCTCCATGGCTACCATACTTCGGCTTGTACGTCAATTAGGGAAACTCCTTTCTCCTTGGTCTATGACATGGAAGCCATCTTACCTGTTGAAGTTCAGATTCCCTCTCTAAGCATAATGAAGGAAGCAGATTTGGGTGAATATGAATGGATTCAAACTAGGTTGGATCAGTTGAACTTAATTAACGAGAAGCGACTGGATGCTGTTTTTCATGGTCAGATGTATCAGAAGCGTATGATCAAGGCTTTCAACAAAAAAATCAAGCCTCGAGTATTTCAGACTGACGACCTGGTAATAAAGCGCATCATTCTTCCACAAGGCGACCCCAGGGGAAACAAGACTCCCACTTACGAAGGACCATTTGTTGTAAAGAAAGTTTTCTCTGGAAGCACATTCCCAAATCAATACATTATCAAGTGCAAATTTATGGGCACTTTAGTGTTCAATCATCTTTCACCTTCAAGCCACGAAAGGTGGATCCACCAATCTAACTCTTCAGGTTCAATAAGATTGAACAGGGGCAGCTGTTGTACCCCAAAATTTGCCTTCTCATTTTTCATGAATGTTCACAAGATCTCTATTGGTTCAAGACTGCACAAGGTTTGATCAGCTCAAGATACCTCCTCAAACACTGATGACTCAAAACTTGGGTTTGAGTTTGCACAAGTACAATTGGACTTTTAATTCCCCATATAGTTTCCATAGATCACATTGGGCTCTCAATCATCAGGCCGAAGATGGAAATTCTAAATCCTCGAAAGGAGGAAGAGGAAATTGTCAAAAGGGCAAAGCAGATAAAAAAAGGTGTGCAGTTACAGATAACCATGTCGAATTCAAAATTTGGTTCAGGTTGTTCGAACCACATGACTGATCGAAAGGAATGGTTGGCAGATTTATGACAAGTCGAAGAAGAGCAAGCTTTCTTCGATCCCTAACCTTCGATTGGGAAATAGCTTCTTCGGGCAACCTGCTTCGATCCACCTCTAAACCCTTATACACACATAGTTTTGACACTATGAATTACAACTTAACAGACCAACTAATTCATTGTGTCTAAACTGTTTATATTCATCATGGTTCTTAGTCTTCTGCATACTTTAACCTGCACTCCCTTCTTCATTATGTCTGCAATTTGATTCTCAGTTCTGCAGTGTTCCAAATTGATCTTCCCATCTACTACATGCTCTCGGAGATAATGGAACCTCATTTCGATGTGCTTTCTTCGACCATATACTATTGGGTTCTTCGCTAGATTGATAGCTGACATGTTATCTATCTTCATGCTTGCTTCGAGCAACCTGCTTCGATCAACCTCTAAAACCTTTGACACACATAGTTTTGACACTATGAATTATAATTTAACAAAAAAAAAACTTGCTGATAATAGTTCATTGCAAGAAGAAGGTACTGGCGACATAGTCTTTTAAATGAGTAATGGAGAAAAAGTTATGGTTAAAGATGTTCTCTATGTACATGGAATAAATTAAATCTTTTTAAGTGTTGGACAACTAGTCGAAAGTTTTTCCCAGTTGTCATGAAAGATAGATTTTGAGATTGTTCGACACCAAGAACAATTTAGTCTTAAAATCTCCGTTGTCAAAAAATAGGACATTTAAGACAATGATCAATTCGACAAAAGTTCAATGTTTGAAAAATGTTCTACCACAAGGATAGTTGGTTGTGGCATTTGATGTTTGAACATTTGAACTTTCGAACACTTAATCAACTCATTACTCAAGATGTGGTTACTGGTATTCCAAGTCTTGAGATGCCTAAAAAAACTTTGTGAAGTTTATTTAGTGGGAAAGCAATCCATAAATTCTTTCATTTCGACTATGCTAATGAGATAATCTTGCATACTCAAAGTGGTACATTCAGATGAATATGGTCCATTCGAAGAACACACAATTGATGGAAACAAATATTGTTTTATTTGTTGATGAGTTTGGTCGAAAGTTGTGGATCTATGTGATCAAAACGAAAGGACGGAGTATTCGACATCTTTAAGAGATTTAAGATGCTTGTCGAAAACAAGAGTAAGAAAATGATCAATGTTCTACAGAGATTCAAGATATTTGTAGAAGGAATCAAGTTAAAGACTGAATTTTGAAGAACATTAATCAAACCCATAGGCCATGCTACATGATCTTGCTTTGCAGGCCTCAAACTTGTGTTTCTCTATATAATAAATTGTTTACACAATTAATTAAGCTCTTACCCAAGTATTTAAAGTATTGTCCAAGCCAATTTTCCCTTAATGGCACAAAGTTATCATTTCCATTTTAGAAAAGTAAGCTTAAAACAAAGTCAATTTGTATTGAGCCTTGCACTTATTCTTTCTGCGCACACAACCCCTACAAACTAAAAGCAACATGTCTAAGGCTGCTACCAACTCATATCATGCTTATATAATACTTTGGGACTTGTCTTCTCACTTTCCTTGAAAAAGCAAGTTATAAAGCCAAAAGGCTAGAACTCATAAATCTGGTATGCAAGTAATCTCTAACCCTTTTCCATACTGTGATACAGTGGCGGAACCGTTGTTATACTGGTTTTGCATTTTTTGTTTGCAAATGTCATGGTAAGCAAGAGTCGCCACCGACTTTTCTTTTATCCAACAAAGGAAAGGGTGAAAAGAACAGAAAAATACCTTTTTCGAGATTGTCTGAGTAAGGGGGTATATTATGGAAAGGGAAGGTGTTAGCACCCTTTCCATCCATTGTTTTCCATGGGCTCTTAGGTACTTGCTCGTTTTAAAAATTGCTTTCGTGTTTGTGTGAAAAAGTTTTGAAAATGCCTTAGTGCGGCGATTCACTTTATGGTAACTCTTGTACCAGTCCTTAAGAGTGTGATAAAGCGTTTTGAAAACATGGTTTGAAAAGTGTGGTGTGAAAATTTGTTTGAGCAAGTACCTAACAATTATCTACCTACTCGAAAAAGACGGTTATTTTCCTCCTATCCTTTAGACAGTGTTATCCTACAATTAGTGAGTAGGTAACCCTAGTCGTTGGATCTTGAGGGACTATCGAAAGGGACGTAATGGTCATTGAAGGAAACATGTAAGGATACTTAGCATTTCGAAGGGACTATCATCATAAGATCATTTATCGTAAGCAACTCGAGAGACATTTTGGGACTATGATCTTTATGATGACTTTAAACCGAGGGTCTTTGCTAAGAGTATCCCTATGTTCGAGGGACATGACCACTATTTCCGAGGAAACCAAAGTGGGAAATAACCTAGGGGTGTACGTGTGCAAAGTGTTCTTTTTCAGATATATTTATCTTGAATTTAGTGATCTACTGATTGATTGATTAATCATACATGCCTAGGTTGCTAGCAATTTATATACAGACAAATATAAAATATAAAAGCGAGAAATACAGGTCCTACGCTATTACAAGGCTTTGGCGTAGATACATAAATAATTACTAAAAAAATAAAGTGAGGAAATAAAATCCTAATTAAGCTATTACATACTGAACACCATTACAGAATTAAAAAAGGCTAACATAAATAAACGCGCGCATGAATTGAAAATACGTCTAAAATCTTAAATGAAAGGAAATGTTTGTTTGTTTTTAATATGAAAAGAAATTGAATTGAAAAAGTCCTAAGTCTATTCAAGTTTAGTTTTTAAGAAAATAATAAAATAGTTAATTAATTGACAAAATTAATTTAATGTAAAAAACTAAACCTAATGCCTTTTGGTGTTTTTCTTCTTAATGATAATTAATGCTTAGAAGAAGTGAAAGAAAGGAAACCCAATCAAAAGGATAAAAAGGACAAGAAACGAAAGGAATGCACTCTGGGAAGTAAGGCATGGATCGAAGAGGCTTAGATTGCTCTTCGATCCAGAGGGCTGATCGAAGATGCCTGCAAGACTGCACATCTGGGGCGTTCGATTTGGATGAGTCATCCTTCGATCTGGAATTTTACCAGGAACTTTGTTAGAAAAACACAAAATATATGACCTGGGAATTGAACCCAGGTCCTTTTCGTTGCAGCACCTCTTCCTCACCAACCTGGTCGAAATATATTTATTGGTAAAAACAAAACTACAATATTACGTTAGAAACAAAAACACATTATTTAACTTAAACATCGAATATGCTCTCTCAGTGCTCCCATATGGTGTTAACCCAGCAAAAACAAACTACAACAGTAAAAATCAAAGGTAAGCTCAGATCGTGCCCCAACAATGACACGATCTCAATCCTGCACCTTTGCTCACATGTAGCACACACAAACAAACATGAAGATTAGTAGCAGTATGTATATATTTTTTACATGAATTTAAATCATATTTAACAAGTTTGAGAGTAGAGGCAAAATTACCAACAAGGGGGATTGTATGAGGGATGCTTCTGTGTGAACCCCATGAACACGGTTCAGGTGTTAGTCTGGACGGAGGCTGCATGCAAAACCGGCTTTGAGTTTGCAAACCCTTGGAAACTTTGTGCAACTTTATAGAATCTCATGGGGCAGACAACATTTTCTTCTAAGGCAGCCTCTGTGCGTTTTTTCCATCCTCTTTTCTCTGAGAGCATGAGGTTTATATAGACAAAGGAATTTAATTCAATATTTGTGTATCAAATCTTGGTCCATTATGATGAAGAGATTTGATTTTATTTCTTAGTAAAGACTTGTTATATTTGATTCAATCACGTTCCAATATATTTTCATGCATTACTACCAGCCTATCATGAGTTGTTTGGGCCTCAAATATGATGAAAATCAAAAGCTGACCTGCCCCTACAGATCCACTTCCCTTCGAGTTTTCTCTCTTCAAAGGCTCTAAGTTCCAGTTCGAATTACTCCAACTTTGATTGCATAGCCCCTTTGATTGAGCCTCCCTCTGCTTCGATTGCTTGATTCGAAAAGAATCACCCTGGTCGAATCAACTCTTGTGGGGCTGGGAGAAAACAAGGAAAGAATCTGGCCTTTAACTCAGGAATTGAGTCCACAATCAATATTAGATTCTTGCCATATTTGCAAGGAAAACATGCCATTTTGAACTTTAGGTGAACCTGGACAAGTTAGGATATATGTTTTTTTTCTTAGTCATGCCAGCCTACTTCATTCCTTCGAATCTGCCTTCTTTGCCAGCTTCAAAGTCCTATTCAAATCCATTCAGAACATTCCCTATTAGACAGCTTCGACCATCCCTTGGCCTTGTGATGAGTCTAAGTTCTGATTCGAAGTGTTCAAAACTTCCTTCATCAGAGCATTTTAGATTAAGACAAACTCTGCACGGAAATGCCATTCAAAGTTCATTACATTTTGATGTTCTGATTATGGGAAACTCTGAAGTTCCAGTCGAAGGACACTCTGAATTGCCAGTCAAAGGACCTTTTGGAATGCCAATCGAAGGGCCTTTGTCCATACCAATCGAAGGGTACTTGTTAAAATGCCAATCGAAGGACACTGTTACAATGCCAATCGAAAGGTACTTTTTAAACTGCCAATCAAAGGACACTATTAGATTGCCAATCGAAGGACACTGTTACAATGCCAATAAAAAGGTACTTGTTCTTGCCAATCGAAAGGTACTTGTTCATGCCAATCAAAAGGTACTTGTTCATGCCAATCGAAGGGCGCTATGTAGATGCCAATCGAAAGGCATTTTGGAGATGCCAATCAAAAGGCACTTTGGAGATGCGAATCGAAGGAAAATTAAAAGCATCACTCACAAAATTTCCTTTTCCTTAGGTAAGGGTTAGTGACCAACCATTTAAGGGAAGACCTTGGGAAACATGAGAGGGAAAATTTTGGGGTACAATAGTTTCCCCTGTTCAATCTTCTTAAACTTGAGGATGTAGATTGGTTGGTCTTCCTTTCGTGATCTGAAGGCAGAATATGATTGAACACTAGAGTGCCTAAAAATTTTCACTCGTCTGAGATGATACTTGACTGTGTAGATGGTATCGAGAATGGGCTTATAGATGCCATTTGGAAAAGTGGATGGAAGATCGTTGGAGATGGGCTTAAAGATGCCATCAGAACGTAACGGAGAGTCATCAGAGATGGTCTTAAAGATGCTATCCAGAACAATGATGATTTCATGAAATATCCCTTTGTGAGAATTCCTGCTCTTGATGTTAGAGAGGACTCCGCTGAGGAATATTGGTCTCTATCTTGTAACATAGATTTTTAGGAGCTTCAGTTGTCCATTACTCTACTGTGGGGTCATCAATTGATTGAAGAAACCAAAGTGAACTGATGTCTGGTCAGGATCCAGGCTTTACAGTGGCTTGCTAAAGATGATAAGGCTAACGGTGATCTGGTCGTGCTCCAGGATTCACATCGACTTACTAGGGAGATGAGATTAAACTGTTATCTGGTCAGGATCCAGGCTTCACAGTGTGTTGAATTGTTGATTGACTATTATTCAGTAAGTTTCTGGGTTTCATAGCTTCTTTAACTGGAATAGAAATCTTAGTATCGATTTGACTGAACCAGGGGAAGGCCTTGAATTAGCTTTGACTGGCATAGTAATTAGGAGAATCTTAGTGACGATTCAACTGACCTAGACGAAAGTCTTGGAGTATAGTAATCAGAGATATCTTAGTGTCGACCTGTCTGACCCTGAAAAATCATGGGCTAACTTTGACTGACATAGTAATCAGGAGAATCTTAGTATCGATTCAACTGACCCAGAAAAAAGTTTTGGAACTTCTTCCACTGGAATGGTAATCAGAGAGATGTTAGTGTCGACCTGTCTGACCCAGGGAAAATCTTGGGTTAACTTTGACTAGCATAATAATAAGGAAAATCTTAGTATCGATTCAACTGACCCAGACGAAAGCATTGGAACTTCTTCCACTTAAACGGTAACCAGAGTGATCTTAGTGTCGACCTTTCTGACCCAGGGAAAATCTTGGGTTAACTTTGACTGTCATAGTAATCAGGAGAATCTTATTATCGATTCAACTGACCCAGAAGGAAGTCTTAGATCTTCTTCCACTTGAATGGTAATCAGAGAGATCTTAGTGTCGACCTATCTGACCCAGGGAAAATCTTTGGTTAACTTTGAATGGCATAGTAATCAGGAGAATCTTAGTAGCGATTCAACTGACCTAGACAAAAGTCTTGGAATACCTTCCACTGGAATGGTGATTAGAGATATCTTAGTGTCGAACTGTCTGACCCAGGGAAAATCTTACGAGGATATCCTTCTGAGGAAAATCCTGGAATAGCCCTTTATTAGACGTAGCTTATTGATTTGATCTTTTCCCTGAAAGGTAAAGAGTTAGTCGTATGCAATGTCATGATGTATGCAATGAATTGTGATGATGTTCTCAAAATAAATGAGATTGTGCATTATGCAATATGTATGTGCATGCCATGATGTATGAATATGGGATGCTATTGCGGTATTTATTAGTCGGGGAAAATAAACCCTGGACTGCTGCTGAAGAGTAATAGGAGACTGAAGTATTCATTTCCGCTGGGGATGGTGAATGAAGATGATTATGGTGGGGATTTACTCCTTTCTGTTTGTGAATATTCTGCCAGGGAGAGACTCTGCCTGAGAATAATTCTGCAGGGGAATAACTCTGTTTGGGAGAGGAGATGCTTTGCTGGAATATTTTACCGATTTGGAGAAATAAACTCCGCTGGGGAATGAACTTCCGTAGTTGGAAGAATAAACTCTGTTGGGGGTTGAGATTCCTCATTTAGAGAAGTAAACTTTGCTCGAGAGGAGGTTCCGCATTCATAGAAATAAACTCTACTCGGGAGAAAGCTTTATAACCCGTTTGCGATTATAAGACTCGGCTGGAGAATATAGATATCGGCTCTCTGAAGGAACTTTGCTGGGGAAAGTAACTCCTGTTTAGGGAAGCAGAGATCAAAACTTTTGGTTGCCTCTACTCTGCGGGGAACATAGACGTCACGGGGGAATATTTAATGATGACTTCGTCTCCAAATTGTCTCTTCCCCTGTACCTACTGGAAGGAGTAACTGTCGGAATTGCAAATTATTTTTTTAGACTTTGCCTTGTTCCTTAAGCCATGAGCAACTGTCCTTTTGTTTCTTATGCAAATATTTGTGAATAGCAATCATATTCAAATGCATATGTCAAGAATAAGTCATTGGACGTTTTTGCAAAATAAACAGGAAAAAGAAAAAAGAAAAACAAACAGTTTTATACTTCCAAAGAAACGATTTGTATTGATTTCTGAAGTTTTCCTATAATAGGCGTTATGTACAAAGAGGCTAACGTTCTAGTAGGAGAATGCCGCCATGAGAGCTAAGACTATACAAAGTAGTGTACAAATAGAAGAAAACAGTTATGTGTAATAATCCCATTGAGTTTCAATTTTACTATTGTCACCATGTCATCGAGCGTCTCATCACTTTGCTACTTGTCTGAAGCTGACTGGATTGATCGGTGTTGTTTGAGCTTGATAGTTGGTACTGAAGTCTGGTCGCAAGGTGATCCAATGAGACAAAATTATACGCTTACAATCCCTAACTTTTGCCTGGACCGCCCTTTCGGGTTTTTAGTCCACCGGGATACCCTTTTTTTCCCAAGCTGCCTTTACAGGTTTTCGACTTGCCGGGTGTAAAGATATTTTTTGTTTTCATCCCTAATTTTTTCCCAAACCCTTTTGGTTCGCCGGGATGCCCTTATTTTTCCCTAGGCCAGTCAACCTAGCGGGTCTTTATTAATGCGTAGTATTTTTTCACTATGTCTGCATTAACAGGGTGAGGAAGGTGGTCAAAATCCATGGTGGTCAAAACCATGGCTCCTCCTGAGAATATGATTTTGATCACAAATGGCCCTTCGTATGTGGAAGTCCATTTTCCCCTGGGATTTCCTTGTGGCAGTATGATGCGCTTGATCACTAGATCCCCGACTTCATATACTTGGCGTCTGACCTTTTTGTTGAAAGCCTTGATCATCCGTTTTTGATACATTAAACCATGACAAACAGCAGTAAGACTTTTCTCATCAATCAGATTCAATTGATCAAGTCGAGTTTGTATCTAATTGTCTTCGTTCAAACCCGCATCCTTCATGATTCTCAGAGAAGGGATCTGGACCTCAATAGGAAGAACAACCTTCATGCCATATACCAGAGAGTAGGGTGTTTCCCCTGTCGACGTTTGCGCGGAGGTATGAATACCATGAAGAGCTAATGGTAACATCGCATGCCAATCTTTGTATGTCACCGTCATCTTCTGGATAATTTTCTTAATGTTCTTGTTAGCAGCCTCCATAGAGCAATTCATCTTCGATCGGTAAGGGGAAGAATTATGATGTTGGATCTTGAATTGTTTACAGAATTCGGTGATCATCGTATTATTGAGATTCATACCATTTCCAGTGATGATTCTCTCTCAAACAGCGTATCGACAAATCAGGTTATGCTTGATTAACCGCACCACCACGTTCTTGATATCAGTAGCAAAAGACGCAGCTTTAACCCACTTCATGAAATAATCAATGGCCATCAGGATGAAGCGATTCCCAATGGAAGCGGTAGGTCTAATCTCTCTGATCTTGTCAATGCCCCACATTGCAAAGGGCCAAGGAGCCGTCAATACGTTCAAAGGAACCGGATGTACATACACCTTACCAGCGTAGATCTGGCATTTGTGACAATTTTAGGAATGCTGATAGCAATCCGCTTCCATAGTGGACCAATAGTATCCTTCCTGTAGGATATTTTTAGCCATGGTATGTCCACTAGAATGGGTTCCAAAGGCGCCTTCGTGTAGATCTGTCATAATCCTCTCTGCTTCGCACTTGTCTATGCACCGAAGCAGAGTAGAGTCATGGTTGCGCTTGTAGAGGATTCCATTATTGAGGAAGAACTTTGTAGCGAACCTTCTCAGAAACTTCTTATCATTTACAGATGCCTCCTCGGGATATTATTGAACCTCGAGATACCTTTTCACTTTATGAAACCAAGGTTTGTATGGTACTCCTTCAGTGTCAATCTCGTAGCTGTATGCTGATTCATCCAGCCTCTCGATGGTAATTCAGAGAGCCTCATTATCCCACTTGACCTCGAACATAGATGACATCGTAGCTAGCGCATCCGCTAACTAATTCTCTTCTCGTAGAAAATGTTCAAAGGTGACCTCTTCAAAGTGAGGAAGCAATGTCAGCATGTGTTCTTTATAAGGGATGAGATTCGGGTGCTTCGTATCCAACTCGCCTTTGATTTGACTTATTACCAAGGCTGAATCTCTGAAAATGCTCACGAACTTGATCCTCAGGTCAATAGCAGCTGTGAGACCCATGATGCACACTTCATAATCCGCCATGTTGTTGGTACAGGTGAAACATAATCTGGCAGTGAAAGGCGTATGACAACCTTCAGGAGATATAATTATAGCATCAATGCCATTTCCGAGTGCGTTCGAGGCTCCATAAAAAACCATAATCCCTCGGGATCCTGATTCGGTTCCTTCATCCGGTCCAGGTTCTTCATATTCAGTCACTAGCATAATATTTTCGTCCGGGAACTTAAAATTCATGTACTGGTAGTCATCCATAGCTTGATGGGCCAAATGATCGGCTAATACACTTCCCTTGATTGCTTTATGGGTCGTGTATTAGATGTCGTATTCGGTTAAGATCATCTGCCATCTTGCTATTCTTCCGGAGAGAGCGGGTTTCTCGAAGATGTACTTGATCGGATCCATCTTAGATATCAACAATGTAGTGTGGGTCAACATATACTATCTCAGTCGACGAGCAGCCCATGCCAAAGTGCATCAAGTCTTCTCGAGCAGTGAGTATCTTGTTTCACAGTCGGTAAATTTTTGCTAAGGTAGTATATTGCATGCTCTTTTCGACCAGACTCGTCATGTTACCCCATCACACACCTCATTGAATTATCTTACACTGTTAGGTACATTATCAAAGGTCTTCCTTCAATTGGAGGCATCAGAATTGGTGGTTCTTGAAGGTATTCCTTGATTCTTTCGAAGGCAGTCTGGAATTCGTCATTCCATTTACCACTTGATCTTTCTTCAGGAGCCTGAAGATTGGCTCAAAAGTAGCAGTTAGATGGGAAATGAACTTGGCAATGTAATTGAGTCGTCCCAAAAATCCTCTGACCTCTTTCTCAGGGTGAGGAGCCGGCATCTCTTGTATAGAATTTACTTTTGCAGGGTCTACCTGAATGCCCTTGTCACTGACAATGAAACCTAGCAGTTTACCAGACCTTACCCCGAAGGTGCACTTTTTTGGATTCAACCTCGGCTTGTACGTCTTCAACCTATCAAACAGCTTTTGTAAATGATCAAGGTGTTCTTCCTCAGTTTGAGACCTGGCTATCATATCATCCACATAGACCTCTATCTCAAGGTGAATCATGTCATGAAACAAGGCTACCATGGCCCGCTGATAGGTTTCCCCGACATTCTTTAATCCAAACAGAATCTCTTTGTAGATGAAAGTTCCCTATTGGGTGACGAAGGTTGTCTTCTCCATATCCTCGGGTGCCATCTTGATCTAATTGTAACCCGAGAAACCATCCATGAAGGAAAAGATCTTGTGTTGCATGGTGCTGTTAACCGTAACGTCAATGTGGGGGAGTAGAAAATAATCTTTGGGGCTCGCCTCTTTCAAATCTTTATAGTCCACACACATCCGTACCTTGCCGTCTTTTTTAGGCACCGGAACTACGTTGGCCACACATTGGGGATAAGGGATGACAGCTAAGAAACTAGCATTGAACTATTTCATAACCTCTGCTTTGATCTTCTCTGACATTTCAGGGTGCATGCGACGGACCTTCTGCTTTACCAGAGCGCAATCTTCTTTAGTTGGCAGACGGTGAACCACAATATTCATATCTAGTCCTGGCATGTCTTCATAGGACCAGACAAAGATCTTGATATAGTCATGCAACATTTGTATCAACCATTGTTTGACATTAAACCCTAGATTTGCGCCGATCTTGACTTCTTTTCTGTATACCTCTGTGCCCAAGTTTATTGTCTCAACTGGCTCTTCATGAGGATGTATATCCCTTTCTTCGTGCTGTAACATCCTAGCAAGTTCTCGAGGTACCTCACAATCTTCCTCACATTTGTCCTTAACTTGGTTGATCGGATTTTCAAAGTCATAACTTGCAATCGCAGAACTGTTTTCAATGGGATCTAGAGTGGATACGGATTTGCACTTTGATACGCGAGTGTGTGTAAGAGCATAGTTGTATAGATAAAGTAAATGTGGAAAAGAAAACAGAGAGCGAAAAATTTGTATGCATAAACATCCCATGCTTTATTAATGCCATATGATAAAAGAACATGATAACCCTCACAAATAAACCGATGTGCCCTGGGTAAGACACACGACCATAAAGTTATATTGTTTATTACATATCCAAAAAAACAAAAAAGACAATTACTTCTGAACAAAAGTAATCGGTAAAAAATTCTTTTCCATCCAGTTACTAGGTCCACCGTTGGTAGTAGGGAAGATCCAGTTGTCGATGTCATTGTCACTGTCTCCGTCTTCTACAACGTTGACCCCATGATTGCTGATGCGTATGGGAGGTCTTCCAGCACGAGCACGTCGAACAGCTCTTTGAGCCCCTTAAGAGAAAACCAAACCAAATTTATCAGACTTGTATGGAATATCAGGGAGCTAACCCCAGATAGTAGACCTACCTTCTTCGACAACCTCTTTTGCATCCTTGAGAGAAGCCATTTTCAAGGGAGGTCTGGTGATCTTTGGCATATTTGTAACAGTTTCAGTTGCCACCAGAGTCTGAGGTACTTCTTCGAAATTCTGGCACGAAGTCTCGATGAACTCACCATCCATTTCGATATATCTGAAGGAATTCAGGTGACTAACCATGTATTCTTCTTCGCCGTATACAATGATAATTTTCCCTTTGACCGGGTATTTCATCATCTGATGCAGAGTAGATGTAACAGCTCCAGCCCCATGTATCCAAGGGTGGCCCAACAAACAAGAATAAGATGTCCTGATATCCATCACATATAAGGTAGAATCGAAAGCCTGAGAACTAACCTTTATAGGGACGTCGACTTCCCCGTGCACCATTCTCTTTGAACCATCAAAAGCCCTCACTAAAATATTGTTGGGCTTCAAGGTCAAACCTTCACAGTGTAGTCTATCCAGGGCATTCTTAGGCAGCACATTTAATGATGAACCAGTATCTACTAGGACATGGGCCAAAGAAGTTCCCTTTCATTTGACAGAGACATGCAACACATTATTGTGATTCCTTCCTCTAGGAGTCAAATCATAATCAGAAAAGCCCAAACCGTTATCAGCTGTCAAACTAGCCACACAATCTTTGAATTGGCCAGCAGAGGTTTCCTGGGGTACATGGGCAGTTTTCAGGAATTTCACCAAACCCTTAGCATGAGCTTTGGAGCACAACAACAAGGCTAGAATAAAGATCCTTGAAGGGGTATGCCCCAACTGTTCGACCACGTTGTAGTCACTTTTCTTGATAATTTTCAAAATTTATGCCATTTCTTTCTTGGAAGCCTCTGGGATAGATATCGAATGTGCCTTCATCTGGCAGGCTCAACCAATATGTCTTTTCCCCGAGTCTCAGTCGACTCGGGGACAGGGGTGTTAGCAGGGGTAATCACAGGGATTGTAGTAGTAGTATCAGTGGGAATGAATGTAGGAATGATCATAGGACCAGTAACAACTTTTGGAGGAGAAATGTCAAGGGAGAACACTCTTCCACTTCTTGTTATTTTGCTATTTCTAACAATGTTGACAATGTCAGGATCAGCCTTCTCATAAACCTGGTCTTCAACAGCCAGCCAATCTTGCTTGACACTGTGGTAGTAGAAGTCACCCCCATAATTCCACGGAATAGTTTTATCTGTGGAGTATGGCATTGGCCCTGGGATGGTAATTATCAGCGGATTAACCTTCAGAATAGATGTAATCCTGACAAGTCTTTTGGTGGAGACCCTGGGAGGATTGGCGAAAATGGTTATTATCGAAACATCTTTGCAAGAAATGGTTGAGACGAGATTCTTCTCAAACAAAATCCCTCTATCATCCATCAGACGCTGAACACCTGCCTTCAACAAATGACAACCAGTCGGTAGAGATAAACAGAAATGGAAAGCTTCTCCACAACCCGAAAATAAACCGGCCTTCAATAAGTTCCACTTAACGGTCATAAGAAGAGTAACAAGCTCTTAAACAGTTGTAACAAACATATCATCTTCAATAGCTTTAACACCACGATCGTGCTTGGGCATAGGAGCAGTGATAACATTTGGAAATTCAGGGGCGTCAAACTCAATTTCCTTCGCCTTAATAAGGTCTTGTACCCTGGTTTTCAAAGCCCATCAGTCGTTTGTATCATGACTTGGACTTTCCGAATAATAAGCAGAGCGGGAATTTGGATTGTAGCGGGGAGAGGTAATGTTGGGATTCTTCGGCGCTTCACGTAAGGTTACCATATTAGATTTCAACAAATGAGGCAAAACTTGGGATAAAGTCATATTTATCCGGGTAAGCTGTCTTACCGTTCTTTCTGTTCTCTGCTGATTATTCCTCTATTGAGTGTGTACAGGCTTAGGGATCATGACAGCCCCTACCGTTGGATGTCCATCCCTGTCCTGACTCTTTTGATTGTACACAACATTAACCTCTTTCTTCCTAGAAAATGGCTTCTTTACTGCATTGGAGGATGCAGTCTTCTGGATCTTATCACTCTTAATTCCAGCTTCCACTCTTTCCCCTGTAAAGATTAATTTCGTAAAGTCGATCGAGGAACTTCCAATTAGGTGATTAAAGAATGGACCAGACAGATTACCCAGGAACATGTCCGCTAGTTCCCTATCAGACAGGGGAGGTTGGTCTCTTCCTGCTAAGTCCCTCCACTTCTGAGCATAGTCTTTGAAGCCCTCGCTCGAACCCATAGCCATGGTTTGGAGTTGAGTACGGATTGGAGCAACGACTGCATTATACTAATATTGCTTATAGAAAGCAGCGGCAAGGTCTTCCCAATTATGGATGTTGGTCCTTTCCAACTGATAGAACCAATCTAACTGAGTTCCGGATAGAATATCCTAAAACAAATGGACCCATAAGTCTCTATCAGCAATGTGAGGCTGTATCTTTCTCACATAGGATTAGAGGTGCATATTGGGACATGAAACCCCATCGTACTTGGCAAACACTTGCACCTTGAACTTTGGCAGAATTAAAATCCCAAACACCAAACCCAGCTCTTCGAAGTCCATCCCAGACACTTTCTGAATCTCCATTGCACTCATACGCTCTTTTAGCTGTTTGTACTTTTCGTTGGCAAGAGGATACTGCTCTTCATTGTAATCAGTTTCATTGTCAAATTCCTGCAGACTAGGGTCATCCTCTCTTGTATCACCCTCTTGGTTATCTCCTTCTTTGGAGGAAGATGTCAGCTCAACCACTTTCTTTAGCGGTCCATTGAATCATCTTCCGATATTTACCACACCAGCTGTCCTCCTTGGCTTCTTAGTCTTGTCTTTAACAATCAAGGCTTTCAGTTCCTCCTTCCCTTTGGCTAGAGCCATGATCATCTGTTGGAATTGTGTGTTATGAGTCTGTAAGTCCTTCAAAGTTTGTTTCAGAGCTATTTCTTTACGACTGAAATAAATAGCTAAGAAGATGAGAAACCTGCTATAAAACATGTTTATGCAATGATATGTATGGCATGTATATGCAATGATTTCAAGGATTTCGGGAAATATAAATTTGCAAACAAAAATGAAACAAAGACTTTATTAATAGAATTCAATATACAATTTCCTTTTAGGCATTTCAATTGAAAGTTCACAAAACTAAAAATAATCAGGTTTCCCATGGGCGCTTCCTTTTCGCACCGAGATAGACATTAAGGCTTCTTTCCTCATGAAGTTGCTTCGTGAGCTCTAAAACTTTCCTCTCATGTGCATAGAGATGGTCTCTAAAGGTATCCCGCTCTTTCTTCAGTTGAATCTAGGATCTCTGTAATTCTTCAAGATCAGTGGGCATATCAGGATGAAGAACTGTATAAGGAATATCCCCTTCGGTAATGGGTTCCACAATCACTGGTAAGATGGCTACATATGGCATCATAATATTTTGAGTGCGAGCTCGTACACATTGGAGATAAGGGTCCATAGGAATAGAAGTCTTCATCCCCAACGTCTTGACGTCAAATCTGTTTACCATGCCCCAAGCTCGTATGAACCTCTGGTGATACCCTTGAAGATCATCCTCATAGTTAAACACAGCGCCCTGGATAAGTATCTCGTGAAGACCGTCCCTTCGAGCATAACCAAATTGTCACAGAGCCATAGAGGGATTATAGGTTATGCCTGCCCTAATGCCAAGCAGTGGGACATTAGGGAATTCCCCGCAGCGGTCAATAATAGAAATATCTCCCATAGATCAGGAATACCAAAGAATATCCGTGTGAGAAAGTGACATTATCCTTTGCGACCAGCCCAAACCTTCTTCATTCTTCAGTACTGTCTTAGGGAGGTAAGAAATAAACCACCTCGAAAGCAATGGAACACAGCACATAAGAATCCCTCTTTTCTTCGTGGTACGAGTGTGGAAGGTATGCAAGATATCTCCAAGTAAAGTGGCCACAGGGTTACGAGAAAGGAAGACCTTGATAGCCTTCACATTGATGAGCAAGTCTGGATTAGGGAACAATACTAACCCAAAGATGAGAAGGGCCGCGACCTCCTAAAAATCCTGGAAGTCCAAATCATCCTAAAATAGCTGAGCCTTCTCTATTAGGAACTTGGCTAGAAGACCCTTAACTCTGCTTCTTATTTCCAAGTTGGATACAACGTCGGACCATTTCAGGTGTAAACCTGCTGCAATAATCTCTAGTTTTGGAACCTCTTCCAAACCAGTGAAAGGCAACTGATCCAAAATAGGTATACCCAATATATGAGAGAACTCTTCCATGGTGGGTACCAACTTATAGTCTGTAAAGGTGAAGCAATGATGCTTGGGGTCAAAGAACTGAAAAAGCACACTCATCATCTTCTCATCAACACCTGAGGTAACCAGATTGAGTAGTCGGTCGTATTTCTTGTGAATGAAGAAGACTCAGAAACCCTAGATACCGGCTCTTTGAGTTTAAGCGGTATTCTCACAATGTTGATTCAGATTGTATTTCTACGAGCATAAGCCATGATCTAAAAAACAGAACAAAGATAAATTCCCATAATCCTTGAAATGGTTAGTGTAATTAAGAATGAGTGCGTATGATGCATGATTTCATGTTTAAGAAAATTAATCACACAGAAGAAAAGCACACCTTACCTTAGCTTTAGGCTTGCATGGGGTTTATAGGTAAATACCCTATTGAGTTTAGTTGGTTTCAAACCTGTCCTAGAAATATTAACCGGGTTATAAGGAGTTTCAATATCACTGATCTTTCTTTATCGGTATTATTTTAGTTTAGCAATCTTTTCTTGCGGCCGAAACATCCCGAAAGTCCGATCTCACTGAGTGTAGTATCGAGTATCAACTGATTCCCAGCTTTACACCGAGGCCGGCTATCTCACTATTTTCTAATGGCCAAGTTTGTTCAACTAAGGTTCTAAAGTCCGTTAGTGCTTCACGACTACACGTGGTGGCCCCGTATTCTCCTCGATTTGACATCAGGGATACGGGTACAAACCAAAGTGTCACACCAACACAGCCATCACTTCAACCATATCGGTCTACACCGTACAATCTCTACGATCTATTGTTGTTTACATAAAAAATGTCCCCAGATCCGGGTGTAGGATATTTACAAGAATACCCCAACAAAGTCTCAAAGATAAAACAGTCAAAGCAAATAAAGAAATAAATTTTAAAATGATCTAGACCCTAAGATAAACCGCACTTGATAATATCCCCAACAGAGTCTCCAGTTCTGTGTTACCGTGGCGGAATTGACTATTATATTGGTTTTGCATTTTTTGTTTGGAAATGTAACGGTATTCAAGAGTCGCCACCGACTTTTCTTTTATCCAACAAAGGAAAGGGTGAAAAGAACAAAAAAAGAACTTTTTCGAGATTTTCTGAGTAAGGGGGGTAGATTATGGAAAGGGAAGGTGTTAGCACCCTTTCCATCCATGGTTTTCCTTGGGCTCTTAGGTACTTGCTCGTTTTAAAAATTGCTTTCGTGTTTGTGTGAAAAAGTTTTGAAAATGCCTTAGTGCGGCGATTCACTTTATGGTAACTCTTGTAACAGTCCTCAAGAGTGTGATAAAGCGTTTTAAAAACTTGGTTTGAAAAGTGTTTGAAAGTGTGGTGTGAAGATTTGTTTGAGCAAGTACCTAACAGTTATTGACCTACTCGAAAAAGACTGTTCTTTTCCTCCTATCTTGTACACCGTGTTATCCTACTATTAGTGAGTAGGTAAACCTAGTCGTTGGATGTTGAGGTACTATCGAAAGGGACGTAATGGTCATTGAAGGCAACATGTATAGATACCTTAGCATTTCGAATGGACTTTCATCATAACATCTTTTCTTGTAAGCAACTCGAGGGACATTTTGGGACTATGATCTTTATGATGACTTTAAACTGAGGGTCTTTGCTAAGAGTATCCCTATGTTCGAGGGCCGTGACCATTGTTTCATAGGCAACCAAAGTGGGAAATACCCTAGGGGTGCACGTGTGCAAAAGAGTGCTTTTTCAGATATATTTATCTTGAATTTAATGATCTACTGATTGATTCATTAATCATACATTCCTAGGTTGCTAGCAATGTATATACAGACATATATAAAATATAAAAGCGAGAAATAAAGATCATACGCTATTACGAGGCTTTGGTGTAGATACATAAATAATTACTAAAAAAATAAAGTGAGGAAATAAAATCCTAATTAAACTATTACAAATTTGGCACAATTACATGATTAATAAAAGGCTAAAATAAATAAACACACACATAAATTGAAAATACCTCTAAAATCCTAAATGAAAGGAATTTTTTGGTTGTTTTTAATATGAAAATAAATTGAATTAAAAAAGTCGTAAGTCTATTCAATTTTAGTTTTTAAGAAAATATTTAAATAATTAATTAATTAATTAATTGACAAAATTAATTTAATGTAAAAACTAAACCTAATGTCTTTTGGGGTTTTTCTTCTTAATGATAATTAAAGCTTAGAAGGAGTGAAAGAAAGGAAACCCAATCGAAAGGCCAAAAAGGACAGGAAACGAAAGGAATTCGCTATGGGAAATAAGGCCTGGATCGAAGAGGCTTGGATTGTTCTTCGATCCAGAGGGCTGATCAAAGATGCCTGCGAGAATGCACGTCTGGGGCGTTCGATTTGGATGAGACATCCTTCAATCTGAAACCTTGCAAGGAAGTTTGTTAGAAAAACACAAAATAAATGACCTGGGTATCGAACCCAGGTCCTTTTCTCTACAGCACCTCTTCCTCACCAACCTGGTCGAAAGATATTTATTGGTACAAACGAAACTGCAATATTACATTATAAACAAACCACAGTATTTAACTTAAACATTGAATATGCACGCTCAGTGGAACCCTATGGTGTTAACCCATCGAAAACGAACTACAGCTGTAAAAATTGAAGGTAAGCTCAGATCGTGCCCCAACAATGGCACGATCTCAATCCTGCACCTTTGCTCACATATAGCACACTCAAACAAACATGAAGACTAGTAGCAGTATATATATATATATATATATATATATATATATATATATATATATATATATATATATATATATATATATATATATATATATATATATATATATATATATATATATATATATATGTTTGACATGAATTTAAATTGTATTTAACAAGTTTGAGATTAGAGGAAAAATTACCAATAGGGGGATTGTATGACGGATGCTTATGTGTGAACCCCAAGAACATGGTTCAGGTTTTAGTCTAGACGAAGGCTGCGTGCAAAACCTGCTTTGAGTTTTCCAACCCTTGGAAACTTTGTGCAACTTTATAGAATCTCGTGGGGCAGGCAGCGTTTTCTTCTAAGCAAGCATCCTTGCGTTTTTTCCGTCCTCTTTTCTATGAAAGCATGAGGTTTATATAAACAAAGGAATTTAGGTCAATATTTGTGTATCAAATCTTGGTCCATTATGATGAAGATATTTTATTTGATTTCTTCATAAAGAATTGTTATATTTGATTTAATCACGTGCCAATCTATTTTCATGGGTTACTGTCAGCCTGTCATAAGTTGTTTGGGCCTCCTATATGATGAAAATTGAAAGCTGACCTGCCCTTGCAGATCCATTTCCCTTCGAGTTTGCTCTCTTCGAAGGCTCTAAGTTCTAGTTCGAATTACTCCAACTTTGATTGCATAGCCCCTTCGATTGAGCCTCCCTCTACTTCGATTGCTTGATTAAAAAAGAATCATCCTGGTCGAATCAACTCTTGTGGGGCTGGGGGAAAACAAGGCAAGAATCTGGCCTTTACTCGGGAATTGAGTCCAAAATAAACATTGGATTCTTGCCATATTTGCATGGAAAACATGCCATTTTGAACTTTGGGTGAACCTGGACAGGTTAGGATATATGTGTTTTTGCTTAATCATGCCAGCCTACTTCATTCCTTCGAATCTGCCTTCTTTGCCAGCTTCAAAATCCAATTCGAATCCATTCAGAAAATTCCCTATTAGACAGCTTCGACCAGCCCTTTGCCTTGTGATGAGTCTAAGTTCTGATTCGAAGTGTTCAGAACTTCCTTCATCAGAGCATCTTAGATTAAGACAAACTATGCACTGAAATGCCATTCGAAGGTCATTTCATTTTGATGTTCTGATTGAGGGAAACTCTGAAGTTCCATTCGAAGGACACTCTGAAGTGCCAGCCGAAGGACCTTTTGGAATGCCAATTGAAGGGCCTTTGTCCATAACAATCGAAGGGTACTTGTTAAAATGTCAATCGAAGGACACTGTTACAATGCCAATCGAAAGGTACTTGTTAAACTTCCAACCGAATGACATTGTTACAATTCCAATCGAAGGACACTGTTACAATGCCAATCGAAAGGTACTTGTTCATGCCAATCGAAAGGTACTTGTTCTTGCCAATCGAAAGGTACTTGTTCATGCCAATCGAAATGTACTTGTTCATGCCAATCAAAAGGTACTTGTTCATGCCAATCGAAGGCGCTATATAGATGCCAATCGAAAGGAATTTTGGATATTCCAATCGAAAGGAACTTTGGAGATGCCAATCGAAAGAAACTTAAAAACATCACTCACAAATTTTCTTTTCCTTAGGTAAGGGTTTGTGACCAACCATGTAGGGGAAGACCTTGGGAAACATGAGAGGGAAAATTTTGGGGTACAACACATATATATATACAAGTCTTTGACAAGCAGAAAAAGGAGAGGAAAAAGGAGGGGAAAAGGAGGAGAGAGGAGAGAACACGAGATTACAATCCTTATAACACTCTGAAACTCTCAAAAACTCAGAACCTGCACACAAGCACAAAACTTGGGACATCCTGACTTTACACACAAAATCTCAAATCCCTTCGTGCGTTTTTTGGCCTTTTAATTTACTAAGCTTCCATATACAAAATATAAACCTTCCCAACCCCTAAACCACTTCTGTAACTCCTCCTTCCTCATAAACCAATTTCGAAATCCACCATTGCAACTTGACTTGTCCAGAGCAGTTGGGCAAGCTACAAGACATTAAAACAACTGGAAGAGCTTCAGGGAGGTCCAGGCAAGGTTAATCCATCATCAAACCATTTCTGGAAGTCGTGTAGAAGTCATTCGAGTTTCCCTCCAAGAGGTAATATTTCAAACTTGGAACTTTTCATTCAAGCATCATTTATATATACATTATGAAGAAAAGATGTAGATATCATGTCTAGAGAGCTGACTATGTCCATAGTTTTGATTATCATTGCTTATACATTGAGAATTTCTTTTATGATCTATTAAGTCTTAATTTTGGAACTGAATAAAATTCATGCTAACCTTTTACCCATAACTTTTAAAAATTATGTGGTTAGATTCATATTCAAATTTTAGGCAGGTTTGATGTTTACATTTTTTTGATTTGGCTGAGAAATGAAGCTTTTAGAAGCTTAACAATGGAATTATCATGGCCTGCGCGCGCAAGGATGAAGAAGCTAGGAATTTCAAATATTCAGAAACGACTTCATTTTATATTTAATTTAAGTTATCTTATAAACGGATGAAACAGACCACCTCAGTGGTACAAATAACGCGCGCTAAAGCCTTGCCATGTAGAAGGTACTGGGTTCGAGCCCCGGCGAGACCTTTTGTCATTTTTCAAAAATTTTTCACTTTGTGTTTGCTTGCAGGAAGCACGCCTGGGCCTCCACTGGTTGGGCCTTGACATTTCTTCAGCAATGCAGCCCATTTTTATTTCTCTAATTAAATGATTAATGGGCCAGGCTAAACAAAAACTGTTTTATATACAAAAACATCTCAAATTCAACTTTCACCCTCCTCATGACTTATTTTCTTTATTTTTTTCTTTCTTATTTTCTTTACTATTACTATTTCTATTAATAAAAAAAGACAAAATGTTTTATTTATTA
This sequence comes from Vicia faba, assembly GCA_948472305.1. Classification (NCBI taxonomy): domain Eukaryota; kingdom Viridiplantae; phylum Streptophyta; class Magnoliopsida; order Fabales; family Fabaceae; genus Vicia; species Vicia faba. Next base: position 1,123,813,199 of record OX451735.1, read on the forward strand.
TTCATACTATATACATATATTTTATTTTTCCCTTTCAAACAGAAAAAATATTTTCTTATACAAATTTAATTCTTTTTTAATTAATAATTAGGATAAGGTTTAACCAATTTTCTTCTAATTAAAATCAAATTAGAAATTAAGTTTTCTTTTAATTAATTAATATTACTAGTTTAATTAATATTTAAAACTATTTTCATGCAAAACACCCTAAAATTGCACCTTTGATTAATTTCATTGTAAACTTAGTTTAATTTTCCTATTTTAATTAATTACCCTTATTTAGTTATTTAGGTCAAAATCTTTTCTTAACAAAATCCAAAAAAAAAAAAAATCCATTCCCTTTCCATTTCTATCCTTGTACAATATGTTCATTTTAATTCTTGTACATTTAATTCAATATGGTTGTAATATACAATTAGGGTTTAGATTCTTGCAATCCCCATTTGTAATTTGTATACGCCATCCCCCAAATGATGTAATAGCGTAGAACATTTATTTTCCGCAATTTATCATTTTCATATAAATGCTAGTAATTAGTGTTTGCATGGAAAGATAAAATCAATGCTTAGAGAATCCTAATTCAAGATAAACCAAGCATGAAAAAATAAACCCTTGCACACTTACACCTCTAGTGTTAATTCCACTTATTTCCTTGAGAAAATGGTCATGATATGCATGCATGACATCTTAGCGAAAACCATAAAAAATACAAGATCATAGTCCCTCGATGACGCTTTGAATGTTGTCTTACAAATGATCTTAGTCCCTTAATAGAAATGCTAACATATCTCACAACGTTGCTATTCATGACTTTACAATGACCCATACCCATCCCTTTACATCCAACGATAAGGCTTCTTACCAATCAATGGTAAGATACCAATATCAAAGGAAGGAAGAAATGAACAAAAGACTTTTGAGTAGGTAGAATGTTCTTAGTTTCTTTCTCACAATTCATCTTCAAAAAAAAAACATCATTTCAAACACACCAAAATCTTTCAAAACATGAAATATTTTCAAAAAGTCCAACACTTTGTATGTATTATTATAGAGACGAGAATCATTAAAATTTTAGGCTAAACGAAGGCGCTTTTCAAAAATACTTTCAAAACCCACCACAAACACGTTTCAAACAAAGCAATTTTAAAAGTGATCTAGCAACCAACTAAGAGCCCATCGATAACTATGGATGAAAATGTTTCTTACACCTTCCCTTTTCATAACCTACCCCCCGAACTCAAGAAAATATCTCAAAGGTCGTTCCTGATCTTTTCACCCTTTCCGTATTGGATAAAAGAAAAGTCAATGGCGACTCTTGCTATCCGCAATGATTGCGATAAAACGCAAAACACCCAAGTTAGTTCTTCCACTGTATTATAATGACCAATGCTCAAAAAGTGGCAGTTAAGTTCACAAAGGAATTTGATCAAGCATCAAAGCCACCAGTTACTTCTGGTTCTTCATCATCATCTATCTTCACTTCATCATCTTCATCATTTCCTCTTGTAAAGAAAATTGTTGCTACTGCTTCTTCAATATAAGTTAATGAGAATCACATCACTCAAAAAACCTCTCATGTTCATTGCATCCTTCCTCCATAAGAACTATATCTTCTTCAGGAATTTTTGGTTGATTTCGATAATTTAGCTGATAATTGGGTTAACCTAAAAGAAGAATTAGAAGCTCAGGGATGGAAAACTACTTTAACAGGCTTCATGGTCCTGTTTATGGAGATTTAGTAAAAGACTTCGGGAAGAATGCTAATTGTGATGATTTGCATATTGTCTCTGATGTCATTGGATTAAGGATTGTCATAACTGAAAAATACATTGCTGATCTTCTAGGTTTAAAGTTTATGGAAGGAAAATGTACATATAAAATGGAAAAGGAGTTTAATACTACAAAGAGTAAATTGAGGTTTGCAAATAAGTCACTCAATCAAGTATTGTTCAATAATTACTTTGATGAGAAGACAAAATACAAGAGCAAGGATCTTCATTCAATACTTAAAGTTTTGCACAAGATCATTCTGGGCTGATATTGCTAAGAAGACTAGAACCACTACAAATCCTAAGAAGAATGTTCCTGCCTATGTTCCTTGTGGACGTCTTCTTACTGACATTCTTGTGGAAAGTGGGTTAGTAAAATCTCTGGTGGAAGAAGCAAATTACACATAAGATCTGTCTCTCAGCATTGGAGAATCATTTATTGCACGAAACTTAAGGAACATGCAAATAGTTAAAATTATTAAAGTCAAACCTCTGGGTGAACCATTTTAAGCCACTACTTAAATAAGGAAGCCAATTACTGATTGTCCTCTATTTTCAAAGATGGATAATATATCAAGTGTTCCTATATATGTTCGGATGATGGAAGAAGAAAGGCATGATATATCCAATTTTGATTAAACTAAACTTCCTGCTGAAGAAGTTGATTATGGTATAAGAAAAGAAAAGAATTATCAGAGGCTTATGAGCCAAAGAAAAAGGGAAAGAAGAAACAAAGAACTGAATTCTCTGAATCTCATGGTCTACCTTATGAATCTAGAAAATCATGTAAGTCTTATGTTCTTCCTACTACTATTTTCGATAATGCTTATGAATATGTTAATGCATCTTTAACAACTGCAGTGAAACATTCTCTGAATAAATCATGTCCAATACATAAGTCATTTTCAAAACATTTGTCTCTGCCCCACTATTCTCATCCAATTTAACTACTATTGCCAATATGAACAAACCTACATAGGAATCATCAAATGAAATACCACTATTCCAAACATTGTTTCGATTTGCATTCACAAACCAAAACTCAAACATAAATGAATCTATCACTGGTCCATCTGATTCTCACCCTACACTCATACAAATCACTATATCGACTGCACTCTCAGATGCTTTTTCACCCGAACCTTTTGTTATACCAGTTTTTGAATAATATACCTTTTTCGATATTAATAATCTATCTGAACTACCTTTTGAAACTATCAACTCTGAAGCTAATCCTTCTCAACTTAAACGTACAATAATTCTCTATGAACAACCATTTCCAAGAACCCTTGAATAATGCATTAACATGTTTAAAAGCAAGGTTAGGAACATAATAGCTAAGCTACGAGATGAAGAATGTACCAGTTGTAAACCTCAGGATCTGAAAAATTCCTGGAAGGTGTTTCAAAAATGGATGTCATCAGAATTTGAAAAACTACAAATTTTTTCAGAGGCTACGATGGATGCAAAAGTTCAGCTAGTCTAGGACAAGGTGGAATGGCTTCAAGCTTTTCAACTTCCTGCTGCTAAGAAAAGATAAGATGAAGAAAAAGCTCACCTTGTTGAAGCTGAAGCAGTAAGACTAAAAGTAGAAGAAGAAGAAGCTAAAGTTGTGCAGGAAGCCAGATTGGCTGCAGAAGCTGCAAAGGCTGCTGAAGAAAAGGGTAAACAAAAACTCTGATGGTATCTAACTCTGAGTTTGACTGCAATCGGAAAGCAACCATTGGTGAAACAAGGGAAGAACAAAAAATGTTTAGAGAACGTTCAAAGCTTAGGACAAGGTCAATAAATCTGTTCAAACTATGCTCAAGATGATTTTAACAATAATTTGAACCTTCATCATCTGCTCCTGCAACTTCTGGAACCTAGGATCTAGGATTCTCATTTAGTTTCTTTGTTTGCATCTGCTATTCTAGAATAAATTATCCTAATAATTAATTGACATATTATTTTAATCCTTCTTATCTCTTAATATTTTATGTCTTCCTGCACAATTATCTTTTTTATCATAACAAAAATGGGGAGAAGTATAATAATATTTTGATGAACTTAAAGAAATACAAAAACTCATCATAATAATAGAATGATATAAAATATGCATTTACCACTAACGTGTGCTTGTCTGTTTGATAATTAATCGAGGAACTCTGAAGAAGTTCACTACACATTCTAAGACAAGTCAAAATGAAAGAACTTTGTTAAATTTCTTAAGAACTGATTATTCATATATTAGAAGATGTAACTATATGAACATATGTTCAAGAATTAGGTAGACCCAATATTGTTCAAAAGTTGAGAACTTTCTGAAAGTTAAAGTTATCTTGGTTTTGGCATCATAATGTTTAGAAGATGTATAATGTATGAGAATGTGATAATCAAAACATAAGAATCAAAATCAGAAGCATATGTATTCCAGAAGAACGAAGAAAATCAAAAGTTAAAGAATGTTTGAAATTCAAGAAATCAAGAATCTCAAGATCTTGATATCTGATCTATTGGAACTAGGAGAGTTTTACTCTAATCATTCAGAGTCAGGATATTTGATCTTCATCAAGTCATTGACTCCGATGGAGTATCAGAAAAGGATAAGTATATCTTACTCTTCTTATTTCACTAATTATGATTATATGTAAGAAATTGTGTCATCAAAATACATAGTTTTGTCATCATCAAAATGGGGGAGATTGTAAGAACATGATTTGATCCTACAATATTATCTATGAGTTTTGATGATAACAAATGAGTATGATTGTATGAACAAATTTGTTATACTAATGTTTGTTATTGTTGAGTACTTAACAAGCAGGTTCTACTTTTGATGAATGGTGTAGCCAAGACATTAGAAGAGAATTGATTCCGCTTCTATGTTACACAGGTTCTGTTAAACAATAACAAGACACTCTAGAAGGCTCTGAAGTGTAAGCCCTGATACTTGTCTAAATAAACCAGTAAAAATATATGAACACAAAAGTTGTTACTTATGCCCAGATGCTAAAGACTCAAGCTTATAAAGACAACATGTTCTAAGGAAACCAATCAAAAGATCTGAGCACAGAAGTTGTTACTTACGTCCAGATGCTGAAGACTCGCGTTTCTAAAAGACAGTGTTTCAAGAAACAAAGTTAGAAGATCTGAAGACAAAGTTTCTATTGAAGTCCATATGCTAAAAACTTAGATTCTAAAAGAGAATTTGTTCTAAAGAAGACAAATTTAAAAGATCTTAAGACAATGTTTCTAACTGGAATCTAGATGCTGAAGACTTTGCGTTTCTAGTAACAAGGTTATGAAAATAAGGATTATTAAAGAACAAAGTGCTAAAGATTTTAAGACAAAAGGTTTGAAGATTCCAAAGACTTGAAGTTCTAAAGGTCCAAGGTTATCTATAAAATGTTCCCAAGAACAAGTGCTAAAGACTCTAAAGACGCAACTCTTAAGACTCTGAATACTTGAAGCTCTTCTGATCCAAAGGTTCTCTACAGCGGATTCTCATGACCAAGTTCTGAAGACTCTAAAGATGCGGTTCTGAAGACTTGATGTTCTGAAGACCTTATGTTATGTTCCCGCTTCTAAACTCATGCTTGCAGAAGCCTTTAAAGTGCAAAAGGAAATAATATAACGATAACATGGCATAATAGTACATAGTACGAAAAATATTTATGCCATTATCTCTCCACTAGCTTGAATTGTGGAAGAGAAAAGGATGTAGCAGAACTATTTTTAATGACTCTTTTTCAAATAGCCAATGGCTCTATTTTGCTTGGCTATATAAGAAAAGAATCACATATTTAAAGCTGGTTAGTCAAGAAGAGAAAAATTAGTTGATAAGCTTGTTGTAGGTTGCTTGGATGGTTTATCAATGCTACAAGTTACAAGTCACAAGTTTTTGATCATCAATGATTAAAAAGGAAAGCTATCATTATTAGAACACAACCAAAAAGCTACCATACACTATAACAACATGAAGAATTCTACAATATTTTATTCGATATTTTGATCATATACATCTTGACAAAATTATGAAGAAGCAAGGAGTTAGGGCTCATAGCTTGCTCAACAAAGAAGATGAAGACAAGAAGACTACAAGATTCTACACTTAACTTAGATTATATTCATCTTTGTAGAAATATGTAAAACACAAGAGTTGTTTCTCAGACTGTGTCATTTATTAAGATCATCATGTAAATTGTTTATACACAAGAGTTGTTGCTCGGAATTGTGTCAAACAATAAGTACTTGAAATTAGAAATAATTTTTTTGATAAGAAGAACTCATGTAATCTCCAGAAAAACAATTTTTTTTAGAATTGGTTGGTTCATCAAATGACTGAGTGAAGATCAGAAGGCTTGAGAAGTTTTTGGTTGCGGCCATCATAGATGAAATCCTGGTAGTGGATTCTATTGGGTCAATGGTAGTCATATCTCAAAGGGGACTGAGTGAAGGTCGACCTTCTGAGATCACTGATGGATATCATTGGAAGGATATCCTAATAGGAGATTCTGGATAATCAGATTCTGTTAGATCAATGAACGTTATATCCGGTATGGATCCCTGAAGGTTTCATTAGATGTTAGTCACCGGCAGTTGCTCGTGCGATTGTAATCAGATTGATTATAGTGGATTAAGTCCTTGAATTCAAGGCGAAATCACCTCAGAAGGGTAGATTGGATAAGCTTGGGGGTTTCTCAAGTGAACTAGGATATATCGCGTGTTCTTTACTTTTTCTTATGCTTTAGAGTTTATGTTTTCTGAACCAAATTATAAGAATTAATTAGAAGTAACAATTAGAAGCATTGTTCAATGAGTAATACTTAGAAGCGAAAGTTTTACAAGAAAGGAAAACCCAATTCAACCCTCCCGCCTTTCTTACATTTTCTTTACACCTTCAGACTCTTGCATCAAAAGCGCACTTACAGGGGAGGAAGAAGACTAATTGCATATAGACTTCCATAGAGAACACCTGCATTAAAGATGAACTCACAGGGGGAAAGGAAGAACGCTTCCATCAAAAGAAAATTCATAGGGGAAAAGAAGACTAACTAAAGACATACTTCTATAGAGAAAACATTCCAACCTAAGGCGGTTTTACTGGGGATACTGATACGATAGACTCCACTGGGGAAACTGGCTAAGATTCGCATAAGACAAGACCTTTAATATGAAGTTAATATCTGAGAACATATCGGTCGAAGATAAATCCTGGGGAATAACATCATGAAGATTTTCCATCTTTGAATACATGGAATTTAGTTACATCAGGTGCAAAGCGTAATCTGCTTATACTTCAATGCATGTTTGAAATTTTACAGCGTAATGCTCCAGACAATGAAAATGCTACATGTTTTGGTATATAAAATGTAATGATATATGTTCAATGATGCATGTTTTAATGTTTCACTGGGGAAAAAAACGATAACCGACTTCCAGAGACAAGGAAATTTCGAATGATTATCCTTGCACATATGTTCTTCTGTAGAGAATAATCAACCCCAACTTCATTGGTATGTTGAAAATCTGAAACATCAATTTCTAAGGATCAATATCACTAGGGAAGTAAACTCTTGGAATGAATACTGCAAATTTAAATTGCAATCCAAAGAAAATCTTGAACTCTGATCAAACTTTTAATTTCCTGGGGAACAAATCCCTTGTCTCTTGTCAGGATGAGGAGAACTTCACTAAGAATGGAAACTTTCTCTCATTAAGTTTCTTGATGAAGATAACTTCTACAGGGAATAATGAGAATTATTGAATCAAAAGAAAACAAGTTTCAGACCATATTGGGGACTTCATCCTAGGGAGGTAAAAAATATTCACTTGGGAAAGAGGAAAGAATCCTTGAACCGGAAAGTCAAGGTTCTAAAACTCCACTAGGGAATATTCCACAAACTTCTATCATTGGGGGAAAAAAGAAGTTCTGACCGACACTCCCATATGCACATCATATTCGGGAAAAGGATTTTGTATGTTTTCATCACCACCAGGCTTTACTAGGGAAAGAAGACTTGCTCTGTTTGGGGGACGAGGAAAGTTGATCAAGAAAATCCTTGAAACTCAGCTTGAAATGGGGAGAATACCACATTTTCCACTGGGAACTGAAAAGATCTTAATAGTAATCTCGTTGGTACCAACTACACTGGAGAAGCTATCTTTGTAGTATTCATGTCAACAAGGACTTGTACTGGGGATAAGAAATGCTCCATTGGGAATAACAACTGCTTTCATGGGGAAACAAACCAGAATCTCCCAGAGGTAAACATATATCTCTTCAAGAAACCTTGACAGGTGCAGACTTCACTGGGGAAGAAGACGCAAACTTCATGGAGAAGAGAAGTGAAATTCCTCATTGGGGAAGTATATGTCAACATTACGGGGATGTATCCAAAATCCCCAGTCGGTAAATAACGTGATTCTTCCATGCTTTGAAAGAAATAGATTGTGCTGGGAATGACGACTCTGTTTAGGAAGGGGTACTCCTTCATTGGAGATATTGGATTCTGTTTGGAGAAAACATACTTTCCATTAAGACTAATATGGTAGTCATTATCAGACCCTTCTTTTCTCATTTGTCGGTACGCTTCTTCTCGCAAAATACCAACAGTACCTGCAAAAGGGGAAATTACAGCCACATGCCCCAAGTATGAAGTGGAAACCTTACTAGGGAAGTAGATGCAAACTTATTTTGGAATAAATATTGTGGTACCAAATCCCATAGGGGATAAAGATACAAGCCTAACTGGAGATAGTGAAAAACACTTAGGGACAAACAACTGCACCAAACTGGGGCAACAAACTGCTGACCACACTAGGGAAAAGATTGATGTATCAAATTGTAGACGTAGGTGGAGACTACACTAGAGAGATAATATGTTGTATCAAACCCAATAAGATGTACTTCCCTAGGGGAAAATATCTATGAAGAGAAAACTCTTAGCAGAAAGACTTTTGTCAAGTAGAAACGGAGCCATTACTGGGGAATAAAACTCCTTTTAAGAAACAACATTTCCATCAAGAACCTTGCATGGGCAACAACCTCAAATGCTCTATGCTATATTGTTGATATTCTGCCAAGGACAACAACCCACACTTCAGTTGAAGATAATAATCTTGACTTCTGAAGGAATAAACACCAACAACCGATACATAGGTCTCTAATGAGCCAAGGATAATCAATCCTTACTTCCTAACAGTCACAAGTTATTTAGTATGCACCTTGGCTAAACTTGCTCAAACTCTGAAATAGAGGAATATCCTGCATAATACCTTGCCCTAGTCTGTAGGGCCTTTGAAATAATTTTCCTCGAGAGGACTTTCTAAGATCTGTACCATCAAGATAACATGCCTCAGTATTAAGAACTTTCAAACATTGCCCTCGACTGACCATAGGTGGAAGTGGTTTCAACCCTGCTTGAGTGAGTCCGCCTGCATCTTCAGATTCTGAAATGCTTCTCCTCTTATCAACGAATTCTCAGAGATATTTGTCAAATCTCAACATGACATCCCCTATTTTACTGCACTTTGAGTGATTCGAATTCCGACTTGAATGCCCCAGATTGGATAATTTTGAGATATCTTCTCTCGACTTTGATCACCCTAGGTTGGCTGCATTCAACAACGAACAATGGTGAGAAAATAAACTCGCTCATAACTAGTAGAGTCTCAAACATTTCCCTTTTAGGGTAATTAACTTACGTCTTGAAAGTAGGCTAGTACACAATTGTACGTCTCAACTTGAATTGCCTCATGTTCTAGCAGATACCTAAAGCAATTTTTCCTTTATGACCAAACTAAAAGTGATACACCATTGTTCAACAGAGACTTCTAGGAAATCAAATGTTCCACACAATCTGCTTCATATCATTTCTCAAACTGGCCATCTTTTACTCGATGGGGCCAATAGAAGATATGCCTCAGATTAAGATCATTTTCAAAAATGATTTACCCCTTCAATGGTGTTCTGAAGGAAATTGTCCTTTGAGATAATCAAACTTTTGATTTGATTCTCATTATGCTAGCTCACTTGATGTTTAAGCACTTATTCATATGCAAAGAATGTTTATTCTAAAAATGATAATTCTAATGCAAAACTCATGTTTGTATTGAAGTTTAAAAACTTTTATTGAAAACATGTCAAAACATTGAGTTTTTTTCTATAAAAAATAAAATAAAAGATAGAGTGATACAAACTCAAATGTTTTAGCAAACCTCATAGGAGTCAGATTACCGTACTCTCGTTATAATATTCCTTCGAATTAACATGTGCTTCAGTTAGGACTTTCAAGGGTTGTAATGTCTCCTGGTTAATGGTTTTAGAAAAAAGGATTTAAGGCTTAAAATTAGTTGGTATCCATGATGTTCTTCATTTCTATGTTTAGATAACTCGATAAGAGCACTCATCTCTCATAAGGAGTTTACAATGATTGAAGAACCATTGAGGTTTCTTGGACACGATAGTCACTTCTCCTTTTTAAATTTTGGTGTCTGATCACATGACTTTGTTCCTTTAAGGATTTTTCTTTGTAGTCTTTTTCTTCCTTTCAGGCTTCTCATTTTTCTTTTCATTTTCCCTAACTTTTGCCTAGACAAATTCTTTTGAATTTTGATTTTGAAATCCAGCGGGATGCCTTAACTTTTTCCTAAGTCAGTTGCTTTCAAGATTTTTCTTTTTTACTTAGTGGGCTTTCTATTATTTTTTTTAATCATTACTTTTTTAACAAGTCATGTGACCCTAAGTGTTTTGACTTGCCGAAAAGTAGTTACTGCCTCATTTCTTGGTTGATGAGGGATAACCATTGTTGTATCGTCATCTTTTTTCCTCCTGGAGGTTGAAGAATAACCATCATGGTTGATCCTTAGATGTGCACTCCTGATGAGATTTGAATACTCGATCAGACTAACTGAACATTACCCTGCCTCTGGTTAAAATAAGGGTTTTTTATGAATATAAAATAAACTCCTACTTTAAGTCTCAAAGGGGTTGACGAGGGTCTATCTCCCTTATATCTTCGGTGTTTGAGAATTTTAAACAATGCTTGTACATCGTTAACATGGTTTTACTCAAAAGCTTATCGTTTGAGATTCTAGGTATATTTATCATCATCCTCGCTCTAGAGGTATTTTCTTTTTTCACAAAAGTTGAGTATCAAAATCAAAGAAAAACATTTAAGAGTGAATACGAATGGATTAATTCAAGACAAATATATTCAAAGCATTAGGATTAATATTAAAAAACAAACAAGTTTTGCATACAATAAAGTAATGAACAAAACAAGAAAGATTACAAATCAGAATGCAAATGAAACAAGAAAATTTCCATATTAAGGAGACTAAACTCCATGTGGACTTATTGCTTCAGAAAATACGCTTTATAGTCTTGACACCACTGAGTCGAAGGAAAGTTCAATTAATGTGCAAACCCTCTGGGATGAACGTGATTTCTTTTGAATCAATGAGTTTTGAACTTTTCCTTTGAAAACATTGAAACCTTCAATTGTATGGCTAGGTGCCCCATAATAGAACTCACAGTAGGCATTGGGATCATATCCCAAAGAATAAGGAAAAAGAGGAGGCCCGAGCTCCTCTAACTCTGCCAAAGGATGTTGAAGTAAGTTGTTGCCCCCCCAAAATTTAACCTCTTGATTTTAGAAATTCTTTATGGATTATGTTTCATCATATACATTCATGCGTTTGAGATGGGATCAAGGTATTATTATCTTATTGGTCTTCTTCAAGCTAAAGGATTGGTTGTTTTGTCAATTAGTGCAAGAAGGGTTTTATGCCCTCCATCTGCATTGTATTTAGGCTACCCAAGCTTTCTAGGCCTCAGGATATCTCACTGATTTTTTGTTTCATCGGAGAATTGAGAATTGCAAGTATTTTGATCTTGAATCATGTTTCTCCCATCTATTCGCTCTTGTGCAATGGTTGTTGATTATTGAATATGTGATGTCTTTCTTGACAAAATCTCAAAAGCATTGTCATCCTGAGTGTTGTCTCAGTACAATTTCAATCATCAACTGAGGCTCATTAGAGGTTTTTTATCTTTGATTCCATTCTTATCTTTTTCAAAGATTCTTCAAAGGCAAGATATCATGTTTAAGCTTAGTGGTTAAGAAGAGATTTTATGTGGAATTATGTTGGGGTTCTAAGGATCAAGAGAACTTTGGGTTTCTTATTGGTTCAATTTTTAAGATTAAATGATTAAATTTATGATGAAAAGTCTAGTGAAGGACTTTTGGGCTTATTAGAGTATATTTTTAGGTTTACTAGATTTGAATTTCAAAAGAATTTATTGGATGGAAAACTTGTCTATTTTTTTCACTACTTAGAAGTGCACTTATTTGCCAAGATTGGAAGCAAAGAGGAATGTGAAGTCCTTTTTCTCATAAACCAGGATTTATACTTCCATTCAAATTCCATTTGGATATCATTCAAGTTCGTTACATTCATTCATTCCGAAATTCTACAAGTTTCATAATATCATTTAAAAGGCATTACATTGGAGCACAAATTCAATTTTAAATAATTTAAGTCACGAGTTGACTTTATTACAATAGTAAACAATTAAAAATTATCATATTCATGGATTCATTCAAAATTCTACAAGTGTTACAAGTTGTTGCAAAAATATTCATTGATACAAAATAAAAGGTTTAATGTTTTGTTCCTAAGTCCACTACAATTACAAGAACTATATAAAGTTTACAAGAACAATGTCAAGTTTACAAGAATAAAAGAAGGGAGAATTCCTAAGTCTAAATTATTCATTTCTTCAAGTTTCTTTTCTAATACTTTCTCATTTTTCAAGATATTTATTTCATGCTTCCCATTTCCATCATCAATTATCCATGAAACAAGAAAAAGAATAATTTGTTAGAAATCAAGAACCTGAGCAAAAGTGAAGAGTTTTCAAGAAGGTTAATTTTGCGATCTTATCATTAGGTTGTGGATACGAATCAGAAAAAAAGGGTTAATTTTCAAGCATGTTCACAGCACATAAGGCCTCATACATTGTTTCATAAAAAAAATCAGAATTACAATAATTTAATCATAGGCCTATTCCCCTATTGCAAATCACAAAAGGCTAGTTTTGGTTCATGAAGGGAGGTGTAAAAAGACAAAGAACCGACTGTTACACTTGTTTTGCGTTTGTATTCGCAAATGTTGTTGTAAGCAAGAGTCGCTACTGACTTTTCTTTTATCCAACAAAGAAAAGGGTAAAAAGAACAGAAAAAGACCTTTCGGGATTATTTCTGAGTAAAGGGGGTAGATTATGGAAAGGGAAGGTGTTAGCACCCTTTCCATCCGTATTTATCTATGGGCTCTTAGATGATTAGCTCATTTTTGAAATACCTTATGGTTTTGTGTGTTTTTGAAAAGTATTTTGAAATGCCTTAGTGCGCGATTGGCTTTATGATAACTTTTGTATCAGTCCTCAAGAGTGTTGATAAAGCATTTTGAAAATATTTTTGAAAATTGTTTTGTGTAAATGTAAAGATTTATTTTGAGCATAGAATCTAGGAACTATCTACTTTACTCGAAAGGTTCGTTCTTTTCCTCATTTTTTTTAGACAGTGCTATCCTACTATTAGTGAGTAGGTAGCACTATCGTTTTGTATTGTGTTTCAGTTATTTTTTTCTTTTAAGTTAGCTTTGCAATCATTTTGTTTTTAGTCTTATCAGGCAATTCTATTAACATACATCTAAACAATTAAAATATGTACAGGAAATAAAATGCAGGAATTTAAAATCTACGCTATTACAAAGCTTCGGGGACGGGGATTATTACAAGTCTAAAAACTTGGGAAAAATAAAGAAAAGTTGTAAAAGATTCCAACTTAATTTATATTACATCCAATGAGCAAGTACGTTAATATGAAAATAAAAAAATTAAAAAAAACGCGCGCGAATTGAAAATAACGTCTAGTCCTAAACAAAAGGAAATATTCTTGTTGTTTTGTTTTGTTTTATTTTGTGAAAAAGATTTAATTAAACTCCTAAGTCTATTTAGTTTTACTTTTAAGAACAATGTTAAAGTAATTAATAAATTAGTTAACAAAATTAATTTTAATTATAAAAGATTAAACCTAATTTTTTTGATTTGTTTATAATTATTTTGGTGAGTAAATAAAACAAAACAAATAAAAAGAAATAAATTAATAAAAACAAAACAAAATTTAAATGGGCCAGCATAGTGAATGAAACTGGAGGGGTGAGACTTGAAATTCGTTAGGCCGAAGTCTGAGGAGAGGCCCAAGCTACCAATGGATTTAATGGGAAGATCCTTAACAGAGTCCAAGGTGAGGTTGTGCGTTCAGGGCGTTGGATCTAGATCAAATGTACATCTGATGGCATAGATTTGTTGGTGTATGGTATGCGTGCGTGGCCTGGAAACATTGAATCTGCAAATATTATGTTAGAAAAAAATAAAATTGTAAAGCATTGTTATGAAACCCAGGCCCGTCCGCTCAATTTGAATCTCGTCTAACTCGAAGTCCCTTAGTTCGAATCTGGGTTTGTTTTGGCCTGAAATGTTCTACATCACGAGCTTCCAAAGTTATCAGATTCGAAGGCCCTAACAAATAGTCTCCTAGCATTTGGACACTACAACATACATGTATCACGTTAAATTATTCATGAAAAAAACAGTAATAACACTAATATGCAATCAAAATGGGTTTAAATCAGAGATTGAATGAGTTTGAGATTGAAAATTCTTTTTACCAAACGAAAGTGCTTCCATCTGCAGTTATGGGTGTGGGATGGCTTCTTGGAGGTCTCAGGAGGACAAATATGATATTCGTTTGGACTGAGGGAGTTGGCAAGAACTTTTCGAATTTAGCAACTTTGTGAAGGTTTGGAGAGTTTGGTGGGATTCTTGTATAGGCAATATGCGTGTGTAGGCGAAATGTCTTTGTGGGTAATATGTTCCTCCTTTTGCTTGCACTCTAGTTCTGTACTTATAGGCGTGTGAGGGGACAACGAAATGGGGAAAGAAGCATGGCATTAAGGACAAACCATTAAACATGGCTTTGAAAACAAAATCATACAAATTAAAGGATTGACATCTTTGATGATTTCCTACCCTTTTGGGTTTTGGGATGAACCTGGACATGTTTCACTCCCTGACTCCTTCAAATGCATCCATGCCTTGTTCTTCGATTGGCTCTGAATTGCTCTCTGGCTTTCATCCTTGTGGCTTTTTCGATTGAGCTCCTATTCGCCTTAGCTGCCTGATCTGAAAATATCCAGCTAGCCCAATCGAACACTTCCTTCTAGCCAGTCAAAGCTTCTCCCATTATTTCCTTCGAATGTAATTATTCTGGAGGCTTAGGCTTGGCAGCACGTAGGACTTTGGCCAGCAGGCATCTTTAACCAAACTCATCAAAAGACAAAACAAAATTTGTTTCCAACCATTTTGTGTCCTTCGAATGGACCACATGCACCACTTGGGTGTTCTTCGAATAAGACACCAATGTGTGTCCTTCGAAGGCACCACTTGTGAGTTTATTCGAATATCCCACATGCACCTCTTGTGCGTTCTTCAAATGGGCCACCAATGTGTGTTCATAATGTAGAAATTATGTGCTGAGGGTTTCAGAGATGGAATCAAAGCATGCCGTTTCAAAGGCAACCATTTGCCCAGTCGAAGCTTAGCACAAAGGAAGCCAATGCCTTGTGGTGGCTAGCATGAGGGAGGCCATTGCTTTAGGGATCAAAGCAGGCACAAAGGAGACCATTGCCTAGTGAATCGAATTAGGAACGAGGGAAGTATTTTCCTAGTGAATCAAAGGAAATTACAGAGGATGTATTTTCCTTGTGCATTGAAGGCAAGCACAAGGCAAGCCATTTATTTGTGGGTCAAAAGCAAGCACAGATGAGACACTTGCCTTGTGGATCAAAGCAGACACGTAAGAGGTTAATTCTCAATCGAAGCATGTATACATGAGGCCACTTATTTGTGAATTAAAGCAGGCATGTAGGAGTCTACTGCTTGTGAATCGAAGCAAACATGTAGGGGGGCCATATGCCAAAATGATACTTGTGGACCAAAGCTTGCTCGAAAGGGACCCAATGCCCAATCGAAGCTTGTGGACCAAAGCTTGATTTAAGGGGACCAAATACCCAATCAAAGCTTGTAGACCAAAGCTTGATCGAAGGGAACCAAATACCTAATCGAAGCTTATGAATCAAAGCAAACTTACTCTTTTTTGATTTGATGCTTGAGAGCCCAATATGATCCATGGAAACTTTTGCAGTCTTGACCCAGTAGAAACTCTGTGAGAAAAATATTGAGAAATGATAAGGAAAATTTTGGGGTACAACAGCTGCCCATGTTCAATCTTCTTAAACCTGAAGAGTTAGATTGGTGAGTTTACCTTTTTTGACTTGAAGGTGGAAGATGATTGAACACTAGGGTGCCCATAAATTTGCACTCACATGATGTGATGGTTGATTGTGTAAGGAATGGGCTTAAAGATTCCATTTGGAGAAGACGACTGAGAGTTGTCCGAGATGGGCTTAAAGATTCCATCCAAAGTAGATGCTGACTTTGTAAGAGGTCTCTTTATGGGGGATTTCTATTCCTATTGTCTCTGCTGGGGAATATTGAGATCTGTTTCTCTCCTGTTTTAGGAAAACTCTATGGGGAATATAGTATAGGAGCTTTAGTTGTCCATGGCTCTACTATTGAGCTATCTCAGGACTAGAGAGATGAAAGTTTGCTAATTTATAGTTGAAATCCTGGCCTCACAGTAACTTGCTAGGGAGAATGAAATTATATCCTGCCTGGAAATGTATAAGAAGGAACCGGTGTAGGGCTGGTTCAGGATGAGTCTGTGATAGATAGCATATGAAGATATATATGAAGGAGCCTGTGTAGGGCCGCTTCAAGATGAGTCCATTTTAGACTGAATCTGGAAATTGAGAAGGAATCTGTTTAAGATTTCTTCATCTGGTCGTGTAGATAGTCACCCAGTCTTGTTTCGAGAATTGATCTAAAATCAGTTGTTCACAGATAGTTGTGATGTCTTGTTTTAGGTATTACTCCAGAGCTTGTTTCTGTCGGTCGTTGAGATAGTTGTCCTGTCTGGTTTCAGGTATTAATCTCTGACCTAAGCGAAATAAAGATAATTTTCTAGTCTAGTTTCGGGTATTAATCTTTAATCTGCTCATGTGGATAGTTGTCATGTCTGGTTTCAGGTATTAATCTACAATCAGTCGTCCACAGATAGTTGTCCTGTCTGGTTTCATTTATTAATCTGGAACTTGTTTTCGTTGGTCGTTGAGATAGTTTTCCTGTCTTGTTTTAGGTATTAATATTTGACCTTAGAGAAAGGAAGATAGTTTTCTCGTCTGGTTTCGGGTATTAATATTCAGTCTGCTCATGTAGATAGTTTTCTTGTCTGGTTTCAGGTATTAATCTATAATCAGTCGTTCACAAATAGTTATCTTGTCTTGTTTCAGGTATTAATTTGGAACTTCTTTTGTGTTGGTCCTTGAGATAGTTGTCCTGTCTGGTTTTAGGTATTAATCTCTGACCTTAGAGAAAGGAAGATAGTTTTTCAGTCTGGTTTTGGGTGTTAATCTCCAATTTGCTCATGTAGATAGTTTTCATGTCTGGTTTCAGGTATTAATCTATAATCAGTTGTTCACATATAATTGTCTTGTCTTGTTTCAAGTATTAATCTGGAACTTATTTTATGTTGTTCCTTGAGATAGTTGTTCTGTCTGGTTTCAGGTATTAATCTCTGACCTAAGAGAAAGGAAGATAGTTTTCCCATATGGTTTCGAGTGTTAATCTTAAATCTGCTCATGTAGATAGTTTTCTTGTCTAGTTTCAGGTATTAAACTACAATCAGTCATCTACAGATTGTTGTCCTGTCTTGTTTAAGGTATTAATCTAGAACTTGTTGAAAATTGGTGATGACATTCATTTGGCGATCTTTCCTGAAAATGTAAATAATTAGCTTCATGCAATATCATGATGCATGAAGTGGAAATGATGCTCTCAAAATAAATGAGATTTTGATATATGCATTTGTGCTGCATATGCTATGATGCTTGTAAAATGGTGTATGAATGCAATGTATGAACGTATCAGTCGTTCTATTGCTGTATTGTTGAACTAGGGAAAATAAATCCCTGATTGTTGTTGTGGACGAAGAGTGTAAGTCTTCAAATTTTGTTGAAGTTGAAATGCTCGAAGATGTATTTCCATTGTTAGAGAAATAAACTCTGTTGGGGAAAGGAAACTCCATGAACTGCTTGGGGATTTTTATGAAATCCTGGTGGGGAATCCTAAAAAGCTTGTGACCTAGGTTAGGGAATTATTTAAGATGCTGAGGAAGTAATTGGAGACTCTTGTTTCGCTAAGGATATAAGAACACCTGACATCATAAGACTGTATATTGAGGATATGGCAGTGACTTTATAGTAGGACGTCCCTGCCTCTGTACCTATTGGATAATGTATCTGCGGGGATTTTGCGGATGGCCCCATTTCTTAAATCTATTAGTAACTATCTTTCTGTTTTTTATGCGTGTATTTGTAAACGATAATCTCATTCAAATGAATATGTTCAAAAATAATCACTGGAGGTTTTCGCAAACAAAATAGAAAACTAAAAAACTAATAGTTTTGCACTTTCAAAGGGATAGTTTTTTGTATTAATTTGAATAAGCGTTTTTTATACAACGAAACGAACATCCTAGTAAGAGAATGTCGTCGTAAGAACTAAAACTATACAAAATATTATACAAATAAAAACAATTATGTGAAATAATCCCATTGATTTCCAATTCTGCTATTTTCTTTATGTCTTTAAGCGTCTCATCTCTTTGCCGCTTGTCCGAAGCTGACTGGATTGATTAGTACTATTTGACCTTGATAGTTGATATTGAAGATTGGTTGTAAGGTGATCAAACGGGACATAGCTATACTCTTTAAAATCCCTACGTTTTTCCTAGACCGCCCTTTCGGGTTTTCAGTCCAATGGGATACCTTTTTTTGCTCAAGCCGCCTTTTCAGGTTTTCGACTTGCCGGGTGTACAGATTTTTTTATATGTATATCCCTAATTTTTCCCGAACCCTTTGGTTCACCGGGATGCCCTTATTCTTGCCCAGGCCAGTCAAAGTAGCGGGTCTTTGTTCATGCATAGTATCTTTTAACTATGTCCACGTTTACAGGGTAGGAAGGTCATCACCATCCATAGTGGTTAAGATCATGGCTCCACCAGAAAATATGTTCTTGATCACAAATGGCCCTTCGTATGTAGGAGTCCATTTTCCCCTAGGATCATCTTGTAGAAGTATGATTCGCTTGATTACTAGGTCACCAGCCTGATATGCCTGACGTCTCACCTTCTTGTTAAAGGCTTTAATTATACGTTTTTGTTACATCTAATCATGACAGACAGCCGCGAGCCTCTTCTAGTCAATCAAGTTTAATTGGTCAAGTCGATTCTGAACCCAATTGTCTTCATTCAAACCTGCATCCTTCATGATCCTCAAGGAAGGAACCATTGAGGTTTCTTGGACACGACAGTCACTTCTTCTTTTTTTATTTTGGTGTCTGATCACATGACTTTATTCCTTTGAGGATTTTTCTTTGTAATCTTTTTCTGCCTTTCAGGCTTTACATTTTTCTTTTCATTTTCCCTTACTTTTGCCTGGATAAATTCTTTTGAATTTTGATTTTGAAATCCAGCGAGATGCCTTAACTTTTTCCTAAGTCAGTTGCTTTCAAGATTTTTCTTTTTGACTTAGCGGGCTTTCTATTATTTTTTTAATCATTCTTTTTTTTTGAACAAGTCATGTAACCCTGAGTCTTTTTGACTTGTTGAAAAGTAGTTACTGCCTCATTTCTTGGTTGATAAGGGATAACCATTGTTGTATCTTCATCTTTTTCCCTCCTGGAGGTTGAAGAATAACCATCATGGTTGATCCTTAGATGTGCACTCCTGATGAGATTTGAATACTCGATCAGACTAACTGAACACTACCCTGCCTCTAGTTAAAATAAGGGTTTTTTCTGAATATAAAAGAAACTCCTACTTCAAGTCTCAAAGGGGTTGACGAGGGTCTATCTCCCTTATATCTCCGGTGTTTGAGAATTTAAAACAATACGTGTACATCGTTAACATGGTTTTACTCAAAAGCGTACCTTTTGAGATTCTAGGTATATTTATCATCATTCTCCATCTAGAGGTATTTTGTTTTTTCACAAAAGTTGAGTATCAAAATCAAAGAAAAACATTTAAGAGTGAATGCGAATGTACTAATTCAAGACCCACATATTCAAAGCATTAGGATTAATATTAAAAAACAAACAAGTTTTGCATACAATAAAGTAATGACCAAAACAAGAAAGATTACAAATGATAATTCAATTGAAACTAGAAAATTGCCATATTGATGAGACTAGACTCCATGTGGACTTATTGCTTCAGAAAATACGCTTTATAGTCTTGAAACCACTGAGTCGAAGGAAAGTTCAATTAATGTGCAAGCCCTCTGGGATGAACGCGATTGCTTTTGAATCAATGAGTTTAGAACTTTGCCTTTGAAAACATTGAAACCTTCAATTGTATGTCCATGTGCCCCATAATAGAACTCACAGTAGGCATTTGGATTATATCCCATAGGATAAGGAAAAAGAGGAGGCCCGAGCCCCTCTAACTCTGCCAAAGGATCTTGAAGTAAGTTGTTTCCCCCCAAAATTTACCCTCTTGATTTTAAAAATTCTTTATGGCTTATGTTTCATATAAATTCATGCATTTGAGATGGGATTAAGGTATTCTTATCTTCATGGTATTCTTCAAGCTAAAGGATTGGTTGTTTTGTCAATCAGTGCAAGAAGGGTTTCATGCCCTTCATCTGTGATGTATTTAGACTACCCAAGCTTTCTAGGCCTCAGGATATCTCACTGATTTTTTATTTCATCTGAGAATTGAGAATTGCAAGTATTTTTATCTTGAATCATGTTTCTCCCATTTATTGGCTCTTGTGCAAGGGTTGTTGATTATTGAATATGTGATGTCTTTCTTGACAAAATCTCAAAAGCCTTGTCATCCGGAGTATTGTCTCAGTACACTTTCAATCATCAACTGAGGTTCATTAAAGGTTTTTCTTATTTGATTTCATTCTTATCTTTTTCAAAGATTCTTCAAAGGCAATATATCATGTTTAAGCTCAGTGGTTAAGAAGAGATTTTATGTGGAATTCAGTTGGGGTTCTAAGGATTAAGAGAACTTTGGATTTCTTGATGGTTCAAATTTTAAGATTAAGTGATTAAATTTAAGATGAAAAGTCTAGTGAAGGACTTTTGGGCTTATTAGAGTATATTTTTAGGTTTACTATAATAGAATTTCAAAAGAAGATGTAAAACTTGTCTATTTGTTTTCACTACTTAGAAGTGCACTTATTTGCCATGATTGGAAGAAAAGAGGACTGTGAAGTCATTTTTATCATAAACCAGGATTTATACTTCCATTCAAATGCCATTTGGATATCATTCAAGTTTGTTACATTCATTCATTCCAAAATTCTACAAGTTTCATAATATCATCCAAAATTCTATGAGTTGACTTTATTACAAGAGTAAAGGATTAAAAATTTTCATATTCATGGATTCATTCAAAATTCTACAAGTGTTACAAGTTGTTGCAAAAAGATACATTGATACAAAATAAAAGGTTTAATGTTTTGTTCCTAAGTCAACTACAATTACAAGACCAATATCAAGTTTACAAGAACAATGTCAAGTTTACAAGAATAAAAGCAGGGAGAATTCCTAAGTCTAAATTATTCATTTCTTCGAGTTTCTTTTCCAAGACTTTCTCATTTTCAAGATATCTATTTCATGCTTCCCATTTCCATCATCAATTATCCATGAAACAAGAAAAAGAATAATTGGTTAGAAATCAAGAACCTGAGCACAAGTCAAGAGTTTTCAAGAAGGTTCATTTTGAAATCTCATCATTAGGGTGTGGATATGAATTAGAAAAAAGGGTTAGTTTTCAATCATGTTCACAGCACATAAGGCCTCATACATTGTTTCATAACAAAATCAGAATTACAATAATTTAATCATAGGCCTATTCCCCTATTGCAAATTACAAAAGGCTAGTTTTGGTTCACGAAGGGAGGTGTAAAAATACAAAGAACCGACTGTTATACTGGTTTTGCGTTTGTATTCACAAATTTTGTTGTAAGCAAGAGTCACCACTGACTTTTGTTTTATCCAACAAAGGAAAGGGTGAAAAGAACAGAAAAAGACCTTTCGGGATTATTTCTGAGTAAAAGCGGTAGATTATGGAAAGGTAAGGTGTTAGAACCCTTTCCATCCATATTTATCTATGGGCTCTTAGATGATTAGTTCATTTTTGAAATACCTTATGTTTTTGTGTGTTTTTGAAAAGTATTTTGAAATTCATTAGTGTGGCGATTGGCTTTATGATAACTTTTGTATTAGTCCTCAAGAGTGTTGATAAAGCATTTTGAAAATATTTTTGAAAATTGTTTTGTGTAAATGTAAAGATTTATTTTGAGCATAGCATATAGGAACTATGTACTTTACTCGAAAGGTTCATTCTTTTCCTCATTTCTTTTAGACAGTGATATCCTACTATTAGTGAGTAGGTAGCCCTATCGTTGGATGTTTGAGGGACATTCGAAAGGCACGTTTTATAGTAATAAAGGAAACTGGGCGGGAACCCTTAGTAACTACCCTATGGTTTTAAGATCATTGTTTACTGAGACAACGTCGAGAGGGTCATCGAGGGAGTTATGATCTTTTTAAATCTGAGGGTAGCCACTAACATCTCTCACGTTTAGAGATTTGTGAATATTTATTCCGAAGGCAACCAAAGTAGGATACCCTAGAGGTGCGCATGTGCAATTGTATTGTGTTTCCTTTATTTTGTCTTTGAAGTTAGGTTTGCAACCATTTTGTTTTTAGTCTTATCATGCAATCCTATTAACATACATCTAAACAGTTAAACTATGTACGGGAAATAAAATGCGAGAATTTAAAATCTACGCTATTACAAAGCTTCGGGGAGGGGGATTATTACAAGTCTAAAAACTTGGGAAAAATAAAGAAAACCTGTAAAAGAGTCCTAGTTAATTTCTATTACATCCCATGAGCAAGTACATTTATATGAAAATAAAAAAAGCAAAAAAACGCGCGCGAATTGAAAATAACGTCTAGTCCTAAATGAAAGGAAATCTTCTTGTTGTTTTGTTTTGTTTTATTTTGGGGAAATGACTTAATTAAACTCCTAAGTCTATTTAGTTTTACTTTTAAGAAAAATGTTAAAGTAATTAATTAATTAGTTAACAAAATTAATTTAAATTATAAAAGACTAAACCTAATTTTTGTGATTTTTTTATAATTATTTTACTGAGTTAATAAAATAAAACAAATAAAAAGAAATAAATTAATAAAAACAAAACAAAATTTAAATGGGACAGGATAATGAAAGAAACTTGGGGGGTGAGACTTGAAATTCATTAGGCCCAAGTCTGAGGAGAGGCCCAAGCTACCAATGGATTCAATGGGAAGATCCTTAAGAGATTCCAAGGTGAGGTTGTGCGCTTAGGACAATGGATCTGGATCAGATGTACATCTGATGGCATGTATTTGATGGTGTATGGTATGCGTGTGTAGCCTGGAAACATAGAATTTACAAATATTATGTTAGAAAAAATAAAATTGTAAGGCATGTTTATGGAACCCAGGCCCGTCCTCTCAATTCGAATCCCCGCTAACTCGAACTCCCTGAGTTCGAATCTGGGTTTGTTTTGGCCTAAAATGTCCTACATCATGAGCTTCCAAAGTAATCAGATTCGAACGCCCTAACAAATAGTCTCCTGGTATTTGGACATTGCAACTTACATGTATCACGTTAAATTATTCATGAAAAAAACAGTAATAACACTAATATGCAATCAAAATGTGTTTAAATCAGAGATTGAATAAGTTTGAGATTGAAAATTCTTTTTACGAAACGGAAGTGCTTCGATCTGCAGTTATGGGCGTGGGATGGCTGCCTAGAGGTCTCAGGAGGACGAATCTGATATTCGTTTGGATTGAGGAAGTTGGCAAGAACTTTTCGAATTTATCAACTTTGTGAAGGTTTGGAGAGTTTGGTGAGATTCTTGTATAGGCAATGTGCGTGTTTAGGCGAAATGTCTTTGTGGGAAATATGTTCCTCCTTTTGCTTGCACTATATTTTTGTACTCATAGGGGTGTGAGGGGACAAGGAAATGGGGAAAGAAGCATGG
Source organism: Vicia faba (assembly GCA_948472305.1). Classification (NCBI taxonomy): domain Eukaryota; kingdom Viridiplantae; phylum Streptophyta; class Magnoliopsida; order Fabales; family Fabaceae; genus Vicia; species Vicia faba. The sequence continues at coordinate 1,123,837,252 of OX451735.1, forward strand.
CATTAAGGACCAGCCATTAAACATGGCTTTGAAAACAAAATCATACAAATTAAAGGATTTCCATCTTTGATGATTTCCTACCCTTTTGGGTTTTGGGATGAACCTAGACATGTTTCACTCCCTGACTCCTTCAAATGCCTTCATGCCTTGTTCTTCGATTGGCTCTGAATTACTCTTTGGGTTTCATCCTTGTGGCTTTTTCGATTTATCCCCTATTCATCTTAGCTGCCTGATTTGAAAATACCCAACTAGCCCAATCAAATACTTCCTTCTAGCCAGTCAAAGCTTCTCCTATTATTTCCGTCGAATTTAATTGTGTTGGAGGCTTAGGCTTGGCAGCACATAGGACTTTGGCCAGCAGGAATCTTGAACCAAACTCATCAAAAGACAAAACAAAATTTGATTCCAACCATTTTGTGTCCTTCGAATGGACCACAGGCACCACTTGGGTGTTCTTCGAATGAGACACCAATGTGTGTCCTTCGAAGGCACCACTTGTGAGTTTATTCGAATAGCCCACATGCACCCCTTGTGCGTTCTTCAAATGGGCCACCAATGTGTGTTCATAATGTAGAAATAATGTGCTAAGGGGTTCAGAGATGGAATCGAAGCATGTCGTTTCAAAGGTTGGCATTTGCCCATTCGAAGCTTAGCACAAAGGAAGCCAATGCCTTGTGGTGGATAGCATGAGGGAGGCCATTGCTTTAGGGATCAAAGCAAGCACAAATGAGGCCATTTCCTAGTGAATCGAATTAGGCACGAGGGAAGTATTTTCCTAGTGAATCAAAGGCAATTACAGAGGATGTATTTTCCTTGTGCTTTGAAGAAAAGCACAAAGCAAGCCATTTCTTTATGGGTCGAAAGCAAGCACAGATGAAACACTTGCCTTGTGGATCAAAGCAGACACGTAAGAGGCTAATGCTCAATCGAAGTATGTATACAGGAGGCCACTTCTTTGTGAACCAAAGCAGGCATATAAGAGGCTACTGCTTGTGAATCGAAGCAAACATGTAGGGGGGCCACATGCCAAAATGAAACTTGTGGACCAAAGCTTGCTCGAAGGGGATCCAATGCCTAATCGAAGCTTGTGGTGACCAAAGCTTGATCTAAGGGGACCAAATACCCAATCGAAGCATGTAGACCAAAGCTTGATCGAAGGGGACCAAATACCCAATCGAAGCTTATGAATCAAAGAAAACTTGCTCTTCTTTGATTTGATGCTTGAGAGCCCAATATGATCCATGGAAACTTTTGCAGTCTTGACCCAATAGAAATTCTGTGAGAAAATTCTTGAGAAATAAGATGGCAAATTTTGGGGTTCAACAGCTACCCATGTTCAATCTTCTTAAATCGGAAGAGTTAGATTGGCGAGTTTTCCTTTTCATACTTGAAGGTGGAAGATGATTGAACACTAGAGTGCCCATATTTTTGCACTAGCATGATGTGATGGTTGATTGTGTAGGGAATGGGCTTAAAGATGCCATTTGAAGAAGATGACTAAGAGTTGTCGGAGATGGGCTTAAAGATTCAATCCAAAGTAGATGCTGACTTCGTAAGAGGTCTCTTTATGGGGGATTCCTATTCCTATTGTCTAAGGAGGACTCCACTGGGGAATGTTGATTTCTGTTTTTCTCCTGTTTGAGGAAAAATCTGGTGAATAGAGTCTAGGAGCTTTAGTTGTTCATGGCTTAACTATTGAGCTATCTCTGGACTGGAGAGATGAAAGTTTTCTAATTTCTACTTGAAATCTTGGCCTCACATTAACTTTCTAGGGAGAATGAAATTAAATCCTGCCTCGAAATGTATTAAAAGAAACTTGTGTAGGGTTGTTTCAGGATGAGTCTGTGTTAGACTGCATATGGAGATATATGTGAAGGAGCCTGTGTAGGGCCGCTTCCGGATGAGTCCGTGTTAAACTGAATCTGGAAATTAAGAAGGAATCTGTTTAATATTTCTTCATTTGGTCATGTAGATAGTCTCCAAGTCTTGTTTCAGAAATTGATCTATAATCAGTTGTTCACAGATAGTTATCATGTCTTGTTTTAGGTATTAGTCCGGAGCTTGTTTTCGTCGATTGTTGAGATTGTTGTCCTGTCTGGTTTCAGGTATTAATCTCTTACCTAAGCGAAAGAAAGATAGTTTTCCCGTCTGGTTTCAGGTATTAATATTTAATCTTCTCATGTAGATAGTTGTCACGTCTTGTTTCAGGTATTAATCTACAATCAGTCATCCACATATAGTTGTCCTGTCTGGTTTCATTTATTAATCTGGAACTTTTTTCGTTGGTTGTTGAGATAGTTGTCCTGTCTAGTTTTAGGTATTAATATTTGACTTTAGAGAAAGGAAGATAGTTTTCCCGTCCGGTTTCAGGAGTTAATCTTTAGTCTGCCCATGTAGATAGTTTTCCTACCTGGTTTCAGGTATTAATCTATAATCAGTCGTTCTCAAATAGTTATCTTGTCTTGTTTCAGGTATTAATCTGGAACTTATTTTGTGTTGGTCCTTGATATAGTTTTCCTGTCTGGTTTCAGGTATTAATCTCTGACCTTATAGAAAGGAAGATAGTTTTCCAGCATGGTTTCGGGTGTTAATCTTCAATCTGCTCATGTAGATACTTTTCCTGTCTGGTTTCAGGTATTAATTTACAATCAGTCGTTCACAGATAGTTGTCTTGTCTTGTTTCAGGTATTAATCTAGAACTTGTTTTATGTTGGTCCTTGAGATAGTTGTCCTCTCTGGTTTCAGGTACTAATCTCAGACCTAAGAGAAAGGAAGATAGTTTTCCCATCTGGTTTCAAGTGTTAATCTTCAATATCCTCATGTAGATAGTTTACTTGTCTGGTTTCAGGTATTAATCTACAATAAGTCATTCACAAATAGTTGTCCTGTCTTGTTTCAGGTATTAATCTGAAACTTGTTTTGTGTTGGTCCTTGAGATATTTATCCTGTTTGGTTTCAAGTATTAATCTCTGACCTTAGAGAAAGGAAGATAGTTTTCGCTTCTGGTTTCGGGTGTTAATCTTCAATCTGCTCATATAGATACTTTTCCTGCCTTATTTATGGTATGAATCTACTATCAGTCATTCACAGATAGTTGTCTTGTCTTGTTTCAGTTATTAATCTGGAACTTGTTTTGTGTTGTTCCTTGAGATATTTGTCTTGTCTGGTTTCAGGTATTAATCACTGACCTAAGAGAAAGGAAGATAGTTTTCCCGCCAGGTTTCAGGTGTTAATCTTAAATCTGCTTATGTAGATAGTTTTCTTTTCTAGTTTCAGGTATTAATCTATAATCAGTCATCTACAGATTGTTGTCCTGTCTTATTTCAGGTATTAATCTAGAACTTGTTGAAAATTGGTGATGACATTCATTTGGCGATCTCTTCCTGAAAATGTAAAGAATTAGCTGCATGCAATATCATGATGCATGAAGTGGAAATGATGCTCTCAAAATAAATGAGATTTTGATATATGCATTTGTGCTGCATATGCTATGATGCTTGTAAAATGGTGTATGAATGTGTCAGTCGTTCTATTGCTTTATTATTGAACTAGGGAAAATAAATCCCTGATTGTTGCTGTGGAAGAATAGTGTAAGTCTTCAAATTTTGTTGAAGTTGAAATGCTGGAAGATGGATTTCCATTATTAGAGAAATAAACTTTGTTGGGGAAAGGAAACTCCATGAACTGCTTGGGGATTTTTATGAAATCATGGTGGGGAATCCTAAAAACCTTGTGACCTAGGTTAGGGAATTATTTAAGATGTTGAGGCAGTAATTGGAGATTCTAATTCCGTTGGGGATATCAGAACACCTGACATAATTAGACTGTATGCTGAGGATATGGAAGTGACTTTATAGTAGGACGTCCTTGCCTCTGTACCTTTTGGAAAATGTATCTGAGGGGATTTTGCGTATGGTCTTGTTTCTTAAATCCATTAGTAATTGTCTTTCTGTTTTTTATGCGTGTATTTGTAAACGGTAATCTCATTCAAATGCACATGTTTAAAAATAATCCTTGGACGTTTTCCCAAACAAAACAAAAAAATAAAAAACAAATAGTTTTGCACTTTCAAAGAGATAGTTTTTTGTATTAATTTGAATAAGCGTTTTTTGTACAAGGAACGAACATCCTAGTAAGAGAATATCATCGTAATAATGAAAACTATACAAAATAGTATACAAAGAAAAAGAATGATGGGAAATAATCCTATTGATTTCCAATTCTGCTATTGCCTTTATGTCTTTAAGCGTCTCATCTCTTTGCCCCTTGTCCGAAGCTGACTGGATTGATTAGTACTATTTGAGCTTGATAGTTGATACTGAAGATTGGCTGTAAGGTGATCCAACGGGACATAGTTATACGCTTTAAATTCCCTAACTTTTTCCTGGACCGCCCTTTCGGGTTTTCAGTCCAACGGGATACCTTTTTTTGCCCAAGCCGCCTTTTCAGGTTTTCGACTTGCCGAGTGTAAAGATTTTATTATACGTGTATCCCTAATTTTTGCCCAAACCCTTTGGTTCACCGGGATGCTCTTATTTTTGCCCAGGCCAGTCAACCTAGCAGAACTTTTTTCATGTGAAGTATCTTTTAACTATGTCCTCGTTTACAGGGTACGGAAGGTCGTCACCGTCCATAGTGGTTAATATCATGGCTCCACCAGAAAATATGTTCTTGATCACAAATGGCCCTTCGTATGTTGGAGTCCATTTTCCCATGGGATCATCTTGCGGCAGTATGATGCGCTTGATTACTAGGTCACCAGCCTGATATACCTGACGTCTGACCTTCTTATTAAAGTCTTTAATCATACATTTTTGGTACATCTGATCATGACAGACAGCCGCGAGCCTCTTCTCGTTAATCAATTTTAATTGGTAAAGTCGATTATGAACCCAATCGTCTTCATTCAAATCTGTATCCTTCATGATCCTCGAGGAAGGGATCTGGACTTCGATTGGTGGGACAACTTCCATACCGTATACCAAAGAGAAAGGAGTTTCCCCTGTTGATGTGCGTACTGTGGTACGGTAACCATCAAGAGCAAATGGTAACATCTCATGCCAGTCTTTGTATGTCACTGTCATCTTTTGTATAATCTTTTTGATATTTTAATTAGAAGCTTCTACAACACCATTCATCTTCGGCCGATAAGGAGAAGAGTTATGATGCTGGATCTTGAATTGCGTGCAGAGCTCTATGATCATAGTATTATTGAGATTGGTACCATTATCTGTAATGATCCTTTTTGGAATGTCGTACCGACATATAAGGTTATGTCTGATGAATCAAGCCACAACGTTCTTGGTAACAGAAACAAATGAAGCCGCCTCGACCCACTTTGTGAAGTAATCACTGGAAACGAGAATGAAGTGGTGTCCATTAGAAGTTGTAGGTCTAATCTCTCCAATCATGTTGATACCCCACATTACGATTATCCAGGGAGAAGTCAAGACGTTTAGAGGAACCATAGGCACATGTACTTTATCAGCATAGATCTGGCATTTGTGACAAGTTCGTGAATGCTGATAACAATATGCTTCCATAGTGGACCAATGGTATCCTATCCGTTGGATCTTTTTATCCATTGTGTGTCCACTAGAATGGGTGCCAAAGGTACCTTCATGCAAATCTGCCATGATCTTCTCTGCTTCACTCTTGTCCACACACCGAAGCAAAGAAGAATTGTTGTTATGCTTGTAGAGTATTTCGTTACTGAGGAAGAACTTGGTAGAAAACCTTCTTAGGAACTTTTTATCATTGACTGAAGCTCCCTCGGGATACTCTTGGGCTTCGAGGTATCTTTTGACTTCATGGAACCAAGACTTGTCCACTACTTCTTTGGTATCAACCTCATAACAGTATGTGGGTTCGTCCATTCTCTCAATAGTGATCTGAGGGGCTTCATTATCCCACCTGACATTGAACATGGATGACATAGTAGCTAGCACGTCTGCTAGTTGATTTTCCTCTCGTGGAAAATGCTCAAAGGTAACTTCTTCAAAGTATGGAATCAGTGTCAACACATGCTCTCTGTAAGGGAGGAGATTAGGATGCTTCGTGTCCCATTCTCCTTTGATTTGGATGATTACTAAGGACGAGTCTCCAAATACACTCATGAATTTGATCCTCAAGTCGATAGTAGCTTTAAGACCCATGATGCATGCTTCATATTCATCCATATTGTTGGTATAATTGAAACACAGTTTGGCATTGAAAGGTGTTGACAGCCCTAGGGAGATATGATCACGGCCCCGATGCCATTACCAAGTGGGTTGGAAGCTCCATCAAAAACCATAGTCCATCAGGATCCTTTTTCAGGTCCTTCATCTGGTCTAGGTTCTTCACAATTAGTCACTAACATGATGTTCTCATCTGGGAACTCAAAATTCATGGATTGTTAGTCGTCCATAGCCTGTTGAGCCAAATGATCAGCTAGTACACTTCCCTTGATTGATATATGGGTTGTGTATTAAATATCATATTCGGTCAGGATCATTTTCCATCTTTCTATTCTTCCGGAGAGAGCGGGCTTCTCAAAGATGTATTTGATAAGATCCATTTTAGATATCAATAAGGCAGTGTGAGTTAACATATATTGTCTTAGTCGGCAAGCAGCCCATGCCAAAGCACAACAAGTTTTCTCAAGCAATGAGTATCTTGTTTCACAGTCGGTAAAATATTTGCTAAGATAGTATATTGCATGCTATTTTTGACCAAACTCGTCATGCTGCCCCAGCATACACCCCATTGAATTCTCTAATACCATTAAGTACATGATAAGAGGTCTTCCTTCAACTGGCGGCATCAAAATTAGAGGTTCTTGAAGATATTCCTTGATTTTGTCAAAGGCATTCTAGAAATTGTTATTCCACTTCACTGCTTGATCTTTCTTCATTAATTTTTAAGATTTACTCACAAATAGCGGTTAGATGGGAAATGAATCTAGAAATGTAATTTAGACGTCCCAAGAATCCCATAACCTCATTCTCAGTGTGAGAAGTTGGCATTTCTTGTATAGTTTAACCTTTGAAGGGTCTACTTCAATACCTTTTCTGCTGATAACGAAGCCTAAGATTTTATTGGATCTTACTCCAAAGGTGCACTTATTCGGGTTCAATCTCAATTTGTATTTCTTCATCCTTTCAAACAACTTCTGTAGGTGATCTAGGTGCTCCTCTTCAGTATGAGACCTGGATATCATATCATCAACTTAGACCTCTATCTCGTGATGAATCATATCATGAAACAAAGTTACCATCACACGCTGATAGGTTTCCTCGGCATTCTTTAACCCAAATGGCATAACTTTGTAGCAGAAAGTGCGCCACTTCGTGACAAAAGTTGTTTTCTCCATGTCCTCAGGTGCCATTTTGATATGATTGTACCCGGAGAAACTATCCATGAAGGAGAACACCTTATGTTGTGCAATATTGTCAACCAGAACATCAATATGGGGAAGCAGAAAGTCATCTTTGGGGCTTGCCCTATTCAGATGTTTGTAATCCACACACATGTGTACCTTACCGTCCTTCTTAGGTACCGGAACAATATTAGCAACCCATTGTGGATAAGAGGTAACAGCTAAGAAATCGGCGTTAAACTGTTTCATGACTTTAGCCTTGTTCTTTTCTGACATCTCTAGCCGCATACGATGAACCTTCTATTTCACTAGAGGGCAATCCTCTTTTTTCGTTGGGCTATGAACCACAATATAAGTATCAAGTCCTAACATGTCTTTGTATGACCAGGAAAAGATCTCAACATAGTCATGTAACATTTGTATTAACCGCTCCTTGACACTATACTCCAGATCGGAACCTATCTTGACTTCCTTCTTATCGTTTTCAGCACACAAGTTTACTGTCTAAACCGGCTTTTCATGAGGCTGTATTGCCCGTTCCTCCTATTGTAACAGTCTGGCAAGTTCTCCTGGTACTTAACAATCTTCCTTACCTTCGTCCTCGGCTTGGTAGATCGGATTTTCAAAGTCATAATTGGAAATAGAAGAACCATTATCAATGGGATCCAGAGTGGATGTGGATTTGTAGTTTCATATGTGGGTGTGTGTAAGAGAGCATAGATATTTTTGATAAGGTAAAAAGTAGAAAAGTAAAACAAAGAGCGTAAAATTTTCATGCAAAATGTCCAATGATTTATTAATGACATAATAAGATGAAGTAATAACCCTCACAAATAGACCATTGTCCATCGGTTAAGACATAAGGCTTTAGAGTTTCAATTTTTCAAATTTTACATATCCCAAAAAAACTAAAAGATAATTACTCTTGAATAAAAGTAATAGGAACAAAATCTTTGGCCTCCCAATTGTTTAGTCCACCAATGATAGTTGGGAAGATCCACTTGTCCATGTCATTATCGCTATCCCTATATTCTAGAGCATTGACTTCATGGTTGCTGATGCGTAGTGGTGGTCCTCTGGTGCGAGCATGATGAACAGCTCTCTGGGCTCCTGAAGTAAAACCCAAACCAAATTTTTCAGATTTTTAGGGAATATCCGGAAGTTGGCCCCAAATGGTACACCCACTTTTTTCAACTACTACTTAGGCATCCCTCAGAGAAGCCATCTTCAATGGAGGTCTAGTAATCTTCGGGATATTGCTAACAGTCTTGGTCGCAACAACTGTCTGTGGAACCTCCTCAAAGTTCTTACAGGGGGTCTCAATGAACTTCCCGTCCATCTCAACATACCTGAAAGAGTTTAGGCGGCTCACCATGTATTCTTCCTCACCGTGGACCATAATAATATTTTCATTGACTGGGTATTTAAACATCTAATGCAAAGTAGAAGTAACAGCACCGAATCTATGGATCCAAGGTCGACCCAATAAACAGGAGTAATACGGGAGGATGTCCATCGCGTAGACAGTTGAGTCAAAAGTATGAATACCATCTTTGATAGGGATGGCGACCTCCTCGTGCACCATTCTCTTGGAACCATCGAAGGCCCTCACCATAATATTACTGGGCTTCAGTGTGAGTCCTTCATAATCTAATATGTCCAAAGCATTCTTGGGTAAGACATTCAACGATGAACCTGCATCTACCATAACATGAGCTAGGGTAGTTCCTCTGCACTAAATGGAGACATGCAGGGCATCATTATGCTTTCATCCCTTGGATGTCAAATCTGCATCAGAGAAACCCAGTTCATTGGTAGCTGCCAAACTAGCAACACAATTCTTGAATTGATCGGCGGAGGTCTCTTGAGGCACATGGGCAGATTTCAGGAATTTTACCAAAGCCTTAGCATGGGCTTCAGAGCATAAAAGTAAGGCCAGCATTGATATTTTTGAAGGGGTCAGCCCCAACTTCTCCACAAGGTTGTAATCACTATTCTTTATCATCTTCAATATCTCTTCTGTCTCTTTTTTAGAAGCCTCAAGAGTGACTTCTTTGTGCGCCATCGTCTGGACAGGCTGAACCTGTACCTCTTTTCCCCGAGTCTCAGCTATCTCAGTGGCAGGGATAATAAAAGGGATAATAATAGGAGTAGAAATTGGAGTACTAATAGGAGTAGCAACAGTCTTCAGAGAGATTTCAAGGGAGAAAACCCTTCTACTTCTCGTAATTTTACTGGTCCCGACGATGTTGTTGATGTCAGGATCAATACCTTCTGCAACTTAATCTTTAACAGACAACAATCATTTGTATCATGCCCTGGACTTTCAAAATGGTAGGCACATCCAGAATTTGGGTTGTAGTGGGGAGATGCAGTATTGGGATTCTTAGGAGCTTCCTTTAGAGTCACCAGATTGGACTTCAACAGGTGTGGCAAAACTAGAGATAAGGACATGTTAATCCAGGTGAACTGCCTTCTAGGCGCATCCTGTCTGCGTTGATTGTTTTGTTGTTGATTTGATGCAAGATTGGAAATCATAACAGCCCCTACCATCGAACGATGTTCAGTGTTGATTTGATTTCTATGGCCATAAGCAGCACTAACCTCCTTCTTCCTAGAGAATGGTTTCTTTACTGTACTAGAGGATGCATCCTCCGAATCTTACCACTCTTGATACCAGCTTCTACTTGCTCACCAGTCAATATTAGCTCAGTAAACCCAGCTGAAGAGCTTCCAATCAAATGCTTGAAGAATGGACCAGACAACGTACCCAAGAACATATCTACCAACTCTCAATCAGACAAAGGAGGTTGTACTCTTCCTGCAAGATCCCTCCATTTTTGGGCATAATCTTTAAAACCCTCGCCGGAACCCATAGACATACTTTGCAATTGTGTACGGGTTAGAGCGAGGTCAGCATGATATTGGTACTGCTTGTAAAAAGAAGCAACCATGTCTTCCCAATTATGAATGTTGGTTCCCTCCAATTGATAGAACCATTCCAACTGTATCCCTGACAAACTTTCCTTGAATAAATGTACCCACAGATTCCTATCAGCAGTGTGAGGTTGAATCTTCCTGACATATGACCTTAAGTGAAACATAGGACATGAGGCATTGTCATACTTAGAAAATGTGGGGACTTTGAATTTTTGCAGGATGATCACCCCTGAGACCAATCCTATCTCTTCAAAATCTAGCCCGGGTACCCTCTGAATCTCCATAGCATTGAGGCGATCCTCTAGCTGTTTGTAGTTGTCACCAGTAGGAGGATATTGTTCCTTAGAGTAGTCAGCCTCTTCTTCATCAGTTCCAAGGTTGTTGTCTCATTCCTTGGGATTTTCTTCTTTATTGTCTCCCTCGTCTGACGGAGTTGCGAAACTAGAGCTCGCTTGGCCGGTCCTCTGAACGTTCTTCCCATTTTAAAAACACCAGATGGTTTCTTTGTTTTATTGGTTTTCTCTTTGATGATAAGAGCTTTCAGATCTTCTTGCCCCTTAGCCAGAACCAGGAACATTTATTGGAACTGAGCGTTCTGTGCTTGAAGATCTTTTACTGTTTGTTCAAGAGCCATTTCTTTTGCTGAAATAATCAGTGAAAAGAATAAGAAACATATCTTAGAATACCTGCTTAATGTAATGTTATGCATGATAATGTTTATGCACTGTTTTCAAGGACTTCGGGAAATTTAAATTTGTCAGCCAAAATGAAACAAAGATTTTATTAATAAGATTCGAATTACAATTGCCTTTTAGGCTTACAATTGAAAATTAAAAACTCTTAAAATAAAAGAATCAAATATCCCATGGGTGCTTCCTCTTTGTGCCGAGGTAGACATTAAGACTCTCATCTTTGTGAAGTTTCTTCGTGAGCTCCAACACTTTCTTCTCACCGGTGTAGAATTGACTTCTAAAGGTATCCTGTTCTTCCTTTAGCTTAATCTAAGACCTCTGCAGCTCTTCAATATTAGTGGGCATATCAGGATGAAGAACTGTATAAGGAACATCTTCTTCGGTAACAGGTTCCACAATTACTGGTAAGATGGTTGTATATGGCATCATAAGATTTTGGGCACGAGCTCGTACCCATATAAGATAAGGGTCCATAGGGATGGAATTCTTGTACCCAAAAGCCTTACCATCCACCTTATTTACCATGCCCCAGGCTCACATGAACCTTTGATGATACCCTTGAACATCATCTTCGTAGTTGAACAGAATGCCTTAGATAAGCATATCGTGGGGACCATCCCTCCGAGCATAACCAAACTGTCGTAGAGCCAGGGAAGGATTATAAGTTATACCTCCCCTAATGTCGAGGAGTGGGACATTAGGGATTTTCCTACAGCGTCAATGATAGAAATATCTCCCATAGAATGGGAGTACTAGAGAATATTCAAGTGAGAAAGTGACATTATCCTTTGCGACCAACCCAGACCTTGTTCATTCTTCAATACTGATTGAGGAAGGTGTGAAATAAACCAACTAGGCAACAATGGAATGAAACACATAAGAACCCCTCTCCTCTTAATGGTACGGGTGTGAAAGGATTGCAAGATATCTCTGAGGAAAGTAGGCACGGGGTTACAGGAGAGAAAAACCTTGACAGCATTCACATCTATGAGTAAGTCTGGATTAGGGAACAATATTAACCCATAGATTAAAAGAGCTAGTACTTCTTTGAAATCTTGGAAATCTAAATCATCCCAAAATAATTGAGCTTTTTCTAACAGGAACTTGACTAGAAAAACCTTGACTCAGCTTCTTGTTTCATAGTTGGATATAATGTTAGACCGTTTTAGATGCAAGGCTACTGCAATGACCTCTGGCTTTGGAGTCTCCCCTAAACCGGTGAAAGGCATCTGATCTAGAATGGGTACATCCAATATTTGAGAGAATTCTTCCATGGTGGGTACCAATTGATAATCGGGAAATGTGAAGCAATGGTGTTTGGGGTCGAAGAACATAAAGAGTACCCCCATCATCTTCTCATGAAAGCTTGAGGTAACCATGGTGAGAAGTAGACCATATTTCTTGGGGAACGAGGAAGTCTCAGGAACCCTTGATACTAGCTCTTTGAGTTGGAGAGTGTTGTACCCCAAAATTTGCCCTCTCATATTCCTCAAAACATTGCAAGAAAGATCCCCAAGTTGCTCAAGGTAGTCCAAGGGTTGGCCAGACAAGCTCTCTCCTAAGGCAGTCTACCCAAAATTAGGGTTTCATATTGCATCAAGATACTTGAATCCAAGTGACCCCAAATTCTCAACATTGTCCTAATATGTTCTCAAGATCATCCATGTCAAGTTTCAAGCCTTGCAGAGAAAGTTTTCTCAGTCAATTGAACAAGGGCAAAAGTCAACTGTGACCCAAATACAGTCAAACTTCAAGATTTTTTGTCAACATTCTCATTTTTAAGGATTTTTAATCATTTGATCAAGGGTTGATCATGGTTCATCAAGGATTGCTCAAAATTCATCAAGACTCAAAAGTTGCTAAATTAGGGTTTTGTAGGAAAAGTCAACTCAACATTGACCAAGCATAACTTTCTCATACTTTATGAGAAATGACCCATCTAAATCTCATTTTTAAGAGGATGCAATTTTCTACGATCCATATTCATACCCCAAGATCAAAAAATGCACTCACAAGAAGGTATAAATTTGGACATTATAGGTCATTTTTGAAAGTCAACAAAAACACCTTTTTTGCCAAAGCTTATAACTTGAGAATGGAATATCAAAATGTCATGAGACCAAAAGGGTTGGTTAGAGGACATCTCAAGATTTCTAAAAATTCAAAGTACACTTCCAAAAGATCAAAATTGAAGAAGTTATGCATTGTTGAAGTTGGACTTTTTTGCAAAATTGCCAAAAGTCAAATATCCCCAAAACTTCAAAATTTTGTCAAATGGGCCCATTCTTTTCCACTTGATTTGAGCTTGCATAGTTTCCCACGTGTCCTAGCTTCAGCCATGAGCCCATATTTCATTTTTATAATTTAATTTTATTTTTAATTGAATTTATTCATTTTAAATCAAATAAAATCATATAAAATCCAACACTTTGATAACACAAGATTTTTTGGCTATTTCAGGCTTTGATTACAATCATTAACATCATAAAAATAGAATCAAACCAAATCATGAGCAAAAAGATTAAAATTAGGCAAAATTGGCAAGTTTGTAAAGGGAGATAAAATCAAATATGCAAGCATTGATAGGAGAAGATTTGGATCAATTTTGTTGACCTAATACAAAGCACAATAAATAAGCAAGCCAAAGGGGACGAGATCAGGGTTGAAAAGTGCAGAGAGAGGCAGAACAAAAGTTGGAAAATTCACAAAAAACTGAGAAGTTGAAACCCAGGTTAGAGGCATTTTCAGAGGCCAAGACTTGTCCCAATCGCTTCCTGGGCATTCACTCAAGCCACCTGGATCAAAACCAAGCATCCTCAGACTCTATAACACGTTGTAAGTGTCACACAACCCTTCCCTATTCTTGAAATCGATTTGGCTCATTCTGGCATCTTTTGGATGAGATAACTGCATATTTGTATTCCTCACAACATTTGTGAACTTTTGGTATCATTTAATTTCATTTGTATGATCTATACTGCAATTCGCCATAGCTAGGTTTTCTTGGGTATTTTTGGGGGTTTTCTTTTCAGGTGAAATTAAGCTACAAGATGGACATGGTTGTGACCGAGAGGGTGAGACGAACACAACCATGTCCTTGGAACTCATTTTTGTGGCCTGAGAAGGATTTTAGGATGGGCCTGCACTTTTAGCTGCAGATTCAAATCCGCAGGTATTGTTTTACAGGTTTCAGGATAGGGACGATGAGGTGTCCCCTGCCCATTGGTGTATTCAAATGTTACGCGCGCGTTTTTATGTTCTGGCAATTATTTCGTTTTTTTATATAATATTATTTGTTTGCATTATAATAACAATTGAAACAAGGTGGTGTAGTGGCAAAGCAAGCAACGTATATCCTTCAGGACCTGGGTTCGAATCCCAGGTCCCCCACTTTCTTAATAATTTTATTCTTCAGGTGATTCAATGCATACGCTTATCTACAACCTACCATGCATCCTCGTCCATGCAATAGCCAGATGGCCAAAGGTCAGATCTGGTGGTCCAGGAGTGGATGTCCACCATAGTCCAAGTCCACGCGTGCCTACTGGATTCCAGAAAGTCAAAGAGGGTCAGCATAATTGGGCTTCAGAATTGCTACTCACACCACAATTTCAGGCCCAATACCCTCCTCTCTTCTATTTATTTATTTTGTTTTATTAATTGTTTTTATTATTTTTGTTTAATTTCTAACCAATAAAAATTCTTTTTCTCATAAAATAAAATCACAAAAATATATTTTATATTTAATTAAACTTTAAACTTTTATTTTTCTTAATAAACACTAATTAGTTAATTTAGGTTTTTTTTAATTCTAGAATAACTTGAACCTATTTTGTAAATAAATGATTAATTAGATTTAATTAGGTATTAACCATTAATTTAATTAATTTCATTTTCTTTCTTAAAATAACAAAATCAAAAAATATGTCATAATTAATTTTTCATTTAATTAATTTATTAATTTAATTTAGTAATTAATTTAGGTTTAATTTCTTTCTTAAAATAAAAAAACAACAAAAAGATATTTTCTTTAACCAAAAGGGTCAAAACCCTAATCATGCGCTCGATTTAATTTCCCGCACGCGTTATTTATTTTTATCCAATAATGTACTTGCTCCCGGATTGTAATAGTAAATAGGACTTTTAATTATTTTTATTTCTTTATTTGTTTTAAAAGGGTTTGCCTTTGGCGATGTAAATACCAGACGCCTTGTAATTTAAATTCCGCATTTTATTTCCGCAAATTATAACTGTTAGATGTTTGATAATAGGGTTTGCATGACAAGAATGAATGCTTAATCTTAAAATCAAATTAGATCACCCTTAACATGTACAAAGATAAAAATAACTGTAAACAACACACTCCCACATGCGCATTCTTAGGGTACACCCCACTTGGTTGCCTTCATACACGATCATTAAGTATAGGTCATTTTAGAGGTCGCCCTCTTGTCTAAAATATCATAGTCGCCTCAAAATGGTATCCTCGGATATTGTTGCCTCAAACAAATGATCTAAGACATTAGAGTTACCTCTAAGGTGTCCTAACATTGCTTTGGTAACCGTACGTCCCACATTCTAATTGACCCTTAAACTCCAACGATGATGCTACCTACTCATCAATAGTGGGATAGCATTGCCTAAAGGACATTAGCATAGAAAGATTCCTTTTTCGAGTAGGTAGACGGTTCTTAGATACTTGCTCTTTCAAAAAACAAAATCTTTTTCACACTTACACCTTTTTCAAACAAAGTTTTCAAAAACACTTCATACACTCTTGAGGACAGAAGCAAGAGTTAAATCGAAGTTTCAAACAAAAACTTTTTTCAAACCCATAAGCACAAAGAAAACAATTTTGAAAACAATTGAGCAAGTACCTAAGAGCCCATGGATAACCACGGATAGAAAGGGTGCTAATACCTTCCCTTTCTATAATCTACCCCCCGAACCCGAGAAATATCTCAAAAAAGGAATTTTTCTATGCTTTTTTCCTTTCCTTGTTGGATAAAATAAAAGTCGGTGGCGACTCTTGCTTACCGCGACATTTTGCAAACGCAAAATGCAAACCAGCATTCCAAAAAATAGTCAGTTCTTCCCACCGTATCACAGAACTGGCGACTCTGGTGGGGATTTAATAAGTGGTGTGTACCTTAGGAATAGTTCATTATATTGTTTTCAATTGTTTGATCTGCTTGCTTTATCTTTGTGAGTTTGAATTAGAGTTACTATAGATCCTAACTCGGATCTGGAGATACCTTTTAGGTAAGTAGCAATAGACTGTGAGGGAACTTTACGGCGTAGACTGATACGGTTGAAGCAGTAGCTACGTTGGTGTGACACTTTAGTTTGTACCGATATCCCTTGTGGAGGAACCAGGAGAATATGGGTCTGCTAAGGGGCCATTAAGCACCAACTGACCTTAGAACCTATAATTGACCAACTTGGCCATAGAAAATTAGCAGTATGCTACACTCATTGAGACCAAACTCTCGCGATGATTCTGGCCGCAAGAAAAGGTTGCTAAACTGGAATTATGACCGATCGAGGGTGGTCAGTGATATTGAGATCCTCTAGAACCCGGTTACTATTTTAGGACAGGTTTAAACCAACTTAACTAAAAGAGGGTAGTACCTAAGCTCCTTGCCAGCCTAATATCTAAGGTCTATCTGTGTGACTTGCTTGCCCTTACCATGTTTGCTATTTGTGGATACTTGTGGTGTGTTTTCTATCATGACATCATGACATCATGACATTGCATGCATCTTGCATTGGACTAACCTATTTCAAAGACAGGAGGGATTCATTTTTGTTCTGTTTTGTAGGTCATGGCACCCATGCGTAGAAACACTATTCGGATCAACTTTGTCCAGATTTCCACTTAGCTTAAGGAATTAGTTGCAAAGATTTCAGATACTTCCTCCTTTATCAGAAGACATGGGAACCTCCTTGGTTTGGTCACCTCCAAGATGGATGAACAGATGGTGAGTGTCTTAGTCCAGTTCTTTGATCCACTGTACCACTGCTTTACCTTTCCGGACTACCAGTTGGTCCCCACTCTAGAGGAGTTCTCTGATCTACTTGGTATCTCTATTTTGGAGCAGACCCCGTTCACAGGTTGGGAGAAAGTTCTTAGGCCGAAAGAGATTGCTTCAGCCCTCCATCTGACAAAGGCTGAGGTAATGTCTAATTGGGAAACTCGTAGTGGAACAAAGGGCTTCTTGACTAAATTCTTGGTTGGTAAGGCTAATCAGTTCTGTGACAGTCTAGACTTCCAGGCATTTGAATACATTTTGGCTCTTCTCATATATGGTTTGGTGTTGTTTCCTAACTCAGATGCTTTTGTCGACGTGAATGCAGTGAAGATTTTCATGTCCGGTAATCCTGTACCCACTCTCTTGGGTGACATTCTGCACTCTCTTTATGCCCGTACTGCTCAGAAGCGGGGAACCCTTATGTGATGTGCGCCATTGTTGGCGAGGTGGTTTATTTCTCACCTCCCCAAATTAGTTTTGAAGAACAAGGAAGGCATGGGCTGGGCCTACAGGATTATGTCCCTCTCTCACATGGACATCATTTGGACTATTAAGGGCATGGAAGATGTGGCTATTATTGATCGCTGTGGGGAATAACCCAATGTTCCACTGCTAGGAACCCATGGAGGAATCACCTATAATCCGTGTTTGGCCTTACGTCAATTTGGGCGAGCTAGGAAGGAAGGACCTCATGAGTTGCTGATGCCAAGAATTGTCTTCGACTTCCAAGGGGATAGTGACGAGCAACGCCGCAGGTTCATACGAGCTTGGGATAGAGTGCACAAGTCTGATCCGCACGAGCTAGGTGCAAAGACTGCTCTTCCGATGGAGCCATATCTCTGATGGGTTCGAATCCGTGCCCTAAAGCTGGGAATGCCATACAAAGTCGTCTTTCCTATAATTGTTGAGGTTGCTGATGAAGAAGGGGTCCCTCCTACCATCCTTCATCCATACATGACTACTGACATTGGAGCATTAAAGAGATCGTGGATGCAGCTGAGAGAAGAGCGAGATACTTACAGGGAAAAGTATCATGAGCAAGATAGGAAGATCCATAAGTTGACAAGGCAGCTAGAGAACGAGCAGATCCTCAACGACTATGTTCGCACCGATGGGAAACGACCATAGGAGCGCTGATTGTCTTTTTTTATTTCTAATTTTGATTTACTTTTCAGTATTTCCTTCTTGTAACGCCTTAAAGGCATTGGTTGAACAATTGAATTCAAAGTTTATCTAATAAAAGTGTGTTTCTTTTTGGTTTACGAACTTGAATCTCTAAAGTATTTGAAATCATATCATACGCATTACATTCCATGCACCTCATAACAGGTACCCTTACAGGTCTCTTATCTTCTTCGCTGTTTATTTCAGCATCATGTCTTCTGAAACATCAACTGAACAAGCAATCAAGGCTCTGCAAGCCGAAAACGCCCAATTCCAAGAATTGTTCATGAGTTGGGCTAAGGGTCAGCAAGATCTGAAGACCCTTATCTTGAAAGAGAAGAAGAAGAAGAAGAAGAAGAAGAAGAAGAAGAAGAAGAAGGTCCTACTGAATATGGGTCGTATATTTGGGAACAATTTGCAAGAAGAGGTTGATTTGACTCACTTATCTGGAGGTGGAGATAATCTGGAAGAAAGGAGGGCTCCTAGCCCTGTGGTTTCAGACAACGAGACTGACTTTGACGAAGACCAATATCCTCCGGCTGAGGATAGATATAAACAGCTCGAAGATCGGTTGAGCACGATGGAAGTTCAGAAAGTGCGTGGTCTAGACTTTGGTAATTTGGGTCTGTCATCTGGGTGGTGATTCCCCACAAGTTTAAAGCACACGCCTTTGCTAAATACGACAGAGTTTCATGTCCGAAGCTGCATCTCCGGTCGTATGTTAGAAAGATTCAACAATACACCGTTGATAAGAACCTCTGGATCCACTTCTTTCAAGACAGTCTCTCAGGGACTCAGCTTGAATGGTTTTACCAGTTGGAAGGAGCTAGTATCCATAATTGGGAAGATTTGGCTACTGCTTTCTACAAGCAACACCAATACAATGCCGACCTCGCTCCCACGCGTACCCAACTCCAGGGTATGTCTATGGGTGTGGGTGAAGGTTTCAAAGATTATGCTCAGAAGTGGAGGGATCTTGCTGGAAGAGTTCAACCTCCCTTGGCTGATAGGGAACTAGTGGATATGTTTCTGGGGACCCTGTCTGGTCCAAATTTCAACCATCTGATTGGAAGTTCATCGTCCGGGTTTACAGAGCTGATCATGACCTGGGAAAGAATTGAAGCTGGTATCAAATCTGGTAAAATACATAAGGGTGCTTTGTCAGGCACCGAGAAGAAGCCTTTTAAAAAGGAGTCTAGTGTTGTTTACAGTTAAAAAAGCCATAATAGATCTGAACGCCGTCAAGCAGTTAACGCGGTGGTTATATCAAGACCTGCTGTTGCTCCTCAGTGCAACAATCAACCAAGGTCCGAGAGGCCGCGAAGACAATTCACTCAGCTCAACATGACTTTATCCCAAATTCTGCCACATTTATTGAAAACCAACTTGGTGATTCCGAAGGAGGCCCTGAAGAATCCCAACACAACATCACTGATTTAGAATCCAAACGCCCGCTGTGCTTTTCACTCTGATAGCCCGGGGCATGATACGAATGATTGCTAGGTTTTGAAGAATAAAGTGCAAGACTTGATCGATGCTAAGGAAATTCAGTTTGAAGCGCCGGAAAAGCCTAATGTCATAACGACACCTATGCCCAAACATGACGCGGGAGTGAATGCTATTGAGGACGATGATGAAGAGTTTGATATTGACAGCTGGATATACCCGACTACTGATGGTGGACTAAGCAATTGGACGGCAAAGGATTCTATCCCAATTTATTTTATTACCCAGTAATGAGACTTTTGTTTTGAATTTGTAACAGATGATTTTTTAACTTTACGGCCCGGTGTCTTACCCGGGGCACCGTGGCTTTGATTCTGAGGGCTTTATGTGTGTCATCTACATATATCATTAATAAAAGCATTGGACGTTTCTTGCATTTCAAATTTTGCGCTCCTTGTTTTTCTTTTATTATATATTGCAAAACAACTATTTTACACACACTCACATATACAGGTCTACATCCACTCTGGATCTCACTGGTAACGACTCTGCTACTGCCAGTTATGACTTCGAAAGTCCGATCAACTTAGCCGAAGACGAAGGTGAAGATGATTGCGAAGTGCCTGGTGAACTTTCTAGACTGCTACTTCAAGAAGAGTGGGCCATACAGCCGCATGAAGAGCCATTGGAAATAGTGAATCTGGGTACAGAGATATACAAGAAAGAAGTCAAGATTGGTGCAAATCTGGAATCTAGTGTTAAGCAACGGTTGATCCAGATGCTGCGTGACTATGTTGAGATCTTTGCATGGTCTTATAAAGATATGCCTGGGTTGGATACTGATATTGTGGTTCACTTATTTCCTACCAAGGAAGATTGTCCTCTAGTGAAACAAAAGGTCCACCGAATGCGCCCAAAGATGTCCGAGAAAATCAAGGTTGAAGTAATGAAATAGTTTGACGCTGGTTTTCTAGCAGTTACTTCTTACCCATAGTGGGTGGCCAACGTGGTTCCTGTGCCGAAGAAGGATGGTAAAGTTTGAATGTGTGTTGACTATAGGGATCTGAACAGGGCGAGCCCCAAAGATGATTTCCCTCTACCTCATATCGACATTCTGGTTGACAACACCGCACAACATAAGGTCTTATCCTTTATGGATGGTTTCTCCGGTTATAATCAGATTAAAATGGCTCCCGAACACATGGAGAAGACAACCTTTGTTACTCAATGGGGTACCTTTTGCTACAAGTTCATGCCTTTTGGATTGAAGAATGCTGGGGCAACGTACCAACGTGCCATGGTTGCTTTATTCCATGACATGATCCATCATGAGATTGAGGTATACGTCGATGATATGATTGCAAGATCCCAGACTGAAGAAGAACATCTTGACCACCTTCAGAAGCTATTTGACAGGTTGAAGTTGTACAAGCTGAGGTTAAACCCGAACAAGTGCACCTTCGGGGTGAGGTCTGGTAAGCTGTTGGGTTTCGTTGTAAGTGATAAAGGTATTCAAGTAGATCATGCAAATGTGAAGGCTATACAGGAAATGCCAGTTCCCCAAATAGAGAAAGAAGTCAGAGGCTTTCTGGGACGTCTGAACTACATCGCCCGATTCATCTCACACATGACTGTTACTTGTGAGCCAATCTTCAAGTTACTGAAGAAAGATCAAGTGGTAAGATGGAATGATGAATGTCAGGCCGCTTTCGAAAGAATCAAAGATTATCTCCAAGAGCCACCTATTCTGATGCCACCAGTTGAAGGGAGACCTCTGATCTTATACTTGACAGTACTCGACAACTCAATGGGGTATGTGCTGGGTCAGCATGACGAGTCTGGCCGAAAAGAGCATTCTATTTATTACCTTAGCGAAAAGTTTACCGACTGCGAGACCCGATATTCGTTGCTTGAGAAAACTTGCTGCGCTTTGGCATGGGCTGCTCGCCGGCTGAGACAGTATATGCTGACTCACACTACTCTGTTGATATCAAAGATGGACCCAATCAAGTATATCTTTGAGAAGCTTGCCTTATCCGGAAGAATAGCAAGATGGCAGATGATCTTGACTGTGTATGACATCCAGTATACGACCCAAAAGGCAATCAAGGGAAGTGTGTTGGCGGATCATTTGGCACATCAGGCAGTGGACGATTACCAGTCTATAAACTTTGAATTCCCGGATGAGAATATCATGATAGTAACTGACTGCGAGACACCTGGACCGGATGAAGGACCTGAGGAGGGATCCCGATGGTCTATGTAATTTGATGGAGCTTCAAACACTTTGGGTAACGGCATTGGCACCGTGATCATATCTCCTAAAGGCTCTCATACTCCATTCACCGCCCGACTATGTTTCAACTGCACCAACAATATGGCGGAGTATGGAGCATGCATTATGGATCTTCGAGCAGAAATTGACCTAAGGATTAAGTTCTTAAGTGTTTTAGGAGATTCCACTCTCGTGATCACTCAGATCAAAGGCGAGTGGGATACGAAACATCCAAATCTTATTCCTTACAAGGAGTATGTATTTACTTTGCTTCCACATTTCGAAGAGATAACCTTTGAACACTTCCCTAGAGAGGAGAATCAGTTGGCGGACGCGTTAGCTACAATGTCTTCCATGTTCAAGGTCAATTGGGAAAACGAAGCTCCCCGGATTATCATTGAAAGATTGGATGAACCTGCACATTGCTGTGATATTGAGACTGAAGAGGTAGCAGATAAACCCTGGTTTCATGAGGTGAAGAGATACCTTGAGGCTCAAGAATACCCTGAGGGTGCATCTCTTAATGACAAAAAGTTTCTGAGGAGGTTCGCAGCGAAGTTCTTCATCAGCAATGACATCCTTTACAAGTGTAACCATGATTCGACCTTACTGCGTTGTATGGATAAGAACGAAGCAGAAAGGATCATGACAGAGTTACATGAAGGTACTTTCAGAACTCATTCCAGTGGACACACCATGACAAAGAAAATCCTTCGGGCAGGATACTATTGGTCCACAATGGAAGCCGACTGTTATCAACATTCTTGTACCTGTCACAAGCTCCAAGTCTATGCTAATAAGGTGCACATACCTCCAGTTCCTTTGAACGTCTTGATGGCTCCATGGCCTTTTGCAATGTGGGGCATCGATATGATTGGTGAGATCAGACCTACAGCATCCAACGGGCATCGTTTCATCCTGGTAGATATTGATTACTTTACGAAGTGGGTTAAAGCATCTTCCTTTGCTACAGTGACCAAGAACGTCGTGGCATGGTTTATTCGGAACAATCTGATTTGTCGATATGGTGTACCGAAGAGGATCATTACGGATAATGGTACAAATCTCAACAATAAGATGATCACTGAACTCTGCAAGCAGTTCAAGATACAACATCACAACTCTTCTCCCTACCGGTCGTAGATGAATGGGGATGTAGAAGCGGCTAATAAGAACATTAAGAAGATTGTGCAAAAGATGACGATAACATACAAATATTGGAACGAGATGTTACCTCTCGCTCTTCATCGGTACCGTACCTCAGCGCAGACGTCAACAGGGGAAACCCCATATTCCTTGGTATATGGTATGGAGGAAGTCTTGCCCATTGAAGTTCAGATACCCTCTCTTCGGATCATGAAGGATGCAGGTTTGAGTGAAGATAACTGGATTCAGACCCGGCTTGATCAGCTGAACTTAATCAACGAAAAGAGACTTACTGCTATTTGTCATGGTCAGACGCATCAAAAAAGGATGATCAAGGCATTTAACAAGAAAGTTAGACGACAAGAGTATCAAGTTGGGGATCTGGTAATCAAGCGCATTATCTTACCTCAAGGTGATCCCAGGGGCAAATTGACCCCTACTTACAAAGGGCCATTTGTGGTTAAGAACATTTTCTCAGGAGGAGCTATGATTCTAACCACCATGGATGGTGACGACCTTCCTCACCCTGTCAATGCAGACATAGTGAAAAAATACTACGCATAATCAACGACCCGCTAGGTCGACTGGCCTAGGAAAAAATAAGGGCTTCCCGGCGAACCAAAAGGGTTCGGGCAAAAATAAGGGATGAAAATGAAAAAATTGTACACCCGGCAAGTCGAAAACCTGAAAATGCAGCTTGGGAAAAAAAGGGTATCCCAATGGACTGAAAACCCAAAAGGGTGGTCCAAGCAAAAATTAGGGATCAAAGCGTAACACTGTGTCTCATTGGATCACCTTATGACCAGACTTCAGTATCGACTATCAAGCTCAGACGACACTAATCAATCTGATCTACCTCCAACCAAGTAGCAAAGTGATGAGATGCTTGAGGACATAAGGGCAATAGCAGGGTTGGAACCCAGTGGGATTATTCACATAGTTATTTTTCTTTGTTTATTACAAATTGTATAAATTCTATTTGTTCGGCGGCGTTCTCTTACTAGGACGTCAGCCTCTTGTACAAAAACGCCTATTTACAGGCCAAACATCAAATCAATACAATTCATCTTCAAAGAAATTTCAAACTGTTTTTCCTTTATCTGTTTGGTTTTGCAAAGAACGTCCAATGTTCATTTTTGGTATATGCATTTGAAATTAATAGCTGCTCATGAATATTTACATGCGAAACAAAAGATGATTACTTGTAATATCAGAAACATGGGCAAACGAGAAATATCCAAGCTGTACAGTTGCTCTGTCCACCAGGTACAAAAGTAGATTCAGCTGAAGAATATGGCCAAGGTGCTTTCACTCCCCGCAGAGTAAGATAATAATGATAGCTCTCCCAAGCTGAGACTCGCAACTGTGAATGAATCGGTAATATACTCCCCAAGCAGAGTCTATCTACCTTCGGCACTGAAAGGTCTTAATATTCTCCAACGGAGTATAAGAATATTCCCTGGAAGAATACAAAATATCCCCTTTGGAGTCTGAAATGTTTCCTAGCGCAGTCTGAAAAAGCTTCCCCAGTGGAATTTGGAGAATCATCCCCAGTAGACTTTGGAAGATTGTCCCTAGTAGAACTCAAAGGATTATCCCCATTAGAGTCTAAAAGGTCATCCCCAGTGAAGTCGCGACTAAAAGAACAACCCCAGTGAAGTTCTTTCCTTTCACAAACAAGAAATTCAATCCCCAACAGGATTCGGTATCACCGGCAATGGTAATTCATCTCCGGCGGAATTTATCGGTGGAATCCTCAGCAGAGCATTTCTTCCCCATAGAGTAATCTCCTCATCAGTTTATTCCGCAACAGAGTTATCCTCTCCCGCAGGTTTATTCTCACAATCATCTTCATTCGCTATCCCCAGCGGAAACGAAGAATTAAATTCTTTTCTCCAGCAGCTATCCGGGATTTATTTTCCCCACCCAAAACATTACATTTCCATACATCATGATACATGCATATACGCATCATACAACACAATCTCATTTATTTTGAGAACATCATTGCTTGATATATATCATGCATTGCATACGACTGACCTTTACCTTTGAGGAAGGATGCAGTTAAGTTCTCAGCTATGTCAAACTACTGACCGGTTCTTAAATCTCAACTGAATTAGTCTCGGTTGAATTACAGATAAGGTTCTAAATCTCGACAATTTTCCTCCGTCAAAGTGTGGACGAGTTCTTAAATCTCAACAGAATTATCCTCCTTTGAAGTACAGACAGTCCTAGATCTTAATGAAGATGTTTTACCTCAGTTGAAGTATTGACCGGTTCTTAAATCTCAACTGAATTATTCTCGGTTGAATTACAGATAAGGTTCTACATCTCGACAATTTTCCTCCGTCGAAGTGTGGAGAAGTTCTTAAATCTCAACAGAATTAACCTCCGTTGAAGTACAGATAGTCCTAGATCTCGATGAAGATGTTTTCCTCAGTCAAAGTACTGACCGGTTCTTAAATCTCAACTGAATTAGTCTCGGTTGAATTACAGATAAGGTTCTAAATCTCAGCAATTTTCCTCAGTCGAAATACTGACCGGTTCTTAAATCTCAACTGAATTATCCTCGGTTGAATTACAGATGAGGTTCTAAATCTCGACAGAGTTCCCCCAGTTGAATTACGGACAAGTTCTTAAAACTCAGCAGAGATGTTCTCTCAGTTGAAGTACAAGCAAGTTCCTAAATCTCAACAAAGATTAGACTTCCCCAAGCGGAATCTTCCACAACAACAGATAGGCAAGTTCTCGCTAAGGAATCTCTTATGAAATCGACACTCCTGCAGATGGAATCTTCAAGACCATCCTCCTGCCAGCAATCTCCAAATGGCATCTGTAAGCCCATTCCCGACATCACAAGGCTGATACCGCTTCATGCGAGTGCAAATTTCTAGGCACTCTAGTGTTCAATCATATTCCACCTTCGGATCACGAAAGGCACGAAAGCCAATCTACATCCTCAGGTTTAAGAAGATTGAACAGGGGCAGCTGTTGTACCCCAAAATTTTCCCTCTCATATTCCTCAAAACATTGCAAGAAAGATCCCTAAGTTGCTCAAGGTAGTCCAAGGGTTGGCCAGACAAGCTCTCTCCTAAGGTAGTCTACCCCAAATTTGGGTTTCATGTTGCATCAAGATACTTGAATCCAAGTGACCTCAAATGCTGAACATTGTCCTAATATGTTCTCAAGATCATCCATGTCAAGTTTCAAGCCTTGCAGAGAAAGTTTGCTCAGTCAATTGCTTAAAGGGAAAAAGTCAACTGTGACCCAAATACAGTCAAACTTCAAGATTTTTTGTCAACATTCTCATTTTGAAGGATTTTTCATCATTTGATCAAGGTTTGATCATGATTCATCAAGTATTGCTCAAAATCCATCAAGACTCAAAAGTTGCTAAATTAGGGTTTTGTAGGAAAAGTCAACTCAACTTTGACCAAGCATAACTTTCTCATACTTTATGAGAAATGACCAATCCAAAGCTCATTTTGAATAGGATGCAATTTCCTACAATCCATATTCATACCCCAAGATCAAAAAATTCACTCACAAGAAGATATAAATTTGGACATTATAGGTCATTTTTGAAAGTCAACAAAAACACCTTTTTCTCCAAAGCTTATAACTTGCGCATGGAATATCAAAATGCGACGAGACCAAAAGGGTTGGTTAGAGGATATCTCAAGCTTTCTAAAAGGTCCAAGAACACTTCCAAAAGTTCAAAATTGAAGAAGTTATGCATTGTTGAAGTTGGACTTTTTTGCAAAATTGCCAAAAGTCAACTATCCCCAAAACTTCAAATTTTGTCAAATGGGTCCATTCTTTTCCACTTGATTTGACCTTGCATAGTTGCCCACATGTCCTAGCTTCAGCCATGAGCCCATATTTCATTTTTATTATTTAATTCTATTTTTAATTGAATTTATTCATTTTAAATCAAATAAAATCATATAAAATCCAACACTTTGATAACACAAGATTTTTTGGGTATTTCAGGCTTTGATTACAATCATTAACATCATCAAAATCGAATAAAACATAATCATGAGCAAAAAGATTGAAATTAGGCAAAATTGGCAAGTTTAAAAAGGGATATAAAATCAAATATGCAAGCATTGATAGGAGAAGATTTGGATCAATTTTGTTGACCTAATACAAAGCACAATACATAAGCAAGCCAAAGGGGACGAGATCAGGGTTGAAAATTGCAGAGAGAGGCAGAACAAAATTTGGAAAATTCACAAAAAAGTGAGAAGTCGAAACCCAGGTTAGAGGCATTTTCAGAGGCCAAGACTTGTCCCAATCGCTTCCTGGGCATTCACTCAAGCCACCTGGATCAAAACCAAGCATCCTCAGACTCTATAACATGTTGTAAGTGTCACGCAACCCTTCCCTGTTCTTGAAATCGATTTGGCTCATTCTGGCATCGTTTGGATGAGATAATTGCATATTTGTATTCCTCACATCATTTGTGAACTTTTGGCATCATTTAATTTCATTTGTAAGATCTATACTGCAATTCGCCATAGCTAGGTTTTCTTGGGTATTTTTGGGGGTTTTCTTTTTAGGTGAAATTAAGCAACAAGATGGACATGGTTGTGACCGGGAGGGTGAGACAAACACAACCATGTCCTTGGAACTCATTTTTGTGGCCTGAGAAGGATTTTAGGATGGGCCTGCGCTTTTAGCTGCGAATTCAAATCCACAGGTATTATTTTACAGGTTTCATGATAGGGACGATGAGGTGTCCCCTGCCCATTGTTGTATTCAAATGTTATGCGCGCGTTTTTATATTCTGGAAATTATTTCTTTTTTTTATATAATATTATTTGTTTGCATTATAATAACAGTTGAAACAAGGTGGTGTAGTGGCAAACAAGCAACGTATATCCTTCAAGACCTGGGTTCGAATCCCAGGTCCCTCACTTTCTTAATAATTTTACTCTTCAGGTGATTCAATGCATACGCTTATCTACAGCCTACCATGCATCCTCGTCCATGCAATAGCCAGATGGCCAAAGGCCAGATCTGGTGGTCCATGAGTGGATGTCCACCATAGTCCAAGTCCACGCGTGCCTACTGGATTCTAGAAAGTCAAAGAGGGACAACACAATTGGGCTTCAGAATTGCTACTCACACCATAATTTCAGGCCCAATACACTCCTCTCTTCTATTTATTTATTTTGTTTTATTAATTTTTTTTATTATTTTTGTTTTATTTCTAACCAATCAAAATTCTTTTTCTCATAAAATAAAATCACAAAAATATATTTTATATTTAATTAAACTTTAAACTTTTTTTTTTCTTAATAAACACTAATTAGTTAATTTAGTTTTTTTTAATTCTAGAATAACTTTAACCTATTTTGTAAATAAATAATTAATTAGATTTAATTAGGTATTAACCATTAATTTCATTAATTTCATTTTCTTTCTTAAAATAACAAAATAAAAAAATATGTCATAATTAATTTTTCATTTAATTAATTTATTAATTTAATTTAGTAATTAATTTAGGTTTAATTTCTTTCTTAAAATTAAAAAAAAAACAAAAAGATGTTTTCTTTAACCAAAAGGGTCAAAACCCTAATCATGCGCTCGATTTGATTTCCCGCACACGTTATTTATTTTTATCCAATAATGTACTTGCTCCCGGATTGTAATAGTAAATAGGACTTTTAATTATTTTTATTGCTTTAGTTTTTTTCAAAGGGTTTGTCTTTGGCGATGTAAATACCCGACGCCTTGTAATTTAAATTCCGCATTTTATTTCCGCAAAGTATAACTGTTAGATGTTTGATAATAAGGATTTCATGACAAGAATGAATGCTTAATCTTAAAATCAAATTAGATCACCCTTAACATGTACAAAGATAAAAATAACTGAAAACAACACACTCGCACATGCACACTCTTAGGGTACACCCCACTTGGTTGCCTTCGTACACGGTCATTAAGTATAAGTCGTTTTAGAGGTCGCTCTCTTGTCTAAAAGATCATAGTCGCCTCAAAATGGTTTCCTCGAGTATCGTTGTCTCAAACAAATGATCTAAGACATTAGGGTTACCGCTAAGGTGTCCTAACATTGTTTTGGTGACCGTACGTCCCTCATTCGAATTGACCCTTAAACTCCAACGATGATGCTACCTACTCATCAATAGTGGGATAGCATTGCCTAAAGGACATTAGCATAGAACGATTCCTTTTTCGAGTAGGTAGATGGTTCTTAGATACTTGCTCTTTCAAAAAACAAAATCTTTTTCACACTTACACCTTTTTCAAACAAAGTTTTCAAAAACACTTCATACACTCTTGAGGACAGAAGCAAGAGTTAAATCGAAGTTTCACACAAAAACTTTTTTCAAACCCACAAGCACAAAGAAAACAATTTTGAAAACAATTGTGCAAGTACCTAAGAGCCCGTGGATAAACACGGATAGAAAGGGTGCTAATACCTTCCCTTTCTATAATCTACCCCCCGAACCCGAGAAATATCTCAAAAAAGGAATTTTTCTGTGCTTTTTTCCTTTCCTTGTTGGATAAAATAAAAGTCGGTGGCGACTCTTGCTTACTGCGACGTTTTTCGAACACAAACGCAAAACACAAAACGCAAACCAGCATTCCAAAAAACAGTCAGTTCTTCCCACCGTATCACAGAGAGGTATTCTCACAAAGCTAATTCGGATGGTATTTCTACGAACACAAGCCATGATCTACAAAACAGAATAAAGATAAATTTCCCTAATCCTTGAAATGGTTAATGAAATGAATATGGATGTTATGATGCATGATGTTATGTTTGAACAATTTAATCACACACAAGCATACACACAAGACCTTAGGTTTAGGATTGCATGAGGTTCATAGGCAAATACCCTCTTGAAGTATAGTTGGTTCAACCTGTCTTAGAAAAGTAATTGGGTTCTAAGAAGTCTCAATATCATAGATATTTCTTTATCAGGCATTGTTTCAACTCAGGCGATTTTTTCTCACGGACAAAATATCCCGAAAGTCTGATCTAAATAAGTGTAGCATCGAGTATCAACCAATCCTCAGCTTTATACCGAGGCCGGCTTTATCACTACTTTCTAATGGCCAAGTTTATTCAACTAAGGTTCTATGGTCCGTTAGTGCTTTATGACACCACCCAGCGGCCCCGTATTTTCCTCGATTTAACACAAGGGATACCAGTACCAACAAATGTGTCACACTAACGCAACTATCGTTTCAACCATATCGTTTTACGCCATACAGTCTCGATGATCTATTGCTGCTTACCTAAAAATGTGCCCTAAATCCGGGTGTAGGATCTTTACAAGTAAACCCAAGCAAGCCCTTTAAAGATAAAGCATACAAACACACAATGTAAAGAAATTAAAAATATGAAATAAACTCTAAGGTAACCCCACTTTTTTTACTCTCCCCAACAAATTTGCTAATTCTGTGATACGGTGGTAGAACCAACTGTTATACTGGTTTTGCGTTTGTATTCGCAAATGTTGCGGTAAGCAAGAGTCGCCACCGACTTTTCTTTTATCCAATAAAGGAAAGGGTGAAAAGAACAAAAAAAGACCTTTCGAGATTATTTCTGAGTAAGGGGGGTAGATTATGGAAAGGGAAGGTCTTAGCACCCTTTCCATCTGTAGTTATCTACGGGCTCTTAGATGCTTAACTTATTTTTTAAATACCTTGTGTTTTTGTGTGTTTTTGAAAAGTATTTTGAAATGCCTTAGTGCGGAGATTGGCTTTATGATAAATCTCGTATCAGTCCTCAAGAGTGTTGATAAATCATTTTGAAAAGGTTTTTGAAAATTATTTTGTGTAAGTGTAAAAATTTATTTTGAGCATAGCATCTAGGAACTATTTACTTTACTCGAAAGGTTCGTTATTTTCCTCCTTTCCTTTAGGAAGTTCTATCCTACTATTAGTGAGAAGGTAGACATATTGTTGGATGTTTGAGGGACATTCGAAAGGGAAGTTTTATAGTCACAAAGGCAACTGGGAAAGAAACATTAGTAACTACCCTAGGATTTTAAGATCATTGTTTATCGAGGCAATGTCGAGAGGGTCATCGAGGGACTTATGATCTTTTTAAACTGGAGGATAGTCACTAACATCTTTCACGTTTCGAGAGTTGTGACTATTTTTCCGAAGGCAACCAAAGTAGGATACCCTAGAGGTGCGCATGTGCAATTGTACTGTGTTTCTGTTATATTTTTCGTTGAAGTTAGGTTTTCTAGAGTTTTGTTTTTAGTCTTATCATGCAATCCTATTAATATACATCTAAACAGTTCAAATATGTACGGGAAATAAAATGCGGGAATTTAAATCTACACTATTACAAAGCTTTGGGGAGGGGGATTATTACAAGTCTAAAAACTTGGGGAAAATAAATAAAAGCTCTAAAAGAGTCCTAGTTAATTTCTATTATATCCCATGATAAATTACATTAATATAAAAATAAAAAAAGCAAAAAAAACATGCGCGAATTGAAAATAACGTCTAGTCCTAAATTAAAGGAAATCTTCTTGTTGTTTTGTTTTGTTTTATTTTGGGAAAATGATTTAATTAAAATCCTAAGTCTATTTAGTTTTAATTTTAAGAAAAACGTTAAAGTAATTAATTAATTAGTTAATAAAATTAATTTTAATTGTAAAAGACTAAACCAAATTTTTGTGATTTCTTTATAATTATTTTACTGAGTAAATAAAACAAAACAAATAAAAAGAAATAAATTAATAAAAACAAAACAAAATTTAAATGGGCCAGGATAATTAAAGAAACTTGGACGTTGAGACTTGAAATTCGCTAGGCCCAAGTCTGAGGAGAGGCCCAAGCTGCCAATGGATTCAATGGGAAGATCCTCAAGAGAGTCCATGGTGAGGTTCTGCACTCATGGCATTGGACCTGGTTCAGATGTACATCTGATGGCATAAATTTAATGGTGTATGGTATGTGTGTGTGGCCTGGAAGCATTGAATCTGCAAATATTATGTTATAAAAAATAAAATGGCAAGGCTTGGGTATCAAACCCAAGCCCTTCCTCTCAGTTCGAATCCCCTCTAATTAGAACTCCCTGAGTTTGAATCTGGGTTTGTTTTGGCCTGAAATGGCCTATATCATGACCTTCAAAGCTAACCAGATTCGAAGGCCCTAACAATAGTCTCCTGGAATTTGGACATTGCAACTTACATGTATCACGTTAAATTATTCACGAAAACATGGAATAACACTAATATGTAATCAAAATGGGTTTAAATCAAAGATTGAATGATTTTTAGATTAGAAATTCCTTTTACCAAACGGAATTGCTTAGATCTGCAGTTCTGGGAGAGGGATGGCTGCCTGGAGGTCTCAGGAGAACAAATCTGATATTCGTTTGGACCGAGGGAGTTGGGAAGAACTTTTCGAATTTGGAAACTTTGGGAAGGTTTGGAGTGTTTAGTGTGATTCTTGTATAGGCAATGTGCGTGTGTAGGCGAAATGTTTTTGTGGGAAATTCGTTCCTCCTTTTGCTTGCACTCTAGTTCTGTACTTATAGGGATGTGAGGGGACAAGGAAATGGGGAAAGAAGCATGGAATTAAGGACCAACCATTAAACATTGTTTGAAAAAATAAATTAGACAAATTATAGGATTGCCATGTTTGATGATTTCCTACCCTTTTGGGTTTTGGGATGAACCTGGACATGTTTCACTCCCTGACTCTTTAGAATGCCTCCACGCCTTGTTCTTCGATTGGCTCTGAATTTCTCTTTGGGTTTCATCCTTATGGCTTCTTCAATTGAGCCCCTATTTGCCTTAGCTGCCTGATCTGAAAATACCCAACTAGCCTAATCGAAGACTTCCTTCTGTCTAGATAAAGCTTCTCCTGTTATTTCCTTCGAATGTAATTGTACTGGAGGCTTGGGCTTGGCAGCATGTAGGACTTTGGCCAGCAGGCATCTTGAACCAAACTCATCAAAAGACAAAACAAAATTTGTTTCCAACCATTGTGTGTCCTTCGAATGGACCACATGCACCACTTGGGTATTCTTCGAATGAGACACTAATGTGTGTCCTTCAAAGGCACCACTTGTGATTTTCTTTGAATAGCCCACATGCACCCCTTGTGCGTTCTTCAAATGGTCCACCAATGTGTGTTCATAATGTAAAAATCATGTGCTGAGGGGTTCAGAGATGGAATCGAAGCAAGTCGTTTCAAAGGGAGCCATTTTCCCAGTCGAAGCTTAGCACAAAGGAAGCCAATGCCTTATGGTGTCTAGCATGAGGGAGGCCATTGCTTTGTGGATTAAAGAAGGCACAAAGGAGGCTATTGCATAGTGAATCGAATTAGGCACGAGTGAAGTATTTTCCTAGTGAATTGAAGGAAAATATAGAGGAAGTATTTGCCTTATGCATTAAAGGCAAGCACAGGGGAAGCCATTTCCTTTTAGGTCAAAAGCAAGAACAGAGGAGACACTTGCCTTATGGATCAAAGCAGACATGTAAGAGGCTAATGCTCAATCAAAGCTTGTATGCAGGAGGCCACTTCTTTGTAAATCAAAGCAGGCATGTAGGAGGCTACTCTTTGTGAATCAAAGCAAACTTGTAGGGGGCCATATGCCTAAATGAAACTTGTGGAACAAAGATTTCTCAAAGGGGACCCAATTCCCAATCAAAGCTTGTGGACCAAAGCTTGATAGAAGGGGACCAAGTACCCAATCGAAGTTTGTAGACCAAAGCTTGATCGAAGGGGACTAAATACCCAATCGAAGCTTATGAATTAAAGCAAACTTTCTCTTATTTGATTTAATGCTTGAGAGTCAAATATGATCCATGGAAACTTGTGCAGTCCTGACCCAGTAGAAACTCTATGAGAAAAATCTTGAGAAATTAGAGGGAAAATTTTGGGGTACAACACATAGCATCATGTGTCCATATAGCAAAACTCAGCAATCAAATTACAGTTCAGCCCAACAAAAGCCTCATTATTTGGCAAATCAGAATTTCAGTATAAAATCATGGGCCATGTTTCATCTCTACTACATATCACAAATTTAGTTTGGTTCACAGTAAGAAAAAGTCAAAGAAAAACAAACTCAGAAAAAAGGTTCATCATAGTCGCAAGTACTGAACAGTCAAGCCCAACAAGAAGCATAACAAATCAAAAGTTCAAACTCAGTAAAAGACCAGCCCAGTTGCAACAATCAGATATAAAAAAGGGCATATAAGACATAAAAAATAGCACTCAAAATCACAAGTCAGAATCGCATTTTCTAAGCCCAACACGTTCAGTTTCTAGTTTTCACAGACAGTAACATATTAGATATAAGTTCACCTATTATATATTAGAACAATTGCCAAAGCACAAAAAAAAATTGTTCAGGCTTGTTAATAACTCAAAAGTAACATCACAGTAGTTCAGTAAAAACATATTCAAATTCCAGAAATCACAACACAAACACATTGCTTAAGCCCAATACAGAAATTAGCAAAGTCTGTCAAGGAAAATCGTTGAGTCCACCAAGTAAAACCCTAATCGTTTAGGATAAAATCAATCAATTGCACAATTATCAAGGGGGGTTGGCTGTTCACAAAAACCAAAAGTTGTGCAAGAATAATGAACCCTAGATCTAATATCTAAATCATCATCATCTTCCTCACACAGAAAACTCTTCAAAAAAATATACAATGTTCGTTTACAGAAAACCACTACGTAGCTATCGAGCTAACGAAAAAACTAATGTATGGTCATTTTATCTTACACAAAACCCTTCAGAACCAGAAAGAAGAAGAGGAAAATTTATTGCAAGTTCCGGATCCGAGAAGAAGATACAAAAGTTCAGAAAGATATCACTCAAAAACAACCCAAGAAGCCAAATTTGAGTCTCTAGGGTTCTAAAACCCCTTTCAAGATCCTGGCCAAATCCATCAGAATCTGCAAAATCCAGCCAGAGATTAGTAATCAGAGAAGAAAGACAAAGAGATCAATGTAAAAAAAGTGATATTGGAGAAAGTCAAGGCGTTGCCGTCGTCCGCCACCGTGAATATTCATAGGTGCCACCGTAATAATCATCATCACCATCGTGAGGTTCTTGAAGGACAACCACGCCAGATCTTACACTGCTGGCTTAAAATGTTTATGTCTTGGTATAACAAAGAGAGAACCGAGGGAGCAAAGAAAATATAAAGAGATTGTCTAATCTCTTTTGTTTTAATTTTTTGTTTAACTTTAAATTTTGTTAATTAATGATGATTACATAATTAATCTGGCAGTGACACTTGTCACCGCCCTTGTGGTCAATATTCATTGATTCTATGTAGGTATCCCCACGGTTCACACCATGTACCCTTGCTCAGCATCAAGTGATCATCATTGAGCGTCTCCGACCTGCATCTTTATAGTGCTCCCTCCTAGAGTAACACCATCATATTCCATGCATGATCCTTATATGGTGCATCTCACACTTCATCATCATGATATCGTTATCAAATGTTCAGATCATCATCCAATGCTCCAGTCGCGCTACCTCATGATATAGCCTCATGGAGTGGCCACACAGGATCAGGCTGACCATCCTATCGGGCCCAACGAATTTCTTTCTAACACGCCCCTTGTATGCTGTTATTTCTGGCCCATCAATTCACTTTCTATTCATAATTATTTATATTTTCATTGATATTTCTTTAAATATTATTTTTATTTCTATCATATTAAAAAAATACAAAATATATTTTCTTGTTTTAAATAAATAATTAGATTAAAAAATATTATTTAATATTATTAATTATTTTGTTAATTAATTCTATTAAATAAAAATTATTTAGTTTAATTAGTTATTTAATTAAATTCGTTTGGGTTGTATTGTTTGTTTATTTAGTCTTTTTATCATATTATCGATTCGATGCATCCCCATTCATAAACTTGTACCCCCATTTCCATATGGTTTGTAATAGCTTAGAATTTTATTTCTTTGTTATTTATTTATATGTTTTAGTTATTGCTATAATGTATATTTTGTTAAATTAAAACACATGGCCTCCTCTTGGGTTCATCATCAATGAAAAGGTATCCACCTACAAATGCAGACTTACACACATTCATATTTTGGTCCTGGGTTTTTCTACAGCGAAAATTATTGGATCAGTTGTTCCAATTGGTCATTTAGAATACTAGCGCCACGCTAGTCCCACTTTCTAGGAACATGCATATAGCCTCCTTGTATGGGATTTTGATTTCTATCTTATGCATTGAAGAAACTTCTATTTCTCTCTCTCTCTCTCTCTCTCTCTCTCTCTCTCTCTCTCTCTCTCTCTCTCTCTCTCTCTCTCTCTCTCTCTCTCTTCTAGGTCTACATACCAAGCAGTTTCTTAAATGGTCTCATAGTTGAGTTTGGGCATGGCCATTCTCACGAGATTAATCAAGTTTTTACCTTGATTAATCATAACCCATATCAATCACTTTGGTCCATATACCAGGTGTCTCCATGCACCAAAAAAGTCTCATAATTGAGTTTGGGCATGGTCATTCTCACGTGATTAATAAAGTATTTCCCTTGATAATCATAACCCAAATCAATCACCTTGGTCCATATACCAAGTGTTTCCATGCACAAAGGGTCTCATGGTTAAGGGTTGGAGCATCTACTCTCACGAGATTAATCAAGTACACCCCTTCGTCAATCATAACCTGATTCAAATCCCATACACCAATAATTCCATTTGTCTTGTGGACACTTGTGCCATGAGCTTGCGATTGATCATTGATGCAACCCGGGTATGCCTAATTGATGACTGGTTGAGGAGGTCCAAGAAGGCGTCCGTTAGACTTTTTCTTATCTCATGAGCTTTAAAGAGGCAATGGGCCTACTCCGTTAGGTATCATCTTGACTTCATTCATATTTCTTCATTTTAATGCTTTCTAGAGATCATGTCAAGTAGGATTTTACTGCTTTCCATGCCATGTCAAGTAGGAATAAATATTCATTAATGGGACCTCCATTGTTGATATCTGTAAGGAATCCCACTAGTTTAGCTAAAGACCTGTTTAAGGCAATTCTGCATATGTGCCTTGTTTTCTACTTGTGTTTGTTTAAAATCCTACCTTTGAAGTAGGTATTCTGCATGTATGTTTACATTTAAGCTCGCATATCCTCCATCCTAATAAGTCCTAAAAAGTAGGGGCACAGAAAGGGTCTGTAATCGACCCCCGCATATTCAAGTTCTTGTCATCCTTAACCCATGAAGCACCACGACATTCTGGATTTGTTCAGATCATGTGTATCGATTCGATCATGTGAAAAGGCTTTGGTCTCAACCCCCACCTTTTGTCAGAAGTCCACAATGGCCATTGCTGACACTTCGCTACCCGCTTGTTTGCTTCGGGTGATCTACTCCCATTAGTTAAAGTAATGATTTTCTTTTGTATTTCATCTCAGTCTCCCACTTTTTTACTTCGGGTGATCCTCTCCCCTTAGCTAAAGCATTTTCTCATCATACCCCCATCCCCTGAAGTCCGTATACCATGATTGTGTGCTTTTGCCAAAGCACTTGTTTGATATGACATGCTCCCTCAGGATTGCTCGTGTAGGGTTAGTCCTAGAGCTAGACATTAGGATATCTATCCATGTATGTTCACTTAGGTAGATATTTCCCTTTATTCCTTGACATAGGGCTATCATTGTATGATTACACTAGTACTATAGATTAAGATAGTTTCCCTTAGTTGTTTTCTTTTCTTTGCATATTGCATCTTAAAACAAAAACTTTCTTTTTCTTGGAAAATCATAAAACATCTCTAATGAACTTAAATCCTTCTTCGAGGTAAAAAATACAAACCAATCTTAATTGTTTATGTGCCATATGGTTTTATTTTAAACCTTGTTAAGTTGACATCTTACCACCTTTACCATGATATTTTGCTATCTTTGTGTCGTTGTTTTTTCATCGCGTATGTTTGTTATCCTACTTTGATTTTCAATATTATTGTTTGGTGTGTTGGTTTATCATCTAAATTGATGTTTTTCCATCCTTACCATGATATTTTCTATCTTTATGTCGATGTTTTGCCATCGCGTATGTTTGTTATCCTACTTTGATTTTCAATATCATTGTTAGGTATGATGTTTTATTATCTAAATTGATGTTTTGCCATCCTTACCATAATATTTTGATATCTTTACATCGATGTTTTGCCATCACGTATGTTTGTTATCCGACTTTGATTTTGAATATCATTGTTAGGTATGATGTTTTATCATATAAATTAGTGTTTTGCCATCATTGCCATGATATTTTGCTATCTTTTTGTTGATGTTTTGCCATCGCTTATGTTTTTTATCCTACTTTGATTTTCAATATTATTGTTAGGTGTGGTGTTTTATCATCTAAATTGTAATGTTTTTCCATCCTTGCCATGATATTTTTCTATCTTTGTGTCGATGTTTCCCCATGGCATATGTTTCTTATCCTACTATGATTTTCAATATCATTGTTAGGTGCAATGCTTTATCATCTATGTTGTTGATGTTTTTCCATCATTGTTGATGCTTCACCATTGTTGTTGATGTGTTTTCATCGTATTCGATGTTTTTCCATCTTGATTATTGCTTTTTTTCTTTTTAACTAAAAAACACAAACAAACCAAAACATGTAAGCCGAACTACGAGGCTCTGATTCCTTAAAAGGGATACATAAGCATCTGTTAACGGGGATCAGTCGAGCAAACTTTGTAATTATTTCCTTCTTTTCCTTGTGTTTTATCTTTTGTATTCATTCCCTCTTTGCATCTTTCTTTTTAGATTTTAAGCTTTAGGCATAGATTTTACGCACCCTTAGATTATAAAAAACATAAGTGGATCCTATGGAGTACCAAACACGTGTGGGGTGCTAATACCTTCCCCTCACGTAATTGACTTCCTTACCCGATCTCTACGGTCGCAAGACCGTGATTTCACCCCCTCGGGTTTACTCAATGTTCACCTTTCCCTTTCAGTGGGATAAAAGACGTTTGACCTCGTCTTCATTGATTTTATATCAAACGACGATTTAGCCGGTTGTTTCAGCTGGAAACTTCACTGGGGAAAAAGGATGGTCGACCAAATGCTGGTCCATCCTGGAGTCGCTCCTAACTCTTATTTTCTTTTCTTTGGGTGTTTAATTTTATGATTTCAGTTTATTCATTTCTACATGATTATCTAAGCATATGTTTGCATTGCATGTTACCGTTTTCCATATTGGTTGTCTGCTGCATTGGCTTCTGGTTTTCCACGTTGGGTGGGTGTTACTATGAGGTAAAAGACCCAATACTCAGGCCAGGCCAAGTGACAAACAATAGGAACACTAGGAATAGAGTGGAACATGACATATAGGGGATGTAGATTACCCTAGACGGATGTGTAGTCCACGCTCATATGAGATTACAAATGAAGTGATATCGGTTCAAGTAGGTGTTTCGACGATAATGGCTTAAGGCGTACCCGTGATTTTGAGTTACCCTTGACTTTACCTTGACCTAGATTTCACTCGTGAGTGGGGAGTTATGATTTCTTAAAGGTACTATTGGTGACTCTGTTCTATTGGTGACTCTGGTTATGTTGTTGACTTGAGTTTTGTTGGTGACTCTGGTTATGTTGTTGACTTGAGTTATGTTTGTGACTCTAGTTATGTTGATTGACTTGAGTTCTGTTGTGGACCATGTTTTGATAGTTACTGTGATTTTTTAATGGTGACTTGATATTGTCAATGACTATGTGTTTTCTCGGTTTTGTTCCAGACTTTTCACCTTGTGATGATCGTTTATTTCGGCTGTTGGTCTCATGCAGTTGCTGATCCACTTGGTACTTGGTTCTTTTGTGTTCCAAGATTATGTCGGACCTTTGATCTGGTGATATTCATCATTCAGTTCATAGACAGTGCAACCATTTTCCATGTTTATGGAACCTTAATCCCGTATTCTTGCACACTTAATCTGTTAACATCATTTTGACACACATGTTCTTCCCATTTCCAAGGAATCGTGCTTGTGAGCTTGGCGTTTCATTTTCTTCATCTCTTACTTACAAAAAAGTCAAAGCATGATGGTTCCTTAGAAATGATAGAATGTGGCATTGCATCCACTCACACACCTCATGCATACTCAAGTGTTCATAACAGGTGCTCAGAGTTGGAAATTCATATTCAGACTTGGTACTCTCTTCAGAGTTATAGACTTGAACTCTTGTTGTCACGTGTTCAGAGATTATTTATGAAACAACTTCATGGGGTATTGGTCTGCATGAAGATTCAGATGTGGTTGTTTTTTGTATAAATGAAAGCCTTGGCCCGTCATCAGGAACTCTTCGAGAAGGAAGAAAATCAGTTGAAGACCCAGTTGAGTCAGGTCATGGAAGTCTTGATGATAGTCTCAGTAATCTTACATCGACTGTTGAAACATGAGTTATTCTCTTATCCTCATCTTTTGGAATTTCTTTGAAACCATGGAGTGCCTTGTGGGTCTCATCCACTATATTGAGTGCTTGGAACATTTTATCAGCAGATGGTTCCCATTTTCCAGTTGAATTCACAGGATATGTTTTATCAGCAAGGGAAGAATAGGCCTGGAGAATAGCTTTGATCCCATCTTAGTGCTTTATTCTCATATGTTTCCACACTTGTTTGAGCTTCAGTGGGTTAGGCTCTGTACTTCAGTACCGTCTATAAATCCCCATCCAAATCTTGTTATCAACATCATATATGGTTACCACGCCGGGGTGCCCGATTATTCAATCAGGGGAACCCTCTACAGCTTTGGGCTACCCGATCTTCTCGTCAGTAGTCAGTATTTATTCCCACAAGTGAATACATGGGGCAAAGCTTTTAAGAAACGATAGAAGAAGATTTAGAAGTGTTGATACCATCTTAATGCTTTACATCCTGACACTTCCTCGTCTGTTGGGAATTCAGTTGATTAAGCTTCGTGCTTTGGAAAATTATTCAGTTGATTAATATATATCCTGATGTAAATGCTAAGTGTGTCTCCCATTATGGGGTATTTGGCCATGATGTTGAAGATTTAAAGATGGTTTAAGTAAGGTCCGACATTTGTTTGGCGTCTTTTCCAAAGTTTAATTTCTATTTGGTAAACGGTTTCTAACCAAAGTCCAGTATTTGTGTGGAATCTTTTCCAAAGTCCAATTTCTATTTGATGGACTGCATCTCTTTCGTGTGGTAGAAGATACTTGGTGATTCAGGGTATGAAATTTCGCTTGGTACAACATCCACCTTCTCTTTTAAGAGAATCTTTGGTGAGTATATTCTGGAGCACTCGACTATTTAGTTGAAGACCGTTTGTCATCTAGAGATAAAGTCCAAGCTTGGATAAACTTAGAGACTATTTTGTCCAGATCAATAAGGAATCTCTTATCCAAGTGAGCCTCGAGGTTGTTGAAGATCGTTTGAAGCAATCAGTCCATACGGAGTCTTGTCTCCTCACTGTGGAAATTTCAATTTTCATTTTCATTTTCATTTGCAATCTTAATTGTTTTGTTTAGTACTTTCTTGTGTGCAAACTTGTTAATATTTTTTAATATTAAATTATAATGCATTGAATATATTTTTCATGAATTAACTCATTCATTATCACTCTTATTTATTTTACTATGCTTTTGATATTCAACTCTTGTTAATAAAGAAGTAACTCTAGAGGGAGGATGACGAAAATTTACCTAGCATCTGAAATGGTATGCTTTGGAGTAAAAACCTTGTTGGAGATGTACATGCCTTGTTTCAATCCCCAAATACTAGAGATATAATGGAGATAGACCCTTGTTAACCCCTCTGAGCCTTCGAAGTAGGAGTTTCTTTTCTATTAAAAAACCTTTAATTTTTAACCCGAAGCAAGGTAGATATTCAGTTAATCTGATCGAGCGTTCAAAACTCATCAAGAGTGCGCATATAAGGATATAACAATGGTTATCCATCAAAAGATTGAGGAAAGTTAAAACCGCAATGGTCAACCTTTGTCTATCAGTAATATGCATCAACAAATGACGATACCAAAATGGTTATCCCTCATCCACCAAGGACTCAGGCAGCCATAATCCTTCCAACAAAGTTGAAAATGACTCAAAGTCACACGACTTATTCAAAAGGAAAGAAAAGGAAATTAATAAGAAAGAAACAAAAAATCCTCGCTAAGTCAAAACTTGAAAATAACTCGGTTAGGCAAAAGTTAGGGCATCCCGCTGGACTTCCAATTTGAAATTCAAAAGAATTGGTCTAGGCAAAAGTTAAGGAAAATAAAAAGAAATTTGAAAAGCCCGAAGGGAAGAAATGGATTAACCAATAAAAATCCTAATCAAAAGAAAAGTCCTGTGATCGAACACCCCAAAAACCAAAGGTTAAGTGACTATTGTTTCCAAGAAATCGTTATGGTTCCTCAACCATCATAAACTCTTTTGAGAGATGAGTGCTTGTATTGATTTAACTGAATGTAGGACTGGAGAACATCATAGAGAATGGGTGGGCACCAAATAATTTTGAGCCTTAGAAACCTTTTTTTTCTAAAAACTGTGAACCAGGCCATGTTACAACCCTTGAAAGTCCTAATTGAAGCATGGGTTAATTCGAAAGAAAAACTGTTATGAGAGTACGGTAACATGACTCCTACGAGACTTGCTAAAAATGTTTTGAGTTGGTATCATTCCCTCTTTTACTTTCTTTGTACAGAAAAATTTCGATGTTTGAACATCTTTTCAATAAAAGTTTTCTAACTTCAAGACAAGCATATGATTTGAATTAGAATTATCATACTTAGGATAAAACATTCCTTGCATATGAAAAGTTCTTAAACATTTAGTGAGCTTGCATAATGAGTATCACATGAAGATTTTGATTATCCCGAGGAACAAATTACTTCATGAATATGTTGAAAATAATGATCTTAATCTGGGGCATGCTTTCTAGCTACTCCTTTGAATTGAAGAAAACTAGTTTGAGAGATTGATCAAGAACTATTTGTTTTATGTTTGTGCAGAAGTTTTGTCTGCCCACAAGTCTTTATTGAGCAATGGTGTATCATTTCGAGTTAATCTCGAAGGAAAATTTTCTTTAAGCATCTGCTTGAGTGCGAAGTAGTTCGAGTTGAGAAGTATGTTTGTGTACTAGCTTATTTTGAAGATGTAATTCAATTATCCTGAGGAGGTGTTATCTTCCAAACTCCATGAACATCCCATTCCTATGTGAGCATGAGGTGAGGAAATGGTTTGCCAAGATTCCACTAATTTGGGGCGATCAAGTCAAGATCCATTGACTCTCAAAGTTTCATCAATCTGGGGAAGTTATGTCGAGATTCGATAAATCTCTCAAAGTGTCGAGTGATCAGGGTCCATTAACCAAGATTCATTGAAGCCACTTCTAACATTTACTAGTCAGAGGCTGTGTTTCAAAGTTTGTAACACTGGGGCAGTTTATCTGGATGGTACATAGCATCACAGTTACATAGCATCACGGGCCCATGTAGAAAAACTCAGCAATTAGAATTACAATTCAACCCAACGAAAGCCTCATTATTTTACAAATGAGAATTTCAGTATATAATCATGGACCAAGTTTTATCTCTACCACAAATAACAAATTTAGTTTGGTTCATAGAGAGACAAAATC
This sequence comes from Vicia faba, assembly GCA_948472305.1. Taxonomy (NCBI): domain Eukaryota; kingdom Viridiplantae; phylum Streptophyta; class Magnoliopsida; order Fabales; family Fabaceae; genus Vicia; species Vicia faba. The sequence continues at coordinate 1,123,880,931 of OX451735.1, forward strand.
AAAGAAAAAAAAACTCATAAAAAAGGTTCATCATAGTCACAAGTACAGAACTACAAAGCCCAACAAGAAGCATCACAAATCAAAAGTGCAAACTCAGTAAAAGAACAACACAGTTACAACAATTAGATATAAAAAAGGGCATATCAGACATCAAAAATAGAACTCAAAATCACAAGTCAGAATCGCATTTTCCAAGACCAACATGTTAAATTTCTAGTTTTCACAGACAGTAACATATTAGAAATAAGTTCACCTATCAGATATTCGAACAATTGCAAAAGCACAAACAAAAATCGTTCAGGCCTATTAATAACTCAAAAGTAACATCATAGTAGTTTAGTAAAAACACATTCAGATTCCATAAATCACAAACAGAAACACATTGCTTACGCCCAATACAGAAATCAGCAAAGCCTGTCTAGGAAAATCGTTGAGTCCACCAAGTAAAACCCTAATCGTTCAGTATAAAAGCAATCAATTACACAGTTATCAAGGGAGATAGGTTGTTCACAATAACCAAAAGTTGTGCAAGAATAATGAACCCTATATCTGAGATCTAAATCATCATCATCTTCCTCTCACATAAAACTCTTCAAAAAAAATATACAACATTCATTTACAGAAAACCACTACGTAGGTATCGAGCTAACGAAAAAACCTAATCAATCATCATTTTATCTTACACAAAACCCTTTAGAATCAGAAAGAAGAAGAGGAAAAGTTATTGCAAGTTCTGAATATGAGAAGAAGGTACAAAAAGTCAGAAAGATCTCACTCGAAAACAACACAAGAAGCCAAATCTGAGTCTCTAGGGTTCCAAAACCCCTTTTAAGATCCCGGCCAAATCCTTCAGAATCGGTGAAATCCACCCAGAGATTAGTAATCAGAGAAGAAAGACAAAGAGATCAATGTAAAAAAAGTGAGATCGGATCAAGTCAAGGAGTTTCTGCCGTCCGCCACCGTGGATCTTCATAGGTGCCACCGTGATAATCATCATCGCTATCGTCAGGTTATTGAAGTACCACCACGACAAAACTTGTGCCGGTGGCTCAGAATGTTTATGTCTTGTTATAACAAAAAAAGAACCGAGAGAGAAAATGGAAGATAAAGAGATTGTCTAATCTCTTTTATTTTAATTTTTATTTAACTTTCAGATTTGTTAATTAATGATAATTACATAACTAATTCGGCGATGACACTTGTCACCGCCCTTGTGGTCAATATTAATTGATTCTATGTAGGTATCCCCACCGTTCACACCATGTACCCTTGCTCAGCAACAACTCATCATCATCGAGCATCTCTGACCTGCATCTCCATGGTGCTCCCTTCAGGAGAATCACCATCAGATTCCATGCATGATCCTCACATGGTACACCTCACACTTCATCACCATCAGATCGTAATCAAATGTTCAGATCATCATCTAACGCTCCAGCCATGCTACCTCACGATTCATCCTCATGGAGTAGCCACACAGGATCAGGCTGATCGTCCTATGGGGCCCAACGAATTCTTTTTAGCACCCCCCTTGTTTTCTATTATAGCCCATCAATTCAATTTTTATTCATAATTATTTATATTTTCTTTGATATTTCTTTAATTATTATTTTGATTTCTATCATAATAAAAAAATACAAAATTTATTTTCTTGTTTTAAATAAATAATTAGATTAAAAATTATTAGTTAATATTATTAATTATTTTGTTAATTAATTCTATTAAATAAAAATTATTTAGTTTAATTAGTTATTTAATTAAATTTGTTTAGGTTGTATTGTTTGTTTATTTAGACTTTTTATCGTATCATCCATTCGATGCATCCCTATTCATAAACTTGTACCCCCATTCCCATATTGTTTGTAATAGCTTAGACTTTTATTTCTTTGTTATTTCTTTATATCTTTTAATTATTGCTATTATGCCTATTTTGTTCAATTAAAACACATGGCCTCCTCTTGGGTTCATCATAAATGAAAAAGTAGCCACCTATAAATGCATACTTGCACGCATTTATAGTTTGGTCATGGGCTTTTCTATAACGGTAATTATTCAATCGGTTGTTCCAATTGGTCGTTTAGAATACTAGCGTTGCGCTAGTCCCACTTTCTAGGAGCATGCATATAGCCACCTTGTATGGGCTTTTGACTTCTATCTTATGCATTGAAGCAACTTCTCTCTCCCTCTCTCTCTCTCTCTCTCTCTCTCTCTCTCTCTCTCTCTCTCCTTGGTCCATATACCAAGCATTTTCTTAATGGGTCTCATAGTTGAGTTTGGGCATGGCCATTCTCACGAAATTAATCAAGTTTTCCCTTGATTAATAATAACCTGTATCAATCACTTTGATCCATATACCAAGTTTTTCCATGCAACAAAAGGGTCTCATAGTTGAGTTTGGGCATGGCTATTCTCACGAGATTAATCAAGTATTACCCTTGATTAATCATAACCTGAATCAACCACCTTGGTCCATATACCAAGTGTTTCCATGCACAAAGGGTCTCATGGTTTAGGGTAGGAGCACCTACTCTCACGAGATTAATCAAGTACACCCCTTGGTCAATCATAACCTGATTTAACTCCCATACACCAAGCATTCCATTTATCTTGTGGACACTTGTGCCATGAGCTTTTGATTGATCGTTGATGCAACACGGGTATGCTTAATTGATGGTTGATTGAGGAGGTTCAAGAAGGCGTCCCGTAGAGTTTTCTTATCTCATGCGCTTTGAAGAGGCAACACAACCTACTCCGTTAGTTATCGTCATGACTTGATTCATATTTCAGCATTTTAATGCTTTATAGAGATCATCTCAAGTAGGATTTTACCACTTTCCTTGCCATGTCAAGTAGGAATAAAGATGCATGAAAAGGACCTCCAATGCTGATATTTGTCAGGAATCCCTCTGGTTTATCTAAAGACCTGTTTAAGGCTATTCCTCATATGTGCCTTGTTTGCTACTTGTGTTTGTTTAAAAATCTACCTTTGAAGTAGGTATTTTACAGGTGTGTTTACATTTGTGCTCGCATATCCCCCACCTAAATAAGTCCTCAAAACGAGGCGCGCGGGAAGGGTATGTAATCTACCCCCGCACATTCTAGTTTGTGTCATCCTTAACTCGTGACGCACCATGATTTTCTGGATTTATGTAGATCATGTGTATTGAGTCGATCATGTGGAAAAGGGTTTGGTCTCAACCCCCACGATTTGTCAGGAGTTTATAATGGCCATTGCTGACACTTCGCCACCCGCTTGTTTTCTTCGAGTGATTCGTTCCCCTTAGCTAAAGTAATGTTTTTCTTTTTTATTTTATCTCAGTCTCCCACTTGTTTGCTTCGGGTGATCCGCCCCCCTTAGCTAAAGAATTTTCTCTTCATACCATCATCCCCTGAAGTCAGTATACCCCGGTTGTGTGCTTTTTCCAAAGCACTTGTTTGATATGACATGCTCCCTTGGGATTGCTCGTGTAGGGTTAGTCCTCGATCTATACATTAGGATATATATCCATGTATCTTCACTTAGGTATATATTTCACTTTCTTCCTTGACACAGGGCTATCATTGTATGATTACACTAGGGCTAGAGATTAGGATATTTTCCCTTAGTTGTTTTCTTTTCTTTGCATATTGCATCTTAAAACAAAAACTTTCTTTTTCTTGGAAAATCATAAAACATCTCTAGTGAACTTAAATCTTTCTTCAAGGTAAAAAATACAAACTAATCTTAATTGTTTGTGTGCCTTTTGGCTTTGTTTTAAACCTTGTTAAGTTGACATCTTACCGCCTTTACCATGATATTTTTCTATCTTTGTGTCGATGTTTTTCCATCACGTATGTTTGTTATCCTACTTTGATTTTCAATATCATTGTTATGTATGATGTTTTATCATCAAAATTGATGTTTTTCCATCCTTACCATGATATTTTTCTATCTTTGTGTCGATGTTTTTCCATCGCGTGTGTTTGTTATCCTACTTTGATTTTCAATATCAGTGTTAGTTATGATGTTTTATCATCTAAATTGATGTTTTGTCATCCCTACCATGATATTTTTCTATCTTTGTGTCGATGTTTTTCCATCGCGTATGTTTGTTATCATACTTTGATTTTTAATATCATTGTTAGGTATGATGTTTTATCATCTAAATTGGTGTTTTCCATCCTTTCCATGATATTTTGCTATCTTTGCATCAATGTTTTTCCATCGCATATGTTTGTTATCCTAATTTGAATTTCAATATCATTTTTAGGTATGATGTTTTCTCATCTAAATTGGTGTTTTTCCATCCTTGCCATGATATTTTTCTATCTTTCTGTCGATGTTTTGCCATCGCTTATGTTTGTTATCCTACTTTGATTTTCAATATCATTGTTAGGTGTGATGTTTTATCATCTAAATTGTAAACTTTTTCCATCCTTGACATGATATTTTTCTATCTTTATGTCAATGTTTCAATATCGCATATGTTTGTTATCCTACTTTGATTTTCAATATCATTGTTAGGTGTGATGTTTTATCATCTAAGTTGTTGATGTTTTGCCATCATTGTTGATGCTTCACCGTTGTTGTTGATGTGTTGTCATCGTATCTGATTTTTGCCATCTTGATTTTTTTTTGTCTTATTAACTAAAAAACACAAACAAACCAAAACACGTGAGCCGAACTACGACGCTCTGATTCTTTAAAAGGGATACATAGGCATCTGGTCACGGGGCTCACCCGGGTGAACTTTGTAATTATTTACTTCTTTTTGCTATGTTTTATCTTTTGCATGCATTCCCTCTTTGAATCTTTCTTCTTAGCTTTTAAGCTTTAGGCATAGATTTTACGCACCCTTATATTAGAACGAAGTTAAGTGGATCCCGTGGAGTACCATAGGTGCGTGGGGTGCTAATACCTTCCCCTCATATAACCGACTTCCTTACTCGATATCTATAGTCGCAAGACCGTGATTTCACCCCTTCAGGTTTACTAAATGTTCACCTTTCCCTTTCAGTGGGATAAAAGAAGTTCGATGACGACTTCATTGATTTTATTTCAGATAACAATTCGGCCGATTGTTTCGTAAGTGCAAGAGAAACTCCCTATGAGGCCAAGGGACTGGATCATGTAGTTTTCTTATCCTTATCAGATTCTTCCCACCTTGATGTCGATTGTTCTATTGATAGTTTTGTTGTTGAGCAGAATATCACACTGACTGGAATAAGGAACAGGATTTTGTTGAACAAGTTGAACTGGTGGTCGACAAATAGTGGCGTCACAAATACGAGAAGCATACTGATTAGGGGTAGATTTCACACAGAGAACATGATTAGTCTTTTCTCCTATAACTGTTGGAACAACTTTAACTCGCACATCCCGACCATCGGGAGTAAGCACTAATGCCCATAAATCAAATATATCTTGAACTTTATGTTTAAAACGTATGCAATTCTCAATGGTATGCTCCTCCGTGCCAGAATGGAAGTCACAGCAGGGATTAACATCAAAGTTGGGTGGAAATCTTTTAGGATCAACATAGGACATAGGAAGTGCATCAAAATTTTGGGGAGGCCGCCCCAGCCTTAGCTGACGAACCTTTCCCTTTAGATTTTCTTGGGGAACGGTGAATGGTTGTGGATGGGAAAACCACAGAACACCAGGTGGCGTAGGAGATACATGAATTACTCCATGACTTGAAGGTTCCCCCAAAGTTTGGGATGGAACGGAAACTCCTGTTGCTGCATAAGGTATAGGATCATCTTTCTTTGTTAACACTGCCTATAAAATTTCCATGACCAAACTAAGTTGAGTCTTCAACTGACAATTCTCTTCTTTCAGGAGTTCATGGACATAGACCAAAGCCTGCATATCCACCATAAACATCCCCATTTGATCTCTCATTTCATCCAATTCCCCACGAAGTTGCTCCATAGCTTAGTTGTAATCACAAAGCGGCGTAGAGAAGTCGAGATTTGCAGTTCTGAAAATAAAACCAGGCCTGAATAAGAATTTCTCCAACTCTGAGTACTTGTTATGGATGCATGAAGAAGCATGAGGTGAATTAGTTGGTGCAATTCCATGTTCAATCATTTTCAAGGAACCCGCATGCTTTTAATTTTGATTTTGATCTAGCAAAAGATGGAAAAGCACGGTTCCTTGGGAATGAAGAGAACATGTGGACTAACCTTTTTTCATGTACGCATCTTTTATACATTTCTTTTTTTTGTAGAAATAAATATGCCATGATGCAAGTGAAATAACATGGAATCAAGGTCTCCATAACACCGGAAGTCTGATGTGTTATTTCTGAATATGCCTAGAATACCAAGATCAAAGGTTCAGAATATAAACCAAAGAAAACCACAGTCACCAACAGAATATATGGTCACCATTAGAATAAATAGTCACCATCAGAACAAATAGTCACCAACAGTACCTGTGAAATCATTCCCTCCCCACTCATGGGTAAAGACTAGGTCGAGGTAAGGTCAATGGTAACTCAAAATCATTGGTCCACCTAAAAATACTATCATCATACACCTATGTGATGACAACAGTACCTCATTTAAGCCTCATATGAGCATGGATGACATGATCGCACTAGAAAGTATACATCCCCTAGCCTTCATGTTCCACTCTATTCCTATGTGTTCTTAAGAGTTTACAACTCTGGCCTAGATATTGGGCTTTTTACCTTGATAGTAACACCCACCCAACAAGGAAACACAGAAACCATCATAACACCAGTATATGGAAAACGATAAAATGCAATGCAAACATATGCTCAGATAAACATGTACAAATTAATAGGCTATAAAGCGATAAATATAAACACCAGAAGAAAAGAAAACAAGAGCTAGGAGCGACTCCGATATGGACCAGCAATTGGTCAATCTTTCCCCAGTGAAGTCTCTTGTAATCGATTTTAAAATGAAAGTCGCCACCATTAATTTTTATCCTAGGGAAAGTAATATAACGGATAACCCTAATTTGGTAAGAGATTCTAATTTGTTTGACTCGTTCTTAGACGAAGGGAAGTTGTTAGGCATCCCTCATCTACCTTCTTCAAAAGGATACTAGGCTTTAGAATTACGGCTTAGGAAATGGGGTTTTAATTTGTTATTAGGAGAACTCGCCATGATTTTAGTCGTATGCCTACAAATCCTCTAGAGTCCCAACTCATAGTTTGCAGTTATTGGTTGGTGTTTTTTATATGATTGTGTATAATTGCTTTCGAATTTATCCGCGAACCTTGTCTGGGTTGTAAGTTGAGTGATCATAGACGCAGTTCATAGTTAATTTTGATAACAATCCTCATTAATCCTTTTTTCGAAATTAATCTTGTAGTTTTTGTTATGTTAGTTGAAAATAATCTTGCAGTTAATTTTTGTTTTGCCTCCTCAACACAATCAATCTTATCACATGGAAAAAATCATATTAGGTTTTCTCAATTTTTCACATGGCAAAAATGACCCTATTGACAAAATTAATCTAAAAGTTATAAAGGATAAAAAATAACATATTTAAAACTATTTTTGTTTTAATTTTCTGAATGAGAAAAAGGAGATTCAAAATAATCAAAAACGATAAAAAATAAACACTTAATTAACCGGAAGAAAAAAAAGAAATGAACACGTTAAAATAAACTACAACTTCCAAAGATTAATAAAAAAAATTCAAATTGGTAAAATCGAAGTAAACTGAGAATAAAAATATTTAACTGAACAAACGCTGACGATTAAAAAAGAGATGCAGAATGTACCAAAAAATAAAGCGAGCACACTGTCATGATCTACGCGAAATGCAGATTCATAAAACAGTCAGATAAATGTGAAAACTTGAAATGTTTTCTCGCTAATTTTTTGCACATGTCGAATCGTTTTTAACAATTTGTCTGTAAAACCAAAATATCAATATTATTGACATATGCACAACTTAATACAATGCATGAAGTGGATAAAGAGATGAAAATGCATGATGTGAAATAACGGGTATTTTATAACTATAAAACGATGTAAATGTTAATTTAACCTGACTTTTGATCAACTTATACACGGATAATGATGCGAAATGTGATGAATGAAGATGTTTATTAAAGATTGTGACCGAATAATAAAATATGATATGATAGTGAGACTAAAAAATTTTAGAGGCAAAATTTATGGTGCAACAGATAGTACATAAATTGAATTACATGAGCTTTCCCTTTATAAATAGTAGCAGCACTAGTCTCACCCTCTTTCTTTTTAAAAAAAACAAGAATATGACTTCTTTCCGTTGAAAGCATTGTTGTTGGTAGTTCTAGGAGTACCTTGGATCGTAATATCCTTAATACAAGGTTCAACATGTTCATGAATAATGACCATATCAGAGAAAGAAGTTGAAATCAAGATAATCATGTGCTGAAGATAAGGACCTTACAGGGTGCTCATGAACAAACAAACCAATTCACGATCCAGGAGAGGAGGTTGAACCTTTGCAGCTAGCCCACGCCATCTCTGGGTGTATTCTTTGAAAGATTCCTCAGTTTTCTTAGCCATACTCTTAAGTTGGAAACGATTAAGAGCCATAGCAGTGTTGTAGTGATAGTGTTTCAATAAAATATAATCAAGCTCTCCCCAAGTACTGACATGAGTCCCCTCTAATTGCATATACCACTTTAGTGGTGCCCCGGTCATGCTGTCTTGAAATAAATGTATGAGCAATTGGTTGATTTTAGGCATGAGCGGCCATTTTACAACAATAGGAATATAGATGAGTCTCTGGGAAAGTAGTTCCTTTTATTTGTCAAAATCAGGAACCTTAAACTTTGGAGGAATGATAATCCCAGGCACAAGGCACATAACAGCAACATTGAATCCAGGCTTCTTAGAAAGTTCAATAGCATTGAGACGCTCTTCAAGAGAATGGTACATCTTAGTAGTTTTAGAAACATCAACATCAAGGTCACCCTGGGAGTCACCAAAATCAATAACATTGTGATGATCATCAATCACAATCTAAGTATATTCAATAGGAGTCTCAATATTCGCAATCTTAGGTCCTCCATTTATAGATGTGAAGGGAATAGTAGTTGTAAGCTTAACAACATTCTAACGAAGATCTTCTTGAACCTTAATAACAACATGAAGGGTCTTCATAAGATGATTCATTCTGAAACCCATAATATCCATGTCCTGACGAAGAGCATTATGATTCTATTCAAAATAGTTCGATTAATCTTTGTTGATTGCTTCTGGTACGATAATGATGCAGAAGTCATCTTCGTTGATTCTAAAGTCTGAAGGAAAAGGGACCCCAATAAGTTTCTAATATGAACAACGAATTCATGATAGTATAAATGCATGTTTCATTTTAAATTTTTAGGGAAAAAGCAAATACTTGTTTACCCATAAGTATTGTTTTAGCAGTTTTTTATCTTTTGAAAAGTTCAACAAAAGAGACTCTTCTATGGAATTCCCTAGAAATGGGATGCATATACATAATGATATAATGTCATGGTATGTAATGGCATGGGTTCAAGGCTCCACATAGTATGGGTAGCCACTGTACAATCCTCTAAATAAGTATTTCACAACAAACTGAATATAAAAGGATCAAAGGTTCAGACCAGTCTCTGAAAACAAGAACCCAGGGTAAGATGAAGTTCAAGGTTTCCGGAAAAATAAAGCCCATATCCCTATCACATTAGGGTTCTAGTCTTGAAAAGAGGTTCCTAAAAGGTTCCCAGAGTCGCAGATCCAAATAAAAGTATAGTGTCGTTAACGCGTCCACATATGACAATAGTGCCCCCAAGTGAACCTAGTATGGATATGGCTCTCTAGACGCACTATTAGGGTATAAAACCCGTAGGAGATACGACTATCCACTCTAATCCTATGGTAAACTCAAGCCTTGGTACTGGGCTTATCTCACAAAGTAGTATCCCAACCCAACAAAGAAACAAAACAATAATATCCATAATATACAGAAGCAATAAGATGCAATGAATGCAAATGAATACAATAAATAAAGCAAGTAAATCATATAAATAAACACCAAAGATATAAAAGAAATGAAGCTAAGATTTACTTACAGAAGATCCCCAGCAGAATCACCAGCTGTCGCACCACAAAAAAAACACAGAGTCACCACGAAACTTTATTTATTCCGAAGAAAGGGAAAATATCGAGAAAACCCCAAAAGGAAGGATAAGATTATCAATGCAACCAAGAGAAGGGTACACAAGTAGGTTATGAAATGGGAAGGTACTAGAACCCCTCACATTTGTTGTAATCAATGGGATCCACTTTGGTTGTTCGTCTCTAAGGGTGTGTCTATATAAAGATTACTTGCTAAAAATGCATGAATGAACTATTAAGGAAAATAAAAGGTTTTTATTATTGAGTACGCCCAGGTTTTGCAACCCACTGCCTATATATCCTTATAGTGGAATGAAGAAATTAGAACTCCGTAGTTCTTATAAATTTTTTTGGTTTGTTTGGTGTTTTTTAACGGACGATGTTAACATTCTCATTCTAGCTTTATGTGTGGCTGCTCGTTGTGTGGAGACTCACGTGTTACCTTTATTGCAGTAGAACGGAAGTAACAAACCCTTTTGAAAAGGTTTTAAACAGAAAAGCCAAGAGGAAAAAATATTTATATTTGTTGAAGTGTCATGTTAGATAAGAATTTTAAGTGGCCCCCCATCCAGGGGAACTTAGTTACTTTCACACCTTTAGTTGTAAAATTTTTTTTAGTTTTGTTTAAGTTGTTTTTGAAGTTGATTAAGAAAATAAGTTTTAGTTTTATAAGAAAATGATGAATGGGAAAGATAAGAAAACACAAAAGGGAAAGGCTTCCCTAATGTTGTCATGTATCATAGACCTAAGGTTAGGATCAAGGGAACTAAACGAAACCCTAATTGTTATAATGCTTGGATCAAGATCCAAAGGTCTAATTAAATTAGTTTAATCAAGAGATTAAAATCAAATTAATATTTCTAAGGGAGCATGTGTGGCAAGCATGCAATCAAACAATCAAACAAGGGATCAAGCAAGGCAAGGCAAATAATCATCAAGAATTAATCACTTAAGAAATCAAGAAAATATTCATGAAAATTCAAGTTCATGGCATCATTAATATTTGTAATAACTAAAATCAATTAAGAAAGTAAAAAAATTTAAAGAAAAATATTAAAATGAAACCCTAAAAATAAACTGGAAAATAAAATCAATATAGAAAATGTTTTTATGATTTTTAGGGATTAAAATATCAAATGGAAATTTCAAGAAAAAAAAAAGAATTAAAATTTGAAAAAAGAAATAAAAATAGATAGGGGGAATAAGAGGTGTATCAAGAAACTGGATCTATGTTTAGCAATTCAAGCCCAGACACTTTAATCCATTACAGTTCAAACAAAAACAAATAAAAGTAGTTGTTCAAAAAAATGGCGTTGGGCTCTAAGGGAGGTGCAAAGAGAATGAGCCCACACGAAATGGTATTAGGATCCACTCCCTCTTTCTCTATTTTCCGATTTTTCATTTTCATTTTTTCAAATTAAAATACTTTCAGAATAAAAGAAAATAATAAAAACTAAAAAAACAAAAATATTGCGCTAGACCAATCATGCCTTGACAATGTACAAATTAAAATTCAAAAAATTCAAAAAACGTGTGTTGCTACAATGTAATCTTCTTCATCGTCTCAGGCCACTCCACCGCCGTTGACAGTGGTTGTAGGTTTCAAAAAATAAAAATGTCTAAATGAATCTTGCTCAAATTTTCACCAGGAATTCAAATATACCAATGGATTAAACTGAATCTAAATGATTGTCACGCAATCATTCAAATCACAATGAAAACCTAATTTATTCAAACTAAAATTAAATCACAAACACGTATCATCAAAGCACAAGACCTTAGGGCTTTACATCACCACATCAACGTCAATGCAATCACAACAAGTTTCAAGCATAATAATGATGATAAGATGTAGATCGATGGTCAAGAAAACTTACTAATTAGAGTGCGTTTGATGCTCCTTCTCAAGGTGTTTCAAAATAAGATAGAGATCCAGATAGCTTCAGAGAGATGCGAGGAACAAGATTTTGTGATTAATTTTTCTCGAATGTGCTTGAATTGCTCCAACCAAATCAAGCTTGGATGGTGAAGATGATGAACTGAAGTGGTCGATTAAGGGGATCCATAAGCTATTCGATGCTTGCATAAGCTTAGACATGATGCTTAGATGAAGGTTGAATTAATATATATATATATATATATATATATATATATATATATATATATATATATATATATATATATATATATATATATATATATATATATATATATATATATATATATATATGAGAAAACTTTGAAGAATCGAAGAATTCAAATTATCCATTGATGAAGATTAAAGTTACAGATATGCAAACTTAAGGAATTAAGATTGAAACTTTGTTACAAAAGTTCTTGTTGATGATGTGTTAATGGAGATAATTGAGAGAAAGTGAAGATTCAGAGAGAGATAGAGAGTGAGAGAGAGAAATAGAAAGAGACATATATATATATATATATATATATATATATATATATATATATATATATATATATATATATATATATATATATATATATATATATATATATATATATATATATATATATATATATAGAGAGAGAGAGAGAGAGAGAGAGAGAGAGAGAGAGAGACCGAGAGAGACAGAGAGAGTTAGGAGTGAATTTGTGAAAGTTGGTGATTGTAGAATTGGAGGGAAAGTTTGTTATTTATAGATGATTTTAATCTTGTAGAGGAATTCTTGAGTAGGTTCGGATCCAAGCCATAGGTTAGGAATTAGCTTAGGAGTTAGTTATAACAAAATTTCACTTGGAATGGTGCTTTGGAGCTAGGTTCATATTAAGCTTTTTTGGAATGGAATGTGGTTTAGAAATGTTGCATCAAATTTATTGTGATGTCTAAAAATAATCTGGCACGTGGGGGAAAGATCTAGAACAAGGAAAAGAGAATTGTATTTTCATTTGGTATGTGTTGCATTAATCTAAAATAGGGCATAATTCAAGTGATTTCAAGGATGGTTTTGGAATGGAATGAATGAGTTAATGATGTTAGAGTGTGAAAGTAAGTTTTATATGGAAGTAAAATAAATGGAATTCATTTTTGGAACTTTTGGAAATAGGTTAAAAAGGAGATTCAAAACCTGGTCTGAACTAAGGTTGGGCATACTTTTGGACTTGACCCAGTTTCAAGGCACCCACTTTGCAACATCATAACTTTATGCATACTACTCCAAATGATCCAATCTTAATTGAAAATTGAAAATTTCATGGCATAGAATAACTGTTATGTGGTAAGTATCTTGAAAATGTGCTTGGATAAAAAGATTTATGCCTCCAAAATTAGGGTCGCACAACTACTTAACACTTAGAAAAATTTCAATGTTTTTTGACAATTTTACAAATATGGAACCCTCCACTTTAGCATGATTTTTAAACCTCTTATTAACTTCCTTTGACCTCAAATATTGTACAAATACGTAGTATCATATGATATCTTCAAAAGCAGCCTTTGAGTACCAATTTGGTTCATGGAGGAGGGAGATATAATCATGAAAAGTCACCCAAATGGTCATGCACTTTTGTACTTAGAGAAATTTCCAAATTCTCCAATCTTTCCCTTTGTACAAGTTACCTTTATTTTCATGATTATACTTGACCAAACTTATCCATTTTCAATGTTTCTTTGACATTTGGATTTTGAACACCAACTTTGACCAAAAAAGCCTAAAGTCAACCTTTGACTTTTAGGCATTCCTGTTGACTTTTTCCTCTTGAAGAAATGAACTTGAAATCAAATGAATTATCTTGTGAATTAAACAAATAACATCATGCCTTGAAAATGATGATCTCAAACACATGCCTTGATGAAGAAAAAAGCTGGAAGATGTTGTGGATGAAGCAAACCCCAATCCTAGGTGACCTTATTGAACAATGATGAAACCCTAGCTTGACACCTTTGATCCTTGAAGAAGACTTGATGAACTTGTAAGCTCTTTAGAAATGAATATAACAATTCCTTTATAGCTTGATAACAAAGAATAAAGAGGAAAACTTCAAAACCAACAGAAAACCCTAATTCCATGATTCTTGATACCAATGCCAAGTTATTGATTAATGATTCATGATTTGTTGTATGATACCAGATAAAAGTAAAAGGGGTAGGAAAAATTTTAGGTATGAAAATGTCTACGCCTCAAATAGAGAAGCAAGTCAGAGTATTCCTCGGGCGTTTGAATTATATAGCCAGGTTTATCTCTCACATAACTGCCACTTGTGAGCCAATCTTCAATTTGCTTTGTAAAGATCAGAGTATTGTGTAGAGTGAAGATTTTCAAAAATATTTTGATAGTATCAAAGATTATTTTCTTAAGCCTCCTACTTTGATTCATCATATGGCACGGAAGCCTTTTATTATGCACTTGACTGTCTTAGAGAGATTGATGGGGTGTGTCCTTGGTCAGCAAGATGAGATTGGTAAAAAAAGCATGTTGTCTACTACTTGAGTAAGAAGTTTACAGATTTTGAATCTCAATATTCTTTCCTCGAGAAAACTTGTTGTGGTTTAGGATGTGTTGCTCGCAATTTACGGCAGTATATGTTGAATCATACTACTTGTTAATATCCAAAATGGATCATATCAAGTATATCTTTGAAAAGCCTGCATTGACAGGAAGGATTTCCAGTTGGCAGATGTTGTTGGTGGAGTATGACATTGAATATTATACTCAAAAATACATTAAAGGAATTATACTTGCAGATCATTTGGCTCATCAACCGGTTGAAGATTATCAGCCTATCCAATTTGAATTTTCTGATGAAGATAAGATGGCCATCAGAGCTAAAGGTTGTGATGAACCTGGGCCTGAAAAAGAACCAGAACCTAGATCCTGTTAGGGTTTGATTTTGATGGACCCTCTAATGCTTAAGGTCATGGAATCGGTGGAATTATAATCCCTCCTCAAGGTTCACATATTCCTTTTAATGAAAGGTTATGCTTTGATTATATAAATAATATGGAAGAGTGTGAAGCTTGTATTATTGGTCTTGAAGAAGTTATTGATCTCAGGATTAAGATTCTTGATGTGTTTAGAGATTCAAATTTGGATATCAATCAGATCAAAGGTGAGTGGGAAACTTGTCATCCGGGTTTGGTCCTATACAAAGACTATTCATGGAAGTTGTCGCCTTTCTTTAATGAAGTCAATTTCCATCATATACCTCGAGAGGAGAATGAAATGGTAGATGCTCTGGATACTTTTTCTTCTATGTACCAAGTAATTTTCATAATGAAACACCTCATATTACAATTAGACATCTTGATAGGCATGCTGATGTGTATGCAGTAGAGCAAGAAGCGGATGGAAGACTGTGGTATTATGATATCAAGTGTTTCCTCCAGAGTCAAGTATACACCTGGGGCATCTAATAAAGATAAGAAGACTTTGAGAAGATTGGCGTAAAATTTCATTCTCAATGAGGATGTGTTATACAAGTGGAATTACGACATGGTCTTGCTAAGATGCATGGATAGATAAGAAGCATACATGTTAATCCAGGAAGTTCATGAAGGGTCCTTTGGTATCCATGCCAATGGACATTTTATGGCTAAGAAGATGCTTACAGAATGTTACTATTGGCTTACAATGGAACCTGATTGATATTAATTTGTTAAGAAGTGTCATAAATGTAATATTTATACCAACAAGCTGAATGTGCCTCTGACTCCTCTCCATGTTATCTCATCTCCATGGCCTTTCTCTATGTGAGGAATTGACAGGATTTACATGATTGAGCCCAAATCATCGAACGAACATCGTTTCATTCTGGTAGACATTGATTAATTACCAAGTCGGTTGAAGCAACGTCATATGCTCGTGTGACCAAGCATGTTGTGGTCTGATTTATCAAGAATCAAAGCATTTGCCAGTATGGTATTCCAAGCAAGATCATCACTGACAATGGTTCAAATTTGAACAATAATATGATGAAAGAACTCTATGAAAACTTCAAGATTGAACATCACAATTATTCACCGTACCATACATACATCCACATGTCAACAGGGGTAACCCCTTTCTCTCTTTTTTATGTTATGGAAGCAATGCTCCTCATAGAAGTTGAAATCCCTTCCATGAGAGTCTTAATGGAAGCCAAATTGTCAGAGGTTGAATGGTGTCAAAATAGGTATGCTCAATTGAATTTGATTGAATGAAAGAGAATGACAGCCTTGTGTCATGGTCAGTTTTACTTGAAGAGGTTGAAGAAAGCGTTTGATAAGAAGGTTTGACCTTGTGAATTAAGAGAAGGAAATGTCGTGCTCAAAAAGTTATTGTCTTTCCATAATGATTTATGTGGCAAGTGGACTCCTAATTATGAAGGCCCATATATTGTTAAGAAATCCTTATTTGGCGGTTCAATGATTCTTACAACTATGGATGGTGAGAAGCTCCCTTGTTCAGTGAATGCAGATGTAGTCAAAAAATACTTTGCCTAAAAATCAAAAGAACAACTCACTAAGTTGAAAACCCGAAAGGAAACTTAGCAAAAAATGAGCGTCTCGGTAGGCTGAAAACCCAAAACGGCGATCTATGAAAAAATTAGTGACATAAACAAAAATAACCCATCCTCGTATATTGAAAACCCAAAAGAGAAATCTAGGGACAAGTTAGGGAAACCAAAAGTAACTGCATACAGCCAGACTTGATCACTTGAAGCAACAACATCATCATCAAGATTTCTCAATTCAATCTCTCTCAACATAAGCTTGATTACAGGAATTCAAAGTTGTTAGGAAGAATAGTCGTTATTGTATTTCAATGTAGCCTTTCGATTTACCATTTTCCAAACTTTGTAAAGATCCATGGAGTTACGCCATTTGCGGACTACTATTTTATTAATAAATTATTTTGATCCTTATCCAATTTATTGCAATTCTTATATATTTGTTTCTTTCGCAAAATCTCATTTATTTTTTATAATAATCTTTGAAACAAAAGTAATAACAATCATGTTTTTAAAAACTACAAAACATTTTCCTTAACTTTTGAATAAAAGTAAAAGGAATATCAATGTTTGTTCAAATATGATTAAATATCGAAGTGTGGAACTAGGATTCTTCAGCATGGTTGTGAGGAAGTTTTCCTCAACATGGTCGTTTGGAAGTGTTTCCCCGATGTAATTGTTTTCAAGTTGTCCCCCGTAAATGTCTTTGGTTTGATGCCTTTATATCCCTGAGTAGGGCATTGTTAGTGGATCGTATTTTAGATAGTTCATCTTCGCATGGTTGATTTGATTTTAAACATCATCAAAGAGTTGTAGTGCTAAGGATTTGGTGTTCAGGCTTCCCCTACAGATGTCTCTTTTGTTCTTTCCCTCATAAGTTACCTTTGTTTTTCCCTGCGAATGTAATCTTTGATTTACCTAAGCAGTTTTGTTTACTCAAAAAGTGCAGGTTATGGGTTGCATGTTAATTTGAGTTCACTCCCCATGGAGGATTGTCGTTTCTGATTATGTGTTTTTAATGTTCCCCTGTAGATGTCTTTGATATGTTTCTTTGGTTTCGTTAAGTAGATTTTGAATGTTTGATTTTTGATACCTACATCCCCAGAAGAGTGTTGATCTCTGAAGGTTTGTTTGGTTTCCCTTAGCGAGTCTTTGTACTTTAGTAGATTTTTGTCCCTCTGGTGTGTTTTCCTTGCGTTCCTTATCATATTTTTGTTCCTCTTAACGGATCTCTCATCCTCAGTAGACAGTCAATTTTCATCTATTCTATCTTGGTCTTTCTCAAGATCAAAAGAGGATAAGGGGTTCAATCAACAACAAGCTTAGAGTTTGTGGAGTTGCTCTTAAACACTTCTCTTGTATAAATAATTTTACATAGTAAGAATTATCCTAATTCCATTAGAATTATACGCTGACGTACAAACACGTGAGGACGGCAGTGAGGACCTGTAAAGACAAATTCCTTGTGTCTCTTTTTTTTCTTTTACTTGCTTTGATTTTCATTGATCAATTTATCAAATTACATTGCATTATCAATTAAATTGTAAGAATTTTCTGAATCATTTTTTATTTAAAATATAGTGTTGATATAGATTATAATCAATTTTGATTATAAGTGGTTTTGTGTATCAACACAACAAAAGAAAAAATTCTGAAAATTCACTTGCACACCAAGTGTTTGATAAAATTATGTAACTAGCTCTTTTATTACTGCCATTGGAAATAGCCTTGCAAGTAACTTTCAATAAATGATAAATAAGTTGTTAATTGATTCAAGTTGATTAATTCACTTTATTCTTCTCATTTCATATTGGATTTTTTAATTACGGTTTGCATATCCGAGCCTCTAATAACGTTCGTACAAACGACATTTTGAAAAAGCTTTTGCGTCGTACTTTGATAAAATACCTTTTTCAAAACCAAATTTTATTTAAAATTTTTAAAAGGGGTATCTATTCACCCTCCTATAGATATGTTTTCATAGTCGTCTAACAATTGGAATCAAGAGCCTATTTCATTCCGACTTCGACACTTTTTAGAAAATGGCTTACGAACCTAAAAGGGATTATAAAAGAGTCCTAATTTTCACATGAGAAAATTATAGTTATTGGAAAGCTTGTATGCAAATTCATGTCAACTTATATGAAAAAAGTGTTTGGGAAGCCATTCAAAATGGTCAAACACCGGTGACATATGCTGTTGATGGTGTTATCGTACCAAAGCCGAAAAACTTATGAAATGAGGATGATAATAAAAAGTGGTCTTACGATTGGAATACAAAGAACATCATTGTATCATCTTTTGGTGTTGATGAGTTCTATTCCACTTATCATTGTCAAACCACTAAAGCTATGTGATATGCTCTACAAGTTACCTACGAGGGGGCTAATGAGGTCAAACAAGTTAGAATTAATACACTTAATCAAGAGTTTGAACTCTTTAGCATGAAGCAAGGGGAAACAATTGCTCAAATGCAAAAGAGGTTCTCACATCTTATTAATCGTTTAAATTTACTAAGAAATCCTATTTCTAATGATATTGCTACTAATAAGGTATTGAGATGTCTTACTAGAAATTGGCAACAAAAAGTCACCGTGATCAAGGAAGCCAATAATCTTGCAACACTTTATCTCACCGTTTTGTTTGGAAAGTTAGAAGAACACGAGAAAAAATCAATTGCTTGGATAAACATGAAAAGAAGCTTGAGAAAAAGAAAAAGGAAAAGGAGGCCATTAAGAAGGAAGTATCGAAGTCTAAATCTCTCAAGGCTTCAAGTTCAAAGTCCTAAAGGGATGAGCTCACAAATGACAATGACTCTAGTAATGAAGAGAATTCAGATAATGAAGAAATGATATTATTTAAAAGGAAATATAATCGATACAATCAGAAGAATAGTGTCAAACACTTCGATAATAATCTTGTAAAATTTATAAGACAACCTTCCTCCTCTAAAGATGAAGACAACAAAAAGGACAAGGCAAAGGGTATTTGTTATGAATGTGAAAAATCGGGTCATTATAGACCAGATTGTCTATCTGTTGCTACGAAAAAAGGAAAGGGAAAAATGAAACAATTCTAGAAATTATAGACAAGCCTATGTTTCTTGGGATAGTGATAGTGATAGTGATGTCTCAAGCAATGAAAGCTCAAGCAAGAGTGATGAAGATGGAAACTATTGTTTCATGGAAAATCATCGTCAAGGCAAGAAAAATGATGTAAGTCATTCTAAATACTCTAATATTGCAAAGTTGTCTTATAATGAGTTGAAGAATCAATTTGAAAACCTACAAAAAGAGACTTTATATGCTAACAAAAAGTTTGTCTCCCATTAAAGGAATTTACTTATTTAGAGGCCAAGGTTGAAGAAATAATTGAAAAACATGAGGCATTAAATAAACTCATTGTAGATAGTTCAAATTTTGTAAATGAGGATGAACTATCTTGTAAATTTGGATGTGAAACATGTCAAATTTGGCAACAATAAGTGAGTATTCTCGAAACCAAATTAGACACAATACATCATCCCATTGATACTATTGATATTAGATGTTCAAATTATAACTTGATCAAGAAGAAGTCTAATAGCATAGGTGATTCTCATCATAGGTTATTTTGTCACTATTGTTGCAAAAAAGATCATACTATTGAAAAATGCAAATTTAGGTGCTTTTTGTTTCCTAAAGGTAATTTCCAATGGTTTCCCAAATGCAACAATTATTTAACTCACTCTGAAGGACCCAATGAGAATTGGGTACCTAACATTTTTGTATGACTTTTGTAGGATGAGTGTCTTGATTATATGACGGGAAAATAGATTCTTGATAGTGGATGTTCAAGACACATGACGAGAGACATACATCTCTTCTCCGACTTTAAGGCGAAAAAGAAAGGTTGTGTATCCTACGGTGATCATAACAAAGGTGAAATAATTGGAAAAGGTGGTATAGGTAATCCCTCAAATATTAGTATCTCAAATGTTATGTTAGTTGAAGGCCTTAGACACAATCTTCTTAGTATTAGTCAATTATGACATAATGGTTATAAGGTAATTTTTGCCAATGATTGTTTCATAATAGAAAATAATGAAAAGAACAATTGTATGTTTAAGGGTGTGAGGGTTAGTAATATCTATATGCTTGACTTAAAATAAATTTCATTGTATAATGCACAATGTCTTGTTACCTTGAGTGAACACTCTTGGCTATGGCATAAACGTTTGGCTCACGTCAACTTTTATCTACTTATTAAAATATTTACAAAAGATTTAGTAATCAGTCTACCAAAAATGAATTTTTCAAAAGACCATCTATGTGATGCATGTCAAAAGGATAAGAAAACATGAGTCTCTTTTAAATCAAAAATGTTGTTTCAAGATCGATACCACTTGAGCTCCTTCACAGGGATTTATTTGGTCCCATAAGGACTAAAAGAATAGGTGGAAATTATTATGGGCTTGTAATTGTAGATGATTACTCAAGATTTTGTTGGACTATTTTCTTACGTAGCAAAGATGAAATATTCTCGGCTTTCACACGTTTTGCCAAGTTAGCTCAAAACAAATTAAATTCAAAAATTGTTTCCATTCGAAATGATCATGGAAGTGAGTTTGAAAATGATCTCTTTGAATAATATTGTGATAAATTTGGAATCGAAGATGACTTTTCAGCTCCTAGAACTCCACAACAAAATGGTGTTGTGGAGTGTAATAATTGTGTTTTATAGGAATTGGCAAGAACAATGCTCAATGATTATGGTCTACCAAAATACTTTTGGGTTGACGCTATTAGCACGGCATGTTATGTATTAAATAAGATACTTATTTATATCATTCTTGACAAAACTCCATATGAACTTTTAAAAGGTAGAAAACAAAATTTATCTCATCTTCATGTCTTTGGATGTAAATGTTTTTTTAAATAATGGAAAAGATAATCTTGGAAATTTGACGCGAAAGTCAGTGAAGATATTTTTCTTGGATACACTCAATCTAGAAAAGCATATAGAGTTTATAACAAAAGATTACTTATTGTTGAGGAGTTAGTCCATGTTACTTTTGATGAGACTTCCCCAAATAGTGTTGGGAAAGGTAGTTCTTTTCATGATGTAGGTGCATCTACAGAAGATATACTCAAGGACACCGACAAAGAAGTTGATCAACCTAAATAGATAGAAATTGAGAAGGATGAAGATGAAAACCAAGAAAAGAAAGATGATGAAAGTAATAAAGAAATTGATGGTCTTTCATTGGAGTGGAGAACCTCCAAGGATCATCCAATTGACAACATTATTAGTGATATCACCAAAGGGGAGAGTATAAAATGAGTTTATTGGGAGAGTTAAACTACTTCCTTGGACTACAAATTAAGAAACTTGATGAAGGCACATTTGTATGTCAAACTAAGTATTGTCTCGAATTTCTCTAAAGATTCGATATGGACGGTGCTAATTAAATTGGCACACCTATGGAAAAAATGGTAATCTATATAGAGATGAAAATGGTAAGGATATTGAGGTAAAAAGGTATAGAGGTATGGTTGGCTTACTTCTTTATCTTACCCCATCTAGGCCAGATATTATGTTTAGTATTTGTATGTGTGCACAATATCAATTCGTTTCTAAGAAATCACATTTAAAAGTCATTAAGTTCATTCTTAGATACCTCATTGGTACCTTTAAGTTTGGGCTTTGTTATTCCAAGGGAAACGATTGTAGTATGGTTAGTTATTCCGATTATGATTTTTCCGGTTGAAAATTAGATAAGAAAAGTACTAGTGGAACATGCCACATGTTTTCAAAAAACTTCGTAAGTTGGCATAGTAAAAAGTAAGTTTTTATTGCTTTGTCAACTGCCGAGGCGGAATACGTGGAATCCAGTACTTGTTGTGCACAAATTTTGTGTATTAAACAACAACTACTTGATTTTGATATTAAACTTTCACGTGTTCTTATCATGCGTGATAACACTAGTGTCATTAATCTAACCAAAAATCTTGTACTACATTCACGCACTAAACATATTGAGATACATCACAACTTCCTTCGTGACCATGTTGAAAAGGGGGATGTTGTATTTTAGCATGTTGATAGTAAAAATTAACTTACCGATATTTTCACTAAACCTCTCGCAACCGAACCTTTTGTCAATATACGTGGGGAATTGGGGATAATCGATATCTCAAATGTTGCTTAATTCTATCTTATTACTTGCACTTCATACTTTCACTCTGACTTTGTGTTTGAGTATTTACATCATGAGATTGCAACTTCAATCTAAATCAAGAGTGAGGTAATATCATTTCAATTTCTCCTTGAAAGTAAGATTTTCCTTTATGTATGTTACTAGTTTCTTCCAGAAATGCTTGATATTCTCTCAAATGATGAAAACCATGAATTTTCATTTCCAATTTTTTGATTAATAACCATTGTGTGTTCTTGATCCATATGCTTATAATGACTTCATTTATTAATTATTTCACATTTGTATAAGTTTTTTCTTATTATACAAACATGTGTATGTGTTTTTTTTTGCACTTGTGCTTGAATTATTTGTATGCATGTTATGTGCAATATATGTTTCTTGTTGTCTTGGTTTCATGGAATGAAAATTGTCTTCATTTTTGTTTTAGTAGTGATATATTCTTGTTGCAATGCTAGGCGCATGCATATGTGACATCGGGAGTCCCATTATGAAGCCTTACATGTTGGTGATGCTACACAAACAACTTGACATTATTTTCACTTCTTGCTTATTTAGTATTTCTGGAATTCATTACATTTGTTGTAATGTTGCTTGCTCGTTATTTAAAATTTTGAATCATCACATAAATATGGGGATATGTGTTTGTTTCTCTTCTATTCAAAATAGCCTATGATTGTTGTATTTGTCTTGTTATGGAACTATGTTACTTCTCACGGTTTGCTATCTTTCTTTTTTATGTTTTCAAAGGGGGAGAAGCATATGCAAGTGGAAGTAGGAAAGTACAAAGTTATGGGGAGCCTTCAATAAATACAAGGAATGCATCGTTGCATGTTTTTCCATCATCAAAAAGGGGAGCATGTGAGTACAAACTTCGTCGTCAAATATTTTGAACGATGTAAAAACTGGGAAAAGTTTGCACTTATGAACAATGGACATTATCCTTATGTCTTGTGGCATTCTTTTGTATTAAAGGTCTTAAGAATCATTAAAAAGAATTTTGAAATTGATCCAAGCCATTAAAAATAATTTGCTGCATAATTTTTTACTGCATGTGTCAACACATCCATTTTTCAGTTTGACACATTAAACTAATTTTTAAAGCATGTGGCTTCTGTAAGTCACAGGCCGACACATTCAATCATTCAGGTTTACACATACTGAAGCATTTCTGAAATTGCAGAAATTCTTATTTTTTATGTCGACACATAAGTTTTCAGGTCGACACATTTACAATTGTTTTAAAGCCCGTAGCCTCTGACTTTGTTCGGTCGATACATAGATTCTTATAGGTCGACACATAAAGTTTAAAAATTGTGTATGTGTTGACACATATGATACTTAGGTCGACACATACTATTTTTTTGGTCAATTTTCATAAAATCTTTTTATTCCAAATTTGTCATTTTTTCCCTAAAAGTTCCAAAACTATAAATACTATTTTATGCATCATTCATAACTTGGTGAAACCATAAAATTAGACTATTTCTCTCTTTATTTTCAAACTCCAATCTATGCATACACACTTACATTGCATTCTAGCGATGTTCTGTTGGGGTGTTGTTGTACCCCAAAATTTACCCTCTTCATTTCGACTTTAATTTGGCTTATATTGCATCATCATATGCATACATAGCATTGGTTATATGGTTATGGGATCAAGGTATTTCAGATGAGCCTCGATAAATTGCAAGAGATGTTTGTTTCGTTAATAGACGGTCTCAGGATGTTTTTTATGCTAATAATTGGTCCGCCGTTTTGCAATGGTTCGGGTATTCGGAAATTCACAAAGGCCAATCTGGTTCGTCATATTCAGTTATTCTTTCGCAAAAATATCCCTGGTGACTTATTCTTAAATTCATGTGTGGCTCGAGAGCCAATTCTATGAAGAAGGTCTCTGAATGTGCATGTTTTCTCAAAGAAATATAGTAGAAAAGTGTGCTGAAAGTGCAGTTTTTTGGATACTAAAAAATGTATAACTCGAAGACTGTTGCTTGTTTTGAGCCTTTTCTGGTGGCCAAACTTATGTCTCGATGTCCGATACATTTTCATCTCTCACGGATGTAAGCTAATTCTGCTCAGAAGGTCTCCAAAATTGTGGATTTATCAAGTGTGTTCGCACAGGAAATTTGCGGCAAACGTTTATCTGCACCGTATTCAAAAAATAATACCTCGATCGATTTTTATTGTATCGAGCCCGTTCTAGTGGAATTTTATCTAAAATTGAGTTAGCTAAACTTTGGTCTCTATTTCCACGAGCAAACGGTACCCCGAAGGCTTTT
Source organism: Vicia faba (assembly GCA_948472305.1). Classification (NCBI taxonomy): domain Eukaryota; kingdom Viridiplantae; phylum Streptophyta; class Magnoliopsida; order Fabales; family Fabaceae; genus Vicia; species Vicia faba. The sequence continues at coordinate 1,123,905,957 of OX451735.1, forward strand.
GTTTTTGGCACGAAGTACGCGTAACTCACTGAAAATCCTGTGCTGGAAGTTAATTTTTGTTTGAGGCGAAACTTCATAAGTTTATAACTAATTCACTGTTTATCCGATTGAGCCCATTTTTGAACACGAGCTAGTTCTCGACACCAGCTACATTTTGGTTTCAAATTGCAATTTTTGAAATCACATTGAGGTTCCTGCAAATTTGACCTAAGCGTGTCAGATGCTAATGATTCACATTAACCAAATCCACTCACATAAACCCACACTATTTATTCTCACCTAAACCAATCTCTAAATGAGGCCTTTATAATTTAAAAAATTCCCACAAACACTCTAAATTTGTCTCTCAATTCTCTCAAAGATCAAATCAAAGTTCTACACTTTTTGATCAAGAAAACAACAACAACTTCATCAAGATCCAAAGTCAACATCAAGAGCAATTCTTCATTGATTGTTGATCCATTAGTTGAGATCTCTATACCTAAGACTCATCTTCACTTTTATCAGTGAGTTTTCTTGAATTAAGCACTTTTGAAATAAGTGATTATTTGAGAAGCACTTTTTTGATCAAGTGTGAATTGGATCTAGGTTGAATTTTGAACTAAGAACTCAAATCTAATATTAGAATTGTGATTTAATTTGATCATCATGTGTAAATCCGGAATCGGGTAGTTGAATTAAGTGCTTATTGAATTAAGTTGATTCTCATGAAAGTGCTTAATTGATGAAACAAATTGATGATATTGCATGAGTTTTAATTGTTGATCTTAATCCATCATGTGTAGTTTGAATCTAGACCTTGAATTATACAAAATCAAGTGTTGAATGTGTGGAGATTTTATGTTTGACCAAATGCCTAAGCCATGAGCCAAACCTCAAAAACTTGAAAAAACTACTTTCTATTCGTGGGTAACCGGTTACCCAGTTATGGTAACTGGTTACCACCCTTTCCAATAACTAAAATTTAAAAATCTACACACGGTAACCGGTTACCCAATTATGGTAATCGGTTACCCTAAAGTCAGTAGCCAATTTCCAAATTTTCACAATTTGGTAACTGGTTACCCAATAATGGTAATCAGTTACCTAGACAAAAATTGCAGTTTTTGCTTTATATTATTGTATGTTTGCATATATTGCCTTGTTAATTCTAACTCCTTTCGTGAATGCTATGCAAGGTACATTGTTAGGCTTCAACCTTTAATTAGCACGTGATTATTGGTTGAAAGTCACCTTACGTAATCACTTGTTAGTTGGAATTCGCAAGACAATTTTGTTCTTGTATAAATCATGTTTTTGTGTAGGTGCCACCGCGTGATTGTTATTTGCGTATATTTTATGAATCGTGTTTCGTGCAGGTGTATTTTGATATGAGGATGTATACGCTATGCATTTCAATCTTGATTTGTTGATTCTTTGGCGCTTATGATGATAGTGTTTTATTTGTTGATGATAGTAGCTCGTGAATTTTTCCGGGTTTCTTTGTTATTTTCTTAGCATCTATGGATTGTTATCCATTTGGTACACCTCTTTTCCATTTTTTTTCTCCGCATTTTACTACTTTCTAGAGATCATGAGAAGTAGGGATTTTACCATTTTCCTTGCCATGTCAAGTAGGGTAGAGATGTATGAAGGGGATTTTCGTTGCTGATATATGTCAGGAATCCCTCTGGTTTATTTAAAGACCTGTTTAAGGAAATTCTACATGTGTGAATTGTTTGCTACTTGTGTTTTTTTAAAACCCTACCTTTGAAGTACGTATTTCGCTGGTGTTTTTACATTTGTGCTCGCATGTATCCCCCATCCCCTATGGAAGTCCTCAAAAGGAGGCGAGCGGAAAGGGTTAGTAGCCAACCCCCGCACGTTCTAGTCTGTGTCATCCTTAGCTCACATTGTACATCGACATTTTGGTGTTCCGATATTTTTTATCGAGTCGGTCATGTGGAAAAGGGTTTTTTCCCAACCCCCGCACTTTGTCAGGAGTTTGCAATGGCCATTGCTGACACTCTGCTACCCGCTTATTTGCTTTGAGTGATATGTTCCCCTTAGGTTAAGCATTTCTCTTCTTTTTTACTTCATCCCGCTACCCGCTTGTTTGCTTCGGGTGATCTTTTCCCCTTAGCTAAAACATTTCTCTTTGTTTACTTTACCCCATGTCATATTGGGTGTGCTTTTGCCAAAGTATTTGTTTGCGTATTTGTTTGATATGCCATGCTCCCCTAGGACTGCTCGTGTAGGTTAGTCTTAGAGATAGATATTAGGATCATTATTCACGTATGTCCAATTAGGTAGGAATTTCCCTTTTCATCCTTGACATAGGGCCATTATTGCATGATCACACTAGGGCTAAAGATTAGGATAATGTCCCTTAGTTATTTTCTTTTCTTTTTCATATTGCATTTAAAGCTAAAACCTTCTTTTTCTTGGCAAATCATAAAACATCAATAATAAATTCAAATCTTTCTTCAAGGTAAAAAGCACCAATCAACTCCCTTATTTTAGCCAGTTGGCTTTTCTCTTCTAAGAACATGTTAGTTCCTTTCCACTAAAGGTTATGAGTCTCCAATGGTCGAGCCACGATAGAATGATTGAATTTAACATTGTTCAACTAAAAACCACAAACCCACCAAAACATGTGATCCGAACTTTTGCTGCTCTGATTCCTTAAAAGGGATACGTAGACGGGGGCTTTTTGTGGGGCCTAATCGAGCATATCTTTGTAAAAATCTCTTTCTTTTCCCAACACTTTCTTTTCCTTTTTTGCATGCATTCCCTCTTTCTTTTTACTTTAAACCTTAGATATAGACTTTGACCACACCCATTAGATTAGAATAACAAGAGTGGATACCGTACAGTACTACAGATGTGTAGGGTGCTAATATTTTCCCCTCGCATAACAGACTCCCTAACCTGATCTCTCGGTCGTTTAATCGTGATTTCTCCCTTCTCATGTTTACTCGATATTCACCTTTCCCTTCCCATGGGAAAAAAAGTTTGATGGAAACTTCATTGATTTCATTATCAGTTGAAAGTTCGGTCGGTTGTTTCAGGTGCCATCTAGACGAGGATTGATTGTGTCCAATTTTGTATTGGGTTGAGCTTTTTAGGGGTTTTCATCCAGAAAAAACATCGGGTTTCTCCTCCAATATCATTGGTTGATTTGGGGGTTTTCGTGCAAGACGTTCGAGAGGTAATTGCGGCAAAGTGAAGTCTTTGGAGATAAATAATGCAAGGGATCCTTTGAAGATAAAGAACACAAAGGAAGTAGCGCAAGAATAACATATTACAATTGAAGTCTTATGTTGCAATAGTTTGAAATTGACAGTGCATGAAAGCTTTGGAGATAAAGAACGCAAATGAGTAGCAAGATCCAGATAGTCAATGTGCATCTATTGTTTCTTGGTCTTTCTCAAGATCAAAATAGGATAAAGGGTTCAATCAACAACAAGCCTAGGGTTTGTAGGGTTGCTATTAAACACTTCTCTTTTATCAATAATTTTGCATAGTAAGAATTATCCTAATTCCATTGGAATTAGGCACAAATGTACCCATATGCGAGGGTGATAGTGGGGACCTGTGAAGATAAATTCCTTTTGTCTCTTTTCTTTTTTCTTTTGCTTGCTTTGATTTTCATTGATCAATTTATAAAATAGCATTGCATTATCATTTGAATTGTAAGAATTTTCCGAATCATTTTTTATTTTAAATTTAGTGTTGATATAGCTTATAATCACTTTTGTTTATAAGTGGTTTTATGTATCTGTTGTACCCCAAAATTTGCCCTCCCATATTCCCCAAGAAATTGCCAAGGCAAGTTACAAAATTCCCCAAGGGCTATGCAGTTCAACTGTCTCCTATACAGTCAAAACTAGGGTTTGGGTTCTGATCAAGAAAAGGAAGTTTTCAAAGGCCCAATCAAGTCTCACATGCTTACAAATGTGGTCAAGTATCCTCATATCAAGTTTCAAGGCATTCAGCTCAAAATTGCACAGTCAAAAACCCTAATTGCACTACAGTCAACTGTAGGGGCAAAATGGTCATTTGACAGTCAAAAGTTCAAATTTTTGGTCAACATATCATTTTGAAGCCACAAACATCATTTGATCAATGCTTGATCATGATTCTCAAAATTTGGCTCAGAAATCATCAAAGATGCAAAAGTTACTATATTTGGACAGCTGAAAAAGTCAACTGAAATTGACCAGGGCATAACTTTCACATGGATTATCAGAAAAATTCCATCCAAAGCTCATTTTGAAGATAAAGACATTTCCTACAACTCATCTTCATATTCCAAGTCCAAGAAATGCTCTCACAAAAAGTTATTAATTTCAACATTATAGGTCATTTTCAAAAGTCAACAAAAAGGGACTTTAAGTCAAAGGCCATAACTTGAGATTGGTAAATCAAAATGACATGGGACCAAAGGCATTGGTTAGAGGACTCAAAGACCTTTCCAAAATGTCCAAGAACATGTGAAAAGCTTAAACATTGAGCAAGTTATGCCTTGTGGAAGTTGGGAAATTTTTGGGAATTTTGAAAAGTCAACTTTACTTCAAATGACCTAAAATTGCTAATGGGCCCTATTTTCTTCCATGATTCATCATTCCAAGCCTATGCACGACCACTTGGCCCAAAGGGAAGTATTTTCTCATTTTTTATTTATTTATTTGAATTTTTATTAATATTAATTCATTTAAATTATATAAATATGTGGAAAATATAAAACTTACCTTAACCAATCTTTTTATGCATAATTTGCCATCAATATTTCGTGCATAGGTTAATAGGGAAAGATTTGGACTAATTGGATGCAAATTGATACAAAATGCACATGGAAAGATATGAAAAGGATCCTTAACAAATCAAATCCTTAATCCATAATTGCAAGAGATTTGTGCTAGTTTTGTTAACCTAATGCCTTCCATACAAATACAGGAATACAAACCTAATGCAAAAAGACTGAAAGTTGCGCTGAAAATACTATTGCAAACTTGGAAAATTGTCAAGAAAGTTCAAAACTGAAATCAACTTTTTAGGTTGATTCAAGACACCAAACCCATTCCAAAAGCTTCCTTGACAATTCCTGAACGCATTCCAGTCAAAATCGTCCATCCAAACGCAAAGAATTGGTATAATGACTCAAAACTGTACAGAGGAAAGCTTGGAGTCGTGCATCATGATTTAAGCATCTTTCTTAAGTTTTATTTGTTGATTCATGATTGTTATAATGTTCTGATGCTAACCATACCAATTAATTTCGTTTTTGTGCAATATATGTGATTTGACCATTGATACCGTCTAGGGTTTACAGAGCTTGAAAATTGGGGTTTCCCAAACCAAGCAAAATTGGAGCTCAAGACTATTGCCATTGCACTTAGCACGTCCAGACGAAGAGATTCCAACCCTCGCGCTCAATTTATGAGCGTCGAGGGTCTATTCGCTATTTTTTGGTAGATGGTCTTAGGCAACGTTTGCCAAACCGTTGTTGTATGCTCGTGTTTCAGAAAAAAAATAATAACACGAAGAAGACGATGTGTTGTCCATCAGCGATAGGCCGGTTTTAAATTTCGCGCGTTTAATCACTAATGCGTTTGTTCTTTCTTTTTGTTATTTGTGTGTTATTAATATATCAAATAAGTCAAATGGCTCAGCTGGCAGGTGTATGTGCGTGTGACCCTCATGACCTGGGTTCAAGTCCCAGGTCTGTACACTTTCTATATTATTTTTCCATAGTGTTTCCCATGCAGCTTCAGGGACGTAGATGTACCATGCGTCCTCAGCAATCAAACATACACGCGTCCAGGAGGTTCACATCCAAGGCTGAAGATTGGTGTACACCATGAGCGTGAGTCAACGTTGCTACACGTGACTCTGAAAAGTCCACAAGGCCATGCTTGTTGGGCCAAATTGCTAGGCTCAAACCTCCATGTTGGGACAGACAACCCCCCCTGGTTTGCCTTCACTATTTTTATTTATTTTTTATTCTTGTTTTAATTGTTATTTTTATTTTAATTACTGTTGATTTAATTAATTATTTTTTAACAAAATACAAAAACATCATAAAAAAATCAAAAAGACAAAAAAATATAATAAATGTTTTATTATTTTCATAAATAATGTATGTAAATAAATTTAGTAAAATAGGTCTTAACTTTAATTCTTTTAAATAACCAAAAATCCAAAAACATAGAATTTAGGTTTAATAAATTTTATTCCTTTCAATTTTTTTTTTTTTTATAATAATAATATTACTTATTTTATTTTCTATAATTAAATTTGCATGTAAATTAATCTAGGTTTAAATTAGGTTAAATTTCGATATCTTTCATAATAAACTTAAAAATAATTAGAATTAGGTTTAACATTTCATTTTAATTTTAATTAATTCTTTTTTCTCCTCAAATCCTAAAAAACACAAAATACCAAAAACATTTAATTTTAATTTTTAATTCCTTATTAATTTTAATTTTTTGCAAAAAAGGGTCCAACGCCCATATTTTAATTGTTAATTTCGCACGTTTATTTTATGTCGTTTATTATAATTATGTAATTCTCCCAAAGCGTTGTAACATTTAACTTTTCGCACTTTTAGTCGCTTTATTTATGTTTCCGTCAAATCGGGTCCGGTTTAATTTTGGCGATGTGGACCCGCGCCATTTGTAATAGTTTAGAATTTACTTTTCCCGCAAGTATTAACTGTTAAATAAGCATGCAAGAATGAATGGCCTTAAAAATAAAATCAAGCGTAGATCACAACCAACATGACAAGACAAATATCAATGAAACTGACACACAAATTCGCACACACCACCCCTAGGGTACGCCTCACTGTTGCCTCGAAAGGTGATCGTCGAGTAGAGGATGTCTTAGTAAGTCCTCATGATCCGGGAACCTGGCATGAGGGTAGCTTCTAAGGTGTCTTCCCATTGCTCTTGTGATCACCATGTCCCTAAAACTCGAATTGACCCGAACACCTCCAACAGTGGTGCTACCTACCTCTCAATGGTGGGATGGCACTACTTTAAAGGACATTTACACAGACGAATTCCTTAGGGTAGGTAGGTTCTCAAGGATACTTGCTCTAACTTCAAAACAAACAAAAATCTTTTCACACCGACACTTTTCAAAAAGCTTTCAAAGCAAATTTTTCAAATACTCTGACGTACGAGTCGAACTGAAATTTTTCAAAGAAACTTTTTAAACCCACATTGAAAAGCAAACAAACAATTTTGAAAACACAAATGAGCAAGTATCTAAGAGCCCATGGATAACCATGGATAGAAAGGGTGCTAACACCTTCCCTTTCTATAACCTACCTCCCGAACCGAGAGCAATCTCTTTAAGGAATTTTTCTGTGCTTTTGTCCTTTCCATTTGGAGAAAATAAAAGACGGTGGCGACTCTTGCTTCCGCGACATTTCGCGAACCAGCGTTAAACAGTCAGTTCCAGATCCACCGATCACAGAACTGGCGACTCTGCTGGGGAATAAACTTAAAGTGAGGTGTACCTTAGGACTAAGATCACGGTGTTTTCAATTGCTTTCATTGCTTGCTTTATAATTGTGGGACTGTCTTGGGAGTTCTATAGATCCTAACCCGGATCTGGGGATACCTTCTTAGAAAGTAGCAACAAGGCTGTGAGGGAACTGTGCGGGGTATACCGACATGGTTGAAACAGTCTGCTACGTTGATGTGGCACTTTGGTGTGTACCGGTAACCCTTGAGTTCAGTCAATGAGAGTACGGGGCCTCCGCGTGGTGTCGTGAAGCATCAACAGACCTTAGGAACCTTAATTGAACTATCTTGGCCTCTTTAGGGTAGTGAGATAACTGACTTTGGTGCAGTCCGAGGTTGGTTGATACTCGATACTACACTCAATTGAGGGTTGCTTTCCTGGAATATTTCGGTCGCCAGTTCAGTGGCTAAATCGAAACGATGAACAATGAAAGCAATCCCGTGATATTGGGAACCTTAGAACCCAGTTACTTTGATTAGGACAGGTTGAACCCACCAACTTCAAGAGGGTAATACCTAGACCCCATGCTGGCCTAAACCCTAAGGGCTTCTCTTGTGTGACTTGTGTGCCTTCGTACTTGACTACTTGCATGCTTGTTATCTGACCCTTGATGTCTTGCAGGTTTTGTTCATAGTCCTTAATTGGGACTTATAACAGGGTGTACTAACCACTTGCAGGTTCTGTTTATAGTCCTTAATTGGGACTCATGACAGGTTTTACTTAGGTTTCTTGCAGGTTTTGTTCATAGTCCTTAATTGGGACTTATAACAGGGTGTACTAACTACTTGCAGGTCCTGTTTATAGTCCTTAATCAGGACTCATAACAAGTTTATCAAGTTTCTTGCAGGTTTCGGTTTATAGTCCTTAATTGGGACTCATAACAGGGTTACTCACATTACCCCATGCATAGCATAACATCATACCATTGCATGCATCCTGCATACATCCTAACCCATTTCAAGGATCTCAAGGGCTTGTGATGCAGGACAGGATGAATCAACATCTAGCCAGGGGCAAAGAGGATTTATTTTCCTCTAGCCAAGGTTGTCAGGGGCTATGACCCACTGGATATGGTGAGCCTTGGACCCTTGAAGAAGGATTTTCTACAACAGGAAGTTTCTTCAATTAAATTACCAGTTTTCAAATCTAACAAGTTTCTCTGTTTACCCCGCGAGATCCTTGAAAACATTGCATGCATGCCATACATCTCATTGCACTACAGGTATCCCTTTGACAGGTTGCTTACTCTTCTTCGCTGTTTATTTCAGCCGATCGACATGAATCCTGAATCATCAGCTGAGCAGTCCATCAAGGCCCTCCAGGCTCAGAACGCCCAATTCCAAGGGCTGATTATGAATTTGACCCAGGGGCAACAAGATCTGAAGGCCTTGCTCTTGAAGAAGGACAAGAAGAAGAAGAGGACTGTTTTGTTCAGCCCTAGACGCAGATCTGGGAACACACCGCAGACTGAAACTGAGAGGACTACCCCATCTGTGAGGGAAAGCAGTCACCATGAGAGAGAGGTGCCTAGTCCAGTGGTCTCCGACAACGAGACAGATTTCAACGACGAACAATACCCTCCGGCTGAGGACAAGTACAGGCAGTTGGAAGACCGTTTGAAGGCTATGGAAATACAACAAGTACCTGGGCTGGATTTCGGAGATCTGGGTTTGTCTACTGGTGTGATCATCCCTCGGAAGTTCAAGGCACCATCATTCACTAAATATGACGGGGCGTCTTGTCCCAAGCTACATCTCAGGTCTTATGTTCGGAAAATCCAACCATACTCAGCAGATAAGAACTTGTGGATCCACTTCTTCCAGGAAAGTCTTTCAGGGACTCACCTCGAATGGTTCTATCAACTGGATGGGACCAAAGTTCGTAACTGGGAGGAGTTGGCAACTGCTTTCTATAAGCAGTACCAGTACAATGCCGACCTTGCTCCCACACGTACCCAACTCCAGGGTATGTCTTTGGGGTCAAGTGAAGGTTTCAAGGAGTACGCACAAAGATGGAGAGACCTTGCTGGAAGGGTGCAGCCTCCGTTAACTGACCGGGAACTCGTTGATATGTTCTTAGGGACCCTATCCGGGCCATTCTTCAATCACCTCATTGGTAACTCATCTGCTGGATTTACCGACCTCATCCTGACCGGCGAAAGAATTGAAGCTGGTATCAAGAGTGGGAAAATTCAAGAGGCCACACCTTCTGACACTCACAAAAAGCCTTACACGGGAAAGAAGGAATCTAATGCTGCATACAGTCAAAAGAGTCGCCGTGATCAACATGCAGGGGCAGTCATGATCTCTGGTTCTGCACCACGCTGTCAACCACAAAAGGGAAACCAGCAAAGGCCGGACGGGCCTAAAAGGCAGTTCACCAACATTAACATGCCATGGTCACAAGCACTGCAACACATGTTGAAGATGAACCTGATTGCAGTGATCAACCCTCCTGCCAATCCTAAGACCTCCTCTCCTAGCTACAATCCAGAAGCAAGGTGTGCTTATCATTCTGATAGCCCGGGGCACGATACCGAGGACTGTTGGGCGCTGAAATACAAAATTCAGAACATGATGGATGCCAAAGAGATCGAGTTCGAGCCTGCCGAGACTCCCAACGTGATCACTGCTCCATTGCCAAAACACGGCTAGGATCGAGAGATTTTTGTCCATTTGAATTCAAGTTGTATTTTTCTTTTCTTGTTCAGATAAACAATTATCATGTTAAACTCTCTTATTTCATGAATGCATTACACATGTCTGTCTTGATTTAATTATGTTTACTACGCTTAAAACTGCTTTCATGTTTTTGCGATGATCAACTCTTAACTGAAAATTCTAAACCTCTTGAGGGAGGATGACGAAAACGATACTACAACCTACAGTATGCTTTTGAACAAACCCCGCTGATGAGGTACAGGCATTGTTTCAATCCCCAAACACTGGAGTTATAAGGTTGATAATCCCTCGTCAACCCATCAGAGCCAAAGAAGTAGGAGTTTTATTTTCGAAAATCAAAACCCTTAAATCATAACCTGGGGCAGGGTAGTTCTCTCAGTTGATCCAAGTGCACAATGAATGTCACTAAATGAGTTTTTCAAAAACAAAAGACAGTGATGGTTCCGAACAATCATAAGGACAGGCAGTCATTATAAAAAAAAAATCATAAATGAAAAGCCCAAAAAGTCAAAACCAATAAAGAAGACTTACAAAACTGGGGCATCCCGCTGACTGTAATTCCAAAAAGGGAAACAGTTCAGGCAAAAAAGAAAGGGATAACGAAAATCAAGCAAGAGGTCTCACAACCAAAGCAAAAATGACTGCCTATTCAAAAGAAATCATCAACATCTGAACCATCATTGGAATATCAGAACAAAGACTCAAACAAGGTCTGATGCATGATCAACTGAGTTTAGGTTTGGAGAACATCACGAAGAGCGGGTGGGTACAAATAATTTGAGCCTTTATCCTTTGTTTCTTAAACCGTGAACCAGACCACGATATAACCTTTAAAAGTCCTAGCTGAAGCATGGGTTAGTTCGAAAGCATACTGCTACGAAGGTATCCTGACTCCTGAAGGTTTGCTGTAAAATCTTGAGTTGACACCGCACTGTATTACAAAAAAAAATGCATTTTCAAAATTCAAGACAGACATAGGCTTTTGCATTCTTAAAATAACCTTGTTTGCATATGACTATTTGTTTGAACAACAGGGAAATTCGCACGACGAACGCCTAATGAACAGAAGTACCTCCAATCAAGGGGCACAGTAGGAGCATTGCCCATTACCTGGGGCATGGCAAAATATTTCCAACAGGGGCAACTCCCTGCATTCTGAGAACATGGACATAGTCGAAAAAATACTACGCAAAATCAAAGACCCGCTAGGTTGACGTACCTAGGCAAAAATAAGGGCTTCCCGGCGAACCAAAAGGGTTCGGGCAAAAATAAGGGATGAAAACGGAAAAACATGTACACCCGGCAAGTCGAAAACCTGAAAGGGAGGCTTGGGCAAAAATGGGTATCCCGGTGGACTGAAAACCCGAAAGGGCGGTCCAGGCAAAAGTTAGGGATCAAAGCGTACGACTATGTTCCGGTATCTCATCACTTGGCTACCCAAAGATCTGCCAGTCACCCACACAGGTATCCTCTTCCCTCATCTCCGAAGCAGGGGCAATAATGGGTTATCCAGGCGATCCAATTGCTCTGTCAACCAAAGTACAAAGGAGAGATCAACATAAGGATGATTACCATCTACCTTTACAAATTCCAGATCGTGGGTTAACATCCGAAACCAAACAGGACAGTCATCCACTTAATCAAAATCATGCAACCCAACACTGGTTTCTTCTCAACTTTCATACAAAGTCGTACACAGACTCCTCCTCCACAAGCAACCTTACCCCGGCTCATCAAGAAGTTTTTACACAAACTTATCCAAGTAACCTAACCCCGGTTCCTCCAGAAGTCTTACATGGACCTATCTCAAGATGACCTAACCCCGGCTCATCAAGAAGTTTTTACACAAACTTATCCAAGTAACCTAACCCCGGTTCCTCCAGAAGTCTTACATGGACCTATCTCAAGATGACCTTACCCCGGCTCATCAAGAAGTTTTTACACAAACTTATCCAAGTAACCTAACCCCGGTTCCTCCAGAAGTCTTACATGGACCTATCTCAAGATGACCTAACCCCGGTTCATCCAGAAGTTTTTACACAAACTTATCCAAGTAACCTAACCCCGGTTCCTCCAAGAGTCTCACATGGACCTATCTCAAGATGACCTTACCTTGGTTCGTCAAGAAATTTTACCCGAACTTATCCTGCGGCAACCTAACCCCGGTTCCCCCCCAGAAGTCTTACATGGATTTAGCTCAAGATAACCTCACCCCGGTTCATCACGAAGTTTTACATGAACTTACCTCACCAAGCAACCCTACACCGGTTCCCTCTCTTCAAGATGCAGTTTTACATGGACTCGTCACCCGGACACCCTACACAGGTTCTCCCTTTCCAAGAACGAAGTTTTACACGAACTCATCAGTAAAACAACCCTACACAGGTTCCTTCTACATTTCAGATGCGGGTATCAGCAGGAAACCCTACCTAGGTTCCCTCTTTCAACTTACAGTTCAAAATCCCCCAGAAGAGTTCAATCCAATTTCCCCAGGAAAATTGGAACTCATATCCCCAAGCAGTAAGCTCATCCCCAGTAAATTCTGGAAGATTACCCCCTCGCAGAGCACGAACGCGTCGTCCGGCTTTATTTAAAGAGTTATTTCCTTAACAGGATATAACTGGGTTATCCTCAGCCAAAAGCCACGGAAAGAGCGTCGTCGACAAAGTCTTTCTATCCCCAGCAAATTACTACTAACAACACTCAGCAAGGCATCCTTCCACAGAGTATTGCTTCCCAGCATGGTCGCTAGAGCATCTTTTCTCCCCGCAGAATCTTCCATTTGCCAAGTTTATTCCGCAACGGGGTCATCTTCTCCTACCGGTATTCTTGCAGTTATCATCCCCAGCGGAAGCGAAGGCTTATTCCTCAACATCAAGCCCAGGATATGACTTCCCGGCATCCGTCAAGGATCTACTTTCCTAGACGAAAATATTCATAAAACATCACATACATCATTATAGCATGCATAGACGCATCATATCATACAAATATCATTTATGTTGAGAACATCATTGCTTGATCCATATCATGCATTACATATGACTGACCTTTACTTTTCAGGAAAGACGCAGTTAAAATGCTCAAACATATTTCAAAGCCTTCTTTAGTCCAGCTAAATCGACTCCCAACGGATTTTTCTGATAAAGACTCGGCAGAAGTTATGGTCCCCTCTCCAACGGCGAGTGAGGTGGTAATTCCTTCTCCTTATGGTCCCCTCTCCGGCAAGTGCGTGAGTTGGTAATTCCTTCTTCAGATGTTTCCCTCTCCGACGATGAGTGTGAGGTGATAATCTCCTATGGTCCCCTCTCCGGCAAGTGCGTGAGGTGGTAATTCCTTTTTCAGATGTTTCCCTCTCCGACGGTGTGTGAGGTGGTAAGTCCTTTTCAGATGATTCCCTCTCCGACGATGAGTGTGAGGTGATAGTCTCCTATGTTTCCCTCTCTGACGGTGTGTGAGGTGACAATTCCTTTTCCTATGATTCCCCTCTCCGACGGCGAGTGAGGTGATTCCCTTTCAGATTATAATAGCTTATGGTTTTCTTCCCGATATTGCAAAGATGGTAATTCCCGCCAAGATTTTTCTCAACGAGCGTTGTTGAAGCTAAAGTCGCCCAAGGTTCTCTTACCATTCATGCTAAGGCAGTAACCATCCCTGGTTCATTCATCAGCGTTCGAAGCTCCAGACTCAGCTCCTGTAACCAGTCAGGACACATTTATACAAAGCATCTGAAAACCAACTCCTGCAACGTGTCAGGTACTCATTTTTCTTTTGCAGGTAAGCAGGTTCTCGCTAAGGAATCTCTTACGCAATCAGCATCCAGATGGCATCTATAAGCCCATCATCCTATCCCAGCAACCTCTAAATGGCATCTATAAAGCCCATTCCCCCATCACTGTTACTATGTGAGCGCAAATTTCTGGGCACTCTAGTGTCCAATCATCTTCTACCCTCGGATTACGAAAGGCACGCCAGCCAATCTGAATCCTCAGGTCTAAGAAGATTGAACAGGGGCAACTGTTGTACCCCAAAATTTGCCCTCCCATATTCCCCAAGAAATTGCCAAGGCAAGTCACAAAATTCCCCAAGGGCTATGCAGTTCAACTGTCTCCTATACAGTCAAAACTAGGGTTTGGGTTCTGATCAAGAAAAGGAAGTTTTCAAAGGCCCAATCAAGTCTCACATGCTTACAAATGTGGTCAAGTATCCTCATATCAAGTTTCAAGGCATTCAGCTCAAAATTGCACAGTCAAAAACCCTAATTGCACTACAGTCAACTGTAGGGGCAAAATGGTCATTTGACAGTCAAAAGTTCAAATTTTTGGTCAACATATCATTTTGAAGCCACAAACATCATTTGATCAATGCTTGATCATGATTCTCAAAATTTGGCTCAGAAATCATCAAAGATGCAAAAGTTACTATATTTGGACAGCTGAAAAAGTCAACTGAAATTGACCAGGGCATAACTTTCACATGGATTATCAGAAAAATTCCATCCAAAGCTCATTTTGAAGAGAAAGACATTTCCTACAACTCATCTTCATATTCCAAGTCCAAGAAATGCTCTCACAAAAAGTTATTAATTTCAACATTATAGGTCATTTTCAAAAGTCAACAAAAAGGGACTTTAAGTCAAAGGCCATAACTTGAGATTGGTACATCAAAATGACATGGGACCAAAGGCATTGGTTAGAGGACTCAAATACCTTTCCAAAATGTCCAAGAACATGTGAAAAGCTTAAATATTGAGCAAGTTATGCCTTGTGGAAGTTGGGAAATTTTTGGGAATTTTGAAAAGTCAACTTTACTTCAAATGACCTAAAATTGCTAATGGGCCCTATTTTCTTCCATGATTCATAATTCCAAGCCTATGCACGACCACTTGGCCCAAAGGGAAGTATTTTCTCATTTTTTATTTATTTATTTGAATTTCTATTAATATTAATTCATTTAAATTATATAAATATGTGGAAAATATAAAACTTACCTTAACCAATCTTTTTATGCATAATTTGCCATCAATATTTCGTGCATAGGTTAATAGGGAAAGATTTGGACTAATTGGATGCAAATTGATACAAAATGCACATGGAAAGATATGAAAAGGATCCTTAACAAATCAAATCCTTAATCCATAATTGCAAGAGATTTGTGCTAGTTTTGTTAACCTAATGCCTTCCATACAAATACAGGAATACAAACCTAATGCAAAAAGACTGAAAGCTGCGCTGAAAATACTATTGCAAACTTGGAAAATTGTCAAGAAAGTTCAAAACTGAAATCAACTTTTTAGGTTGATTCAAGACACCAAACCCATTCCAAAAGCTTCCTTGACAATTCCTGAACGCATTCCAGTCAAAATCGTCCATCCAAACGCAAAGAATTGGTATAATGACTCAAAACTGTACAGAGGAAAGCTTGGAGTCGTGCATCATGATTTAAGCATCTTTCTTAAGTTTTATTTGTTGATTCATGATTGTTATAATGTTCTGATGCTAACCATACCAATTAATTTCGTTTTTGTGCAATATATGTGATTTGACCATTGATGCCGTCTAGGGTTTACAGAGCTTGAAAATTGGGGTTTCCCAAACCAAGCAAAATTGGAGCTCAAGACTATTGCCATTGCACTTAGCACGTCCAGACGAAGAGATTCCAACCCTCGCGCTCAATTTATGAGCGTCGAGGGTTTATTCGCTATTTTTTGGTAGATGGTCTTAGGCAACGTTTGCCAAACCGTTGCTGTATGCTCGTGTTTCAGAAAAAAAAATAATAACACGAAGAAGACGATGTGTTGTCCATCAGCGATAGGCCGGTTTTAAATTTCGCGCGTTTAATCACTAATGCGTTTGTTCTTTCTTTTTGTTATTTGTGTGTTATTAATATATCAAATAAGTCAAATGGCTCAGCTGGCAGGTGTATGTGCGTGTGACCCTCATGACCTGGGTTCAAGTCCCAGGTCTGTACACTTTCTATATTATTTTTCCATAGTGTTTCCCATGCAGCTTCAGGGACGTAGATGTACCATGCGTCCTCAGCAATCAAACATACACGCGTCCAGGAGGTTCACATCCAAGGCTGAAGATTGGTGTACACCATGAGCGTGAGTCAACGTTGCTACACGTGACTCTGAAAAGTCCACAAGGCCATGCTTGTTGGGCCAAATTGCTGGGCTCAAACCTCCATGTTGGGACAGACAACCCCCCCTGGTTTGCCTTCACTATTTTTATTTATTTTTTATTCTTGTTTTAATTGTTATTTTTATTTTAATTACTGTTGATTTAATTAATTATTTTTTAACAAAATACAAAAACATCATAAAAAAATCAAAAAGACAAAAAAATATAATAAATGTTTTATTATTTTCATAAATAATGTATGTAAATAAATTTAGTAAAATAGGTCTTAACTTTAATTCTTTTAAATAACCAAAAATCCAAAAACATAGAATTTAGGTTTAATAAATTTTATTCCTTTCAATTTTTTTTTTTTTTATAATAATAATATTACTTATTTTATTTTCTATAATTAAATTTGCATGTAAATTAATCTAGGTTTAAATTAGGTTAAATTTCGATATCTTTCATAATAAACTTAAAAATAATTAGAATTAGGTTTAACATTTCATTTTAATTTTAATTAATTCTTTTTTCTCCTCAAATCCTAAAAAACACAAAATACCAAAAACATTTAATTTTAATTTTTAATTCCTTATTAATTTTAATTTTTTGCAAAAAAGGGTCCAACGCCCATATTTTAATTGTTAATTTCGCACGTTTATTTTATGTCGTTTATTATAATTATGTAATTCTCCCAAAGCATTGTAACATTTAACTTTTTGCACTTTTAGTCGCTTTATTTATGTTTCCGTCAAATCGGGTCCGGTTTAATTTTGGCGATGTGGACCCGCGCCATTTGTAATAGTTTAGAATTTACTTTTCCCGCAAGTATTAACTGTTAAATAAGCATGCAAGAATGAATGGCCTTAAAAATAAAATCAAGCGTAGATCACAACCAACATGACAAGACAAATATCAATGAAACTGACACACAAATTCGCACACACCACCCCTAGGGTACGCCTCACTGTTGCCTCAAAAGGTGATCGTCGAGTAGAGGATGTCTTAGTAAGTCCTCATGATCCGGGAACCTGGCATGAGGGTAGCTTCTAAGGTGTCTTCCCATTGCTCTGGTGATCACCATGTCCCTAAAACTCGAATTGACCCGAACACCTCCAACAGTGGTGCTACCTACCTCTCAATGGTGGGATGGCACTACTTTAAAGGACATTTACACAGACGAATTCCTTAGGGTAGGTAGGTTCTCAAGGATACTTGCTCTAACTTTAAAACAAACAAAAATCTTTTCACACCGACACTTTTCAAAAAGCTTTCAAAGCAAATTTTTCAAATACTCTGACGTACGAGTCGAACTGAAATTTTTCAAAGAAACTTTTTAAACCCACATTGAAAAGCAAACAAACAATTTTGAAAACACAAATGAGCAAGTATCTAAGAGCCCATGGATAACCATGGATAGAAAGGGTGCTAACACCTTCCCTTTCTATAACCTACCTCCCGAACCGAGAGCAATCTCTTTAAGGAATTTTTCTGTGCTTTTGTCCTTTCCATTTGGAGAAAATAAAAGACGGTGGCGACTCTTGCTTCCGCGACATTTCGCGAACCAGCGTTAAACAGTCAGTTCCAGATCCACCGATCACAGTATCAATGCAACAAAAGGAAAAATTCTAAAAATTTACATGCACACCAACTGTTTGATAAATTGATTCAACTAGCTCTTTTAATATTGTCATTGGAAATAGCCTTGCAAGTAACTTTTAATAAATGATAAATAAGTTGTTAATTGATTCAAGTTCATTAGATCAGTTTATTATTCTCATTTCATATTGAATTTTTTAATTACAGTTTGCATATCTGAGCCTCCAATAACGTTCGTACAGACGACATTTTGAAAAAACTTATGCGTCGTGCTTTAATAAAAATACCTTTTTCAAAACCAAATTTTATTTGAAATTTTTCAAAGGGGTATCTATTCACCCCTCTAGATATGTTGATATCGTTTAACACATACATTTCTATTGCCCAGCCTTAGATAGGTTTGACTTCTATATAAGTCCAATTACAATTGCTTAGCATAGCGCTAAATTGTCCTGAATCGGTTGATTAACTACTAACACTAACATTAACTCCATATTATTGTGCTAACTTCTAGTTTATGCACTTTACATTAATGTTATTTAATTTTATGCCATTTATATTTCAAGTCATTTATTTTTCAAGTAATTTGCATTCATGTCATTTTCATTTTACTTTTATCTTGTGTTATCTTGTGCTTTATTGCCTTTGAAAGACTAAAAATATTAATAAAGATCAAAACCCCTAAGACTTTTAATGTTGATCCATGGACTTGATGTTACTATCCTTTGCTTGGATTTGGACTTTTGTACTTAGATCTAGGGTTCTTGTTCCCATACTTGGAGTTTGTACCAGAGATCTTGGAAATTCTTCTGCAACATTGATCAACATTTGAAAACTTGGCTTTCAACTTTGGGTTATTTTCATTTGATACTTTGTTGGTTCATCTTAGACTTGGATTTTGTCATGAGAACTTTGGGCTTTATGATTTGTCTGGACTCTATAATATTCATGTACTATGTGCTTGCTTGTGGCTTAATCCAAAGGGAAAAGGATGCTAAGTTTGACTAATGTCAATTGCTTGTTTTATTCTTGTTAGTTCACTTGCACACACAAATACTTTCTTTTGGGCTACCTTACAATTAGATAATTCATTTCTTGTCATTTACTTTATGCTTTAGGATAGTATCTTCATCTCCTCCCATTCTTAAATTTTCAAAATCTTCTTTCTTTTTCAAAACCTTCTTGTTTCAAACCTTAAACCACTTTCAAAATAAAACTTGACTTTTTCAAGTGATTTTCAAAACTTTTCTCAATAAATGCTAAAAACACTTAAGCATATCAAAACCATTTCAAAAACACTAAAAAACACAAACATCATTAAATCAATTTTGTTCTCTTGCACTTCTTTTTCTTTTCAATTTTTTTTAGAAAGATTAGACATAAGTCATCTTCTTGTAGTGATGTAAATCTAATGTTCCCATAGTATGATTGAGAGTTTGATTCACATTTTCCACTTGAATGTTGAGACATGCTTGTTGATTATATCCTAGCTAAAGTTCTCAATCAAGATGATGCAAGTGTTCACTTTCTCATAATTATGGGTGATAAGTTGAGTTTTCCACTCGAAAATGCTGAAATGTCTTCTAATTAAAATCAATCAAACACCATTTTGTTCTTTTTTACAAGAACTACGTGGTTCTGACTTCTTTATTGCACAAAGAAGGTACGTAGGCACATGTATCACGTAGTCTTGGCGAATCAAAAAAATAATAAAAGTACTTCTTATCTCATCTCCCCAATCTTTTTTCAAACAACTGTTTAAGTCTAACACATATTTTCAAGAGGTTCCTACAGAGTACCATAGATGTGAGGGGTGATAATACCCCCCCCCCCTCTTGCATAACCAACCCTCATACCTAGATCTTTCTTTATTGGGGTTTTATTGATATTTTCCCATTCCTTTGGAAACAACAAAGTTCAGTGACGACTCTTGCTTATTATTTTTGCGAGTTAAGTTAATCAATAGCTTAATTTTAATTTTCCTACCGCGACATTTGAACTTCAACACACCAACTTCTGCTTCACCAATCATCCCATCTTGTCTTTGGTGAATCATACTTTCAGACATATGATACATCATTCTATTGGGGTGAGTTATGCCATAACCATTTTTTTTCATATTTTTATTCCTAGCCAAAGTAGGTTGTTTAAAGATACGAGGACCTCCAGCCTGACCATCATCCTTCCCTATAATTTCACATTCTTGCTTAAGTTAACCATTCTCAAGATACGGTTTAGACTCCTGAGACAGATGTTGGACCATCTGTTCTGAAACCTTGTTTATCCTTTCCTCTTATACATAGTATCTTTATCAATCCTGAGATCTTTCAGACCCTTGATGTATTCCTCATGTGTGTTCTTCTTCATAGGAGCTTCTTTACCCTTGTTGATGACAACACCTCTGGATTTGTGGAAGCTCATATTACTCCTTTAATCACCTTGAAGGTTTATGTTGTTCACATTTTTTGTTGATAATTTCCTTAATAGCTTCTCATTATAATCAGACTTAACTAGCATTCTTAAGGTCTTGATTCTCCCCTTTAGTCCATTTTCAATAGTGGCATGAGCAGTATTTTCTTTAGACTTGTGCCAAATACCCTTATTATTATAATCCCAATCTTTTCTTGAGGATCATCTGTCACTACTACAAAAACTGCTTTTAACCTTGAACGTGAAATGCGTTCTACCTGGCTATAGAATCAAGGTAACGAATGTAGTCATTAAAAGTAAGGACTTATCACCTAAATTTTTAAATCACTGAGGCGTAATTTATTTGTGCATGGGTTGGAATCCACCATCTAATTTATATTATTTATAAAAGTAACGGCTTATGTATCTCGGTTTATCAATAAAACCAAGAGGTAAATTATTATGATTTTTTAATTAAAACTCGTCACATTGTTTAAACAAAAATTAATAGAATGATTTTTTTACAAACTACATTGTTTATCCAGAATATTATATTATTTACCCAAAATTATACATTGTTTACACAAAAAAATAGTTTCCACAAGATATAGGTTTTAGTTCTTCAAATCATATAATTCTGGGGAAGATCAAATGCTAGGTGCCAAAATATTTTCAATTGCTTTTGATTTTACTTGTTTCTGATATGAATAAAAAAAAAGGTTAGACAAAAAAAGGGTTAGATTAATAAATAATTTTCTGCTCAAATAAATATTTAAGAGCACAATCCTTAAACCCAACTAATTTTCTGCTCTTGCAATCCATCATAGAACTCTCCATGGAAAATACTCTTGTAAATCTTAAAGTGGAGGATAGTTTCAAGAGTTTCATGATGTTTCATTATCAATTTTTGATATTCATAATGCTTTTATAAAGGAAGTTATTTATGTTTCACGCGGATCATTAATGATAGTATTTTGAGCTTTGGTAGTCATGAAATGGACGACATGGATTTGATTAAAGATGATGATAAATATTCTCAATATTAATGCTAAATTATCCCCTTAGTTTTTAAGAAAACTGAGGTGCAAAATCTTTTTTTTGAAGTTAAAAAATATTAAAACACAATTTTGCAACAAATCCAACTTCTTAGCTTTGATGAGTTATCTATTCCAAACATTGGAAAATATTATATGTATTAAGTGCATCCAACTTCTAAAGGAGGTATTTGTTTAAACTATTGGAAAATAATTTTCTGCACTTGCAATCCATCATATAATTCCTTTTCAAGCTTATTAAAGGAAATGATAAACATTTATCCCAAAGAATGAAGCATACGAGTTATGATAAGGGTAAAATCTATTTAAGTATTATTTTAATAGTAAAACATGATTATATTTTCCCTAGGTCATTATGAAAACTGACGGATTAGATCATTTAATTTAAAAATAAAAAATTCATAAAAAGAGAGGTCCCAGTTTTGTTTTTCCCCTCGGTTATGATAAAATCCGAGGTAATTAAATTGTGGCACGCATGCATTGAAATCATATAACTAGAATAGAAATGATCATCTATATTCAAGTCGTAACATCTCTTTTGGATTTTCAAGGAGGATTTTGAGCTATTTAAATGTCTCATTTCCAACTCTTTGCATCTTCAAACCTTATTTCAAAGTCTTTTATTATTTTCAACGTCTCATTTCAAACTCTTTGTGTCTTGTTTCCTTGTTTCAAAGTCTTTTTTTATTCAAAAAATGGATTCAAATCTTTTGTTCGTTATCAATGAAAAGTTTGTTAATTTCAATGACTTTGATCGCTTTGAACTAAGGAAAGTTGTTAACAAACAAAGGTTGAATGATTACTTTCACATTCTACATAACCCCATATACACTAATATTATTAAAGAGTTCTAGATGAATGCCTCTGTTGTGCCAACTGGTCATGATGAAGTCATCCAGTCCTATGTCAATGGATCTCATTTCTTCATTACTCCATCATGGATTGCCATGACAAAAAACTGTCAAAAGACACGTAGTTGTGTTGAACACTAATAATGTCTACTCAACCCAACTTCACTGAAATTATGCCAACCATGATAAGCCCACCAGTCCTGGTTCTCTACTCCCTATTGCAAAATTTTGGTTTCAACTTCTTGTGGAAAATATCTGCCCAAGAGAGAAACAACTGGAAACACTTACTTGGTATGACGAGTATCTCTTTTACTTCCTCACCTACAATGTTAGAGTTAATATTCCTATTTGAAATTCTAGCAGCAGATACTCAATGTCACAGTGAATGTTGTGACACCGTATCTGACTTTCTATTAGACAGTAAATAAAAAAACAGTAAAGAACACAGTCAATTGTTTACCCAGTTCAGTGTGAAACAACACCTACTCTGGGGGCTACCAAGCCAGGGAGGAAGTCCACTATAAGAGATATTAATTCAGGAATAAACCAACAAGTTTATCTCCTTCACTTAAGACCTACCCAATGCAACTTCAATCTAAGTTCTACTTAAACCTGAGTTCCTACTCACTCCCCCTCAATCACAGCAGTGATACTTAAAACAATTGACTAATGAAATAATGAAGACACTCTTCAGAACATACACTTGATTATGCTTCACAGCTTTTTAATCAAGTAACACAAACACTCGTGCTTCACAGCTTTGAGTGATACATAAACCTAACTTGACTTTGCTTCAAAGCTTTAGTCAAGAGACACAAAACACTCTTGCTTCAAAGCTTTGAGTGATACAAAAACCCTTACAATCAAAACCTATTCCATGTCACTTATCACAATGATACTTGCTTGGATTACAGCAGTTAAAACTATACAGCTCCTAATTGATCTTCAGTCCAAAGAGTTACTTTCCAAACAGCAATCCTGTTGAATATATAGCAGTTGTTTCTTCAGTTAGGGTTTCCATAAAAAGCAAGGGTTAATTAGGTTTAACCTTAAGACTTGGTCACAAGACTTTATCAACCATATTAGGGTTGAGCTAGGTTAACCTAAAGTCCACGTGAGATTCTGTTCTAGAAAGAATGAGCCATCTTCCTGAAAAATCTCAGAATTAACCAAACTGCATATCTGTTAGATCAGTACAGGATGTCTTAACATTTGTTATGACATCAGAATTCCTGTTTACTGATTTTGGTAGAAGGCAATAAATGTGATCTTTTGCAAAATGCTCAGATACACACTCATACACAGTAGCTACTGTATGCCATACTTTTTCTGCATAAGGAACCTAATAATCCAGAATGTTATGACATCAGTCATGACATTTACACACCTGGTTTTACCAAAAATACATGCCAATAACTAAACACTTACAAACTCCCCCTTTGGTAGATTTTTGGCTAAAACCCCTAAGCAATCAGAGAATAGAGAGCAGCAGAATGAATATGACTGCAGAAAAAATATGAGGTCTACCAAGTAATTAACACAAAATATCTCCCCCTCTTTAGCTACAAATAGGCCAAAGATACATGTACTTAAATGTTATAGGTAATAAAAACAAAAACAAAAATCTGAAAACACTTGCATCAACAGCATCAACATCAGGCTTGTCAACTCCACCAAACTTTAAGCACTGTCACCTTCAGAGGAGCTATTTTCTTCAGCATTGAGCTGATCTTCAGCAGCACCTTCTTCCCTTCTGTTTCGTTCAGTCTCCTCCTGTTCCAACTAGAGAGAGAACTTTGATTGAGAGAATGGGATTTTTTGCAGAGTTGAGAGAGGAAGGAGGCAAATGAGTGTCTATTCTTAATAATTATGAAAGAAAAGGGAAAGCATATGATTAACCCAATCAAAATAGACTTAACAAAAATAACTCCTCCTACCCTTGTTTTAAGCAAAATTAATTGCTACAATTCCTCCTGTTGGCAAATACCCAACTTGCCCCTCAAGTTTTTAAATTGATTTGCATCAAGTGCCTTGGTAAAAATGTCAGCCAGTTGTAGCTCAGTGGCAACATGTTCCAGTCTAATCGTCTTCTCTTCTACAAGGTCTCTGATAAAGTGATGTCTTATGTCAATATGCTTGGTCCTGCTATGCTGAATAGGATTCTTGGAAATGTTGATTGTACTCAGATTGTCGCAGTACAATGTCATAACATCTTGTGTGACATTATACTCAGTAAGCATCTGTTTCATCCAGATCATTTGAGAACAGTTACTACCAGCTGCAATGTATTCAGCTTCACCAGTAGAGAGAGACACACAGTTCTGTTTCTTGCTGAACCAGGAGACCAGATTATTTCCTAAGAAGAAACATCCTCCAGAGGTGCTTTTTCTATCATCAGCACTTCCAGCCCAATCAGCATCACAATAACCAGTCAGAGTTGGTTCACAACCATGAGAGTACAGCAAGCCATAGTTGTAAGTTCCACTTACATACTTCAAAATTCTCTTTACTTGGTTGATATGACTGACTTTAGGATCAGCTTGGTATCTTGCACAAACTCCAACTGCAAAAGCAATGTCAGGTCTGCTGGCTGTTAAGTACAGCAAACTTCCTATCATGCTTCTGTATAGACTTTAGTCCACCTTAACCCCACTTGAATCTTTGGATAGCTTTAAATGAGTAGGTGCAGGGGTCCTTTTGTGACTGGCATTCTCCATACCAAACTTCTTGACAATGTTCTTTGCATACTTGCTTTGAGATAGAAAGATTGAGTCCTCCATCTGTAAGACTTGCAGTCCAAGAAAATAAGTCAGTTCTCCCATGAGACTCATTTTGAATTCAGCCTTCATCTGGTCAGCAAAATGTTTAACCATTTGTTCTGACATTCCCCCAAACACTATGTCATCAACATATATTTGAGCTACCATTAACTTCCCTCCTTCATTTTTGACAAAGAGGGTTTTATCCAAGCCTCATTTTCTGTATCCTTTGTCTGAGAGAAATTTTGTTAACCTGTCATACCATGCTCTAGGAGCTTGTTTCAGTCCATATAGAGCTTTCCTCAATTTGTAGACATGATCAGGTTGGTTTGGATCCACAAAACCTTTAGGATGTTCCACATAAACTTCTTCATTTAAGTATCCGTTTAGGAAGGCACTTTTTACATCCATCTGAAACAGCTTGAACTTCAGGAGACAAGCAATTCTCAATAGGAGTCTGATAGATTCCATTCTGGCTACAGGGGCAAAGGTCTCATCAAAATCAACCCCTTCAACTTGAGTGTATCCTTGGGCAACAAGTCTTGCCTTATTCCTAGTGACAACTCCTTCAGCATCTGATTTGTTCTTGTATATCCATTTTGTGCCAATGATGTTTGTTCCCTCTGGCCTAGGAACTAACTCCCAAACTTCATGTTGCTTAAATTGGTTCAATTCATCTTGCATTGCACCAATCCAGTATTCATCAGTTAAGGCCTCCTTACCATTTCTTGGTTCAATTTTAGACACAAAACAAGAGTTTGAGATGATTTCTCTAGATCTTCTAGTGACTCCACTATTTGGATCCCCTATAATGAGTTCTTTAGGATGATCTTTTTGAATTCTGATGGAAGGGATTTTGCTAGCTTCCTTGGATTCAGAGTCTGCTGCAGTGGTGTTAGGAAGGTCATTCTATTGAGTTGGAGTCTCAAAGAATGTCTCAACGTTACAAGGGACATCTGTTTCTTCATGATAATCATCAATTATGACATTTATTGATTCCATCATGACTTTGGTCCTGGAATTGAATACCCTATAAGCTCTGCTGTTGGAGGAGTATCCTAAAAATATACCTTCATCACTTTTAGGGTCCAGCTTTCTCCTTTGTTCACGATCTGGCAGAATATAGCATTTGCTGCCAAATACATGGAAGTACTTCACAGTTGGCTTTCTTCCTTTCCAGAGTTCATAAATGGTGGATGAGGTTCCCTTTCTCAAAGTGACTCTGTTATGGACATAACAGGCTGTATTCATAGCTTCAGCCCAAAAATGAATAGAAAGTCTTTTGGCATGTATCATAGCTCTGGCAGATTCCTGTATGGTTCTATTTTTCCTTTCTACAACTCCATTTTGTTGAGGAGTTATAGGCGAAGAGAATTCATGACTAATTCCTTCTGAGGAACAGAACTCATTAAACTTATTGTTTTCAAATTCCTTGCCATGATCACTTCTGATTCTGACAATACACCCTTCTTTTTCACTTTGAATTCTTTTGCACAGTTCTTTAAAAACTCCAAACACATCAGATTTTTCTTTAATGAAGTTAATCCAGGTGAATCTGGAATAGTCATCCACAACAACATAGGCATATCTCTTTCCACCAAGACTTTCCACCTGCATTGGTCCCATCAGATCCATATGTAGAAGTTCCAGAACCTTAGAGGTGGTCAGATGTCTTGACTTTGGATGTGACATCCTAGTCTGCTTACCAACCTGACATTCACCACAAACTCTCCCTTCATCAATTTGCAGTCTTGGAATCCCTCTGACTGCTTCCATGGAGATAATCCTTTTCATTCCTCTTAGATGAAGATGGCCAAGTTTTTGGTGCCACAGTTTCACCTCTTTTTCTTCTTTGGCAATAGAACACACAGTGGAGTTATTAGTGTTCTCAGGCTCCCACAAGTAACAGTTATCTTTAGATCTGACTCCTTTCATTACAACTTCTTGTTTTTCATTAATTACAAGACATTCAGATTTTGAGAAGTTGACCTTGAATCCTAGATCACATAATTGACTGATACTAATGAGATTAGCAGTCAGGCCTTTTACCAATAGTACTTCATTCAGATTTGGAACTCCAGGACAGTCCAAATTACCAACTCCTTTGATTTCACCTCTAGCACCATCTCCAAAGGTCACATAAATAGTGGTGTGAGGTTTAACATTATTGAGAATGTTCTTGATTCCAGTCATGTGCTTAGAACACCCACTGTCAAAGTACCAGTCTTCCTTTGCAGAGACTCTCAGGGAAGTGTGGGCTATCAGGGCAGTAGCCTTTTTCTTCCATTGAGGAGTATGTGGTACCCTGTTAGACTTAGGTTTGAAACCTGGGTTCTGATTAGGGTATCCATACAGTCTGAAGCAGAAGGGCTTTATGTGACCAAACCTCCCACAATGATGGCATCTCCATCTTTGGTACTTTTTCTTCATATTTCTCTGTTCCCGATGTTGAGTGTTATGTTGTGACATCTGCTTTGACATTGGTTTATCAGACCTGATGTTCTTGTCTGCACCAGATTTCTTTGCTCCCACAAATCCTAGTCCAGACTTGTTTCCCAAATTTTGTCGAACCTGAAGGATTTCTTCCAATTTGTCAGTTCCATTTGTCAGCATCTTGACAGATATGGTCATCTGGTTCAATTTTGAATTCAGCATTTGAACTTCCCCTTCTAGATGACTTATAGTTTCAAGGTCTGCCCTTTTTTCAGCTTCCAACTTTATGATGAGTTTTGTTTGTCTCTCATTTTGCACGCAGACTTCAGCACTTCTGATACACAATTTCTTGTAAGTATCAGCCAGTTCTTCAAATGTTACTTCCTCATCACTAGTGTCACTTTCAGAGGTACAAACACCAGTTAGTGCAGTAACTAGTTTGGCAGATTCTTCTTCAGAATTACTTTCTGAATTACAGTCAGACCATGTAACAGTCATTCATTTCTTTTGTTTCTTAAGAAAGGTAGGACATTCAGCTCGAATATGCCCATATCCTTCACAACCATGGCATTGAATTCCTTTGCCTTGATTTCCCTTCTCTTCAGACCTTGGTCTTCTGCTGGAGTCATAAGATCTGTTAATGTCAGAGGGAATGTTATCAACATTTGACCTTGACTTTGGATCCATTCTCTTGATGAGTTTGTTGAATTGTCTTCCAAGCATGGATATAGCTTCTGAAATATTTTCTTCTTCATCCTCCTTGTTTTCATCTTCAGTGTTGGATACAAGTGCTATGCTCTTGTTTTTCTTGTCAACATTATCACTGATCCCCATCTCAAAAGTCTGAAGAGACCCAATGAGTTCATCCACCTTTAAGTTGTTGATGTCTTGGGCTTCCTCTATAGCAGTTACCTTCATTGCAAATCTTTTAGGCAGGGATCTGAGAATCTTTCTCACCAGTTTTTCTTCAGACATCTTTTCACCCAATGCTCCTGAGGTGTTGGCAATCACCAAGATGTTCATGTGAAACTCATGAATGGTTTCATCTTCCTTCATCCTTAGGTTCTCAAACTTGGTAATCAGCATCTGAAGCCTTGACATTTTTACTTTGGATGTGCCATCATGGGTAGTTTTGAGAGTGTCCCACACTTCCTTGGCCAGTTCACATTGATGTACTAGTCTGAATATGTTTCTATCAATTCCATTGAACAAGGAATTTAAAGCTTTAGAATTACCCAGGGCTAACTCATCTTCTTCTTTGCTTCATTCTTCCTCAGGCTTCAGACTGATTGTCCCACCTTTATCAGTTATGGTGGGATGGTTCCATCCTTTGTCAGCAGCTCTCCAAGCCTTTTTGTCCAGTGATTTTAAGAAGGCAATCATACGAGGTTTCCAGTAGTCATAATTTGTTCCATCCAGAACGGGTGGTCTGTTTCCAAAAACTCCTTCTTTGTCCATAGTGCCAGAAAGTGATATCCCTAGATCTCACCCAGTAATACAGGAAGGGTGCCTGCTCTGATGCCAATTGAAATTCTGGCAGCAGATACTCAATGTCACAGTGAATGTTGTGACACCGTATATGACTTTTTATTAGACAGTAAATAAAAAAACAGTAAAGAACACAGTCAATTGTTTACCCAGTTTAGTGTGAAACAACACCTACTCTGGGGGCTACCAAGCCAGGGAGGAAGTCCACTATAAGAGATATTAATTCAGGAATAAACCAACCAGTTTATCTCCTTCACTTAAGACCTACCCAATGCAACTTCAATCTAAGTTCTACTTAAACCTGAGTTCCTACTCACTCCCCCTCAATCACAGCAGTGATACTTAAAACAATTGACTAATGAAATAATGAAGACACTCTTCAGAACATACACTTGATTATGCTTCACAGCTTTTTAATCAAGTAACAGAAACACTCGTGCTTCACAGCTTTGAGTAATACATAAACCTAACTTGACTTTGCTTCAAAGCTTTAGTCAAGAGACACAAAACACTCTTGCTTCAAAGCTTTGAGTGATACAAAAACCCTTACAATCAAAACCTATTCCAAGTCACTTATCACAATGATACTTGCTTGGATTACAGCAGTTAAAACTATACAGCTCCTAATTGATCTTCAGTCCAAAGAGTTACTTTCCAAACAGCAATCCTGTTGAATATATAGCAGCTGTTTCTTCAGTTAGGGTTTCCACAAAAAGCTAGGGTTAATTAGGTTTAACCTTAAGACTTGGTCACAAGACTTTATCAACCAGATTAGGGTTGAGCTAGGTTAACCTAAAGTCCACGTGAGATTCTGTTCTGGAAAGAATGAGCCATCTTCCTGAAAAATCTCAGAATTAACCAAACTGCATATCTGTTAGATCAGTACAGGATGTCTTAACATTTGTTATAACATCAGAATTCCTGTTTACTGATTTTGGTAGAAGGCAATAAATGTGATCTTTTGCAAAATGCTCAGATACACACTCATACACAGTAGCTACTATATGCCATACTTTTTCTGCATAAGGAACCTAATAATCCAGAATGTTATGACATCAGTCATGACATTTACACACCTGGTTTTACCAAAAATACATGCCAATAACTAAACACTTACACTATTACAATTTTGAACTTCTTGAATGATATGATAAAAAGTTCTTGCGGGGAAATGACTTTCCTCACACCATATGGAGCAGTTCTTTCTGAAATTTTCTCTAAGTTAGGGATAGTTAAGGGTAATGTTGAAGTTGAGTGGACTGATATGTTTGAATTTGTGGTATAGTTTACTCTATTGTCTTGTTTTTTATATTATCAATGAAATATTTCCCTTTTTGATTATTGGCTAATCTTGTTTATTGATAAAACAGATTTTGGGAGTTACTAATTAACAATGAAAAACATGGAATTTGGAAAAGACGCCAATTGATAAATTATTGAAAAAACTTTTAAATGCGGTAAAGGGGATTCAAAGAGAGATGCCATATAGATATATTACCTCGATTCTCTAAAAAAAATGAGAAAATAGGTTTATTATTTCTTTTTTGTATAAAAAATGGCGCTCACTTATAGTTATGTCACCTCCGTTATTTATAACACCGGCGTAAAATGTTGTTTATTTTATTAAAAAAATCAAACATGGTGGTCCTAGGACATATACTCTCGGTTTTTAGCATGTTCGAGATGAAAGTGTCCTCATAGAAAGTGTTATTCATTATATTGTGTGCTGTAAGAGCTATTGAGTCAGTGGAAACAAAATTGTGTTTCCACTTCCTTTTGGCTCGGGCTTCCTTGATATTTAGTAGTTTATAACAATATTGTCTTGTATGTCCATATTTACCATTATGGTGACATATCAAAGGTCGTTTCTTATTACTATGCTGATTAGATGACACATGTTGAGCACGATGCTGAAACATGTGGTCTGACATCAAGACCTTTGTGTTCTTTTTAGGTATAATAACTTTCTCAGAGGAAATCTTCATCACTTTCATTCTCGTCGCAAGATCTATTTTCTTCATATCACTGGACATCTCTCTAAAATCCATCGTTCTATCAAGTGAATTTAAGATAATTTTTAAATTTCTTTCCAATTGTATTAAATTATCTATTTTGGAATTTAGTGAAGAAACCTTTTTTTCTACACTTGTGATGGTTGATGAAATCTCCTTTATTTCCTTATAAAGAGAACTTATAGTTTTATTTTGTTTGGCTATTGTTGAGCTCGCTTCTTCCCACTAGGTGTGCAATAACTTGAATAATGTATCAAGTTCTTCTTCTGTCATATCTTTATCAATAGTCTCACTTTCAAGCTTAAATCTACCAGAATAGGCCATCACATTGTTGCCATTTTCTCCTCCACTTTCATTATCAAAATCAAACAACGTGATGGATAATTCCTTTTCATGTCTCTTAAGAAAGCAAGACATTCTGCATTAATGTGTCTAAACCTTCACATTCTACTCAAATGGAGACAATGAATGATGGAGGACCAGTCAACAAATCACCAACTAAACAAACCTACTATGCTAAGTTACTGAAACATAATGGTGTATATAAAACAATGACTCTTTTGAACCCTAAACTCTATAGATCTTATGTAACATAATTCTTATGGGCTTTTCTTCATGGATTTGAGGTATACTTCATCCAGAAATAATGTATATTATGTTGGATATTTGATTTGCTCCTTGATTATCTCAAATAAGATATGATTTATTTCAATTTAAGTCCAAATTAAAATCTCCATTTAAATCTAAATTAATATTCATCCAATTGTCAAATGAATCACATAATCACATTAATAAATTAATAACAATAAAATCTTTAACAAATCTTCTATTGAACATACTCCAAAATGTAGCAGTCTGGCCTGTTAAGCAAAGGCTTAGATGTCGTACCACATGCTGAGACATCGTGTCTAGCATGCGTCTCTTCTGCAGATCCATACAACTTAAGAAATCTATATCAACTTGAACACTTGGAACACTTATTTATGTTGTTGTTTTCCAAAATGCAGTCAATCCAAAGAACCATTTCATAAAGAACTTTACCAATTCTCATCAATGGTTCCTCTTTAAACCTAAAACTCAACATGAATATCACCAATACAAGGCCACAACAATGGTTCCTCTCTGAACCAAACATATCAAAACAAGTTAACACATTTTATCATAACTTAACGAAATAATTAAATTATATAATTTCTTGACAATACTCATCAACATCAGCAAAACATTATCAACCAAATCAGGACTATTGCCTCGTAATTAGTCATCTTGTAAATTCCACAAGAAAACATATTAATCCCTTCCTCACGTACACATTTAACCTTACAAGACATTACTATGAGGTAGTCCTATACGTCAACTTTTCAACGCTTTAAACCGCGCCTCAATTAGAGTCACGAAACTCAAATTATGCCATTTTTAGTTTCACTTCAAAAATTCTCCATGCCAAAATCCAATAATAGATTACCAATAGATGGTAATCAAATAGCAACCTCGAAAATATTCTAAAAACTAAATTTTGAGCTAGTGATCGATTACCATTACTTGGTAATCGATTACCACAAAATTCATGACAAATAATACCTAGTTTATGCAACTTTTTCATGGGAATTTTACTCAAAAACCTAATTTTTTCACTCTAGAACTCCAATTTTGATCCCAAAGCACCTGAAACGCACAACAATTCATCATACACAAATAATATAAAATTTAGCACATTAATAACGCACATATTGGACATTTTTTAATTAATTTATTTCAAAATCATCATCTAAAATCACATAAATATGAGCATCAAAACTCATAATTGCACATATAATTTCACATGAAAATCAGTCACCAATATAGTACGAAATTCACAATAAATCACAACAATCAAGAAAGGTTTTGCCCAAACTATCTCAAGATTCAAATCTCTCATCCATGGAGGAAAAAGGAAAAGAAAAGGGAAAGAGGATAAGTAATACTCTTTATCCTCCATGCTTAAAACAACCATAGATGAACAGTCCCCCCCCCCCCCCCCCCCCCCCCCCCCCCCCTTTTACCTTGAATTCGCAACAGGCTTCATGTTACAACAATGAGATTTCTCTCTTTGCCTACTTTCTACTCTGCTAGGGATCTCTCTCTAACTCTGTTGACAACTAATTCCCCCAAACAACCCCTTACTCTAACTCTCCTCTCTAGTTAAATAAAACTCTACTATTTCTATTAATTCACTAACTTCCCTTAATTCTCACTAATTCCACCTTTTTGCTTTATTTTAATTTAAATTCTAATTTCTTCCTCAAAGCTCAATTTCTTATTATTTCTATTATTTAAATAATTAAAATTATTGATAATTTTAATAAAATTTTACCCATCCTCAATAAGTTAAATAAAATAATTTAAAAAGTCAAAAATACTCCAAAACTCAATTAAAAATAAAATAATAAAAATGGGGTGTTACACATGTCGCCATAGGCGGAGCTTTGATGAATAAACCTTTTGTTGATTCCTAAACTCTGATTGAGAGTATGACTCAAAATCACTACCAATGAGGAAGCGAACCTGCTCCCGTCGAGAAGATACAACCCAAGGGCGATATGTACAAAATGAGCATTTCAATCACATGAATGCTAAAGCAGATGCCCTTACTCAAAAGATCGATAACTTGACCATCACCCCTACAACTATCGCAGATGTCGTGACTTATAACTCTGAGTAGAGCCACTATCAGATGCTTAAGAAATTTCATCTCAAAAGCACTAAAAGGCAGCTTAACACGTAAGATCGAGAAGATGAATTCATAAGCGATGGCACAATCACCATACTCGCTGCATATTTTGTCATTTTCACTAGGGGCCAAGATGCCCCAATCTGAAGATGGACACACATCATGAAAGGCTCCTTCAAGATTACCCTCTCAATAAGAGATAGAAACAGTTGAAGTATAAGCAGAGTCCACCCACGAAGATCGAACATTCTTCTATGATTTTTGACTCACGATGTATATTGTTTTCTCAAGACACAATAAAGCAAAATATCAAAGAAAATCAGGTAACAAAAAACTAGGAAAGATAACTCAGAGAAATGTAAAGCTGGCCCTTCAAGAATCACATACTAGCATGCAAAGGAAAATAGACCCTATAAAAGTTTCAAGTCACTTACACCCTACACTTAAGTGTTCTAGTTCCCAATGATTATAATAAGGATACTTCCAGAAAATGTTTGAAGTATTGGACATTAAAGGCGTGTATACCCAAGAATCTGAAACACTTACTTTTGTGCTTCCAGGATAGATGCAAGAATGAACTAAGCAATCAAGGATAATACTACAAACCCTTGCCTTGCCACGTAAGCACAATGGCTTGGGTGACAATTGTTTTGAGCCGACCAGATTGGTCCCTGGAGGACTACTCTAAAGAAGATGAAATCCTTCCCAAACCTTCTCAGCATATGATAGATACCCTACAGATAAGCACAAAGGATCCAAATTTCAAATATATTTAACGACTCTCTATGATACACGCCAAACAAACAACAAATAGCAAGTGGTTATTTCACTCTGTTATATATATATATATATATATATATATATATATATATATATATATATATATATATATATATATATATATATATATATATATATATATATATATATATATATATATATATATATATATATATATATATAACACATGTGTTTTAGGTATTCAATTTCAGAGATTTAATTTCAATTCATTCTTCTCCTCACATACTGACTTGAATGTTGGAGTCATAACTTTTCAAGTCAACCCCCTCTCAACCGCATAGAAAGCTCAGATCCATTACGATCGCTAATCCTCACTCCATTTCTGATTCTGCAACAAAACACCACCTATCAAACATTGATGATTTCAGCCTTATATATGATATCAACATTTTGAATTTTTTTATATTAGCTTTAAACATAAAATTAACTTTTATTGTCCATGGTAATTATTGGAAGTCTTAGTAATTCAAATGCATTGTATAAGCTCCTTGGAGCATTGCGTTGAAAACAACTTGAAAAATAAGCAGTTATGAAAATGTAGAGTTATTGTTTTCGTGGGCGTAGTCATTTATGCCAATATGCGTAATCGATTAAGAAGGAAATTTTTTGTTCTGCATTTTCTGTTATCAGTAGGCATAATTGATTACACATGTTTAGGTAATCGAGTATAAGCCGACGTTTTGGGTGGCTTGACTTATTTTTTGAGCTCTTTAATTTCCAACATGTTTTATGTTGGCTTGTATATAAGGACCCTCAAGTGTAATGTTTGAAACTAATGGTGTTGTACCCCAAAATTTTCCCTACTATTTTTCTTCAAGACATTCTCCCACGGTTTCTCAAATGCTCAAGGTTGCTGAAGAATTAATCAGACAAATTCTCCTTCTAAGGAATGGGTGCACAACTAGGGTTTTGTGTTTCATAAGGAAGATTGGGTTCTCAAGGTCTCACTTGGTTTTCATCTTTCTCCATAGGTATCCAAGAATTCTCATGTCAAGTTTCAAGCCTTGCATTACAAGTTTGCTCAATCAATTGCTCAAATGACTGAAAATCAAATGTATTGGGTAAAAAGTCAAATATGGTCAACATATAGGAAAAATTCAAGATTTTGGGTCAACAAAAATATTTTGAAGTGACATTCATCATTTTATTAAAGGTTGATCATTATTCTTAAAGGAAAACCCTCAAATCATCAAAAGTCAAAAGTTGCCAAATTAGGGTTTCCTTAGGAGAAGTCAATTGAACTTTGACCAAGCATAAATTTCACATGCTTCATCAGCTCTTCCCCAACAAAATACCATTTTGAAGGAAATTGAATTTTCTACAACTTTTTCTCTCTAAGCTCAAGTCCAAAAAATGCATCATTTGAGAGATATGAGCCAATACATTACAGGTCATTTCAAAAGTCAACAAAAAGACACTTTTTGTCAATGCAACTTACATCAAGATAAGATCTTCAAAAGAAAAAATGATAAACATAGATGTTTTAGAGGACATCTTGATCTTTCCAAAAAGTCTACAGTCACCTTCAAAGGATAAAAATTGAGTAACTTATGACCATTGCAAGTTTGGAAATTTTGAGCAAATACATGAGGTCCAAGTTGAGCAAGCTTGATATTTTGGGCTATTGGGCCATTGTTTAAGAGTCTAAATGTGCTATATACTCCTTATACACCTCATAACTCATTCATAAACCCCTTGGTTTTTTTATTTTATTTATTTTTTTATTTTTATTAAATTAAAGTCAAAATAAAAAAAGATAAAATCATATATTATTACAAGACTCCAAGCCCATCATACATTGCCTTTAACCACCAACTTGCAGTTCCAATCAATTCCATTCACTCCCATGGTAAGATTTGATCATTTACAACTATCCAAACGGCCAGGAAACACTCATGCAAGCATCACAATTTCATCCTTGTTTGAATTATGTATTTTCTTGTTTTACTGCATTCTAACGCTTACTAAGGTTTTCTATGTGTTCATGAGATCCAATAAGGCAGAATAGAAAAAACGTGGAGGTCCCATGAATTCTAAATTTCAAAATTCTATGTTTTCTCCAATTTGTCTTGTCTACGCCATAACTCAAAAATCAATCCTTTTTCAGTCCAAAACAATTGCCCCATTGAATGCGTAGCCCTCGATTTAGGGGGGTAGGGAATCGTTTGCTTTCTAATAATGGTCATTTTGCAGGTTTAAACAAAACAGGTCTTCGGAGAAGAAGATCAGAGCTAGGGCTCTGGCACCTCTCCGGTCAATGCAATCAGGCATATAATATATATTTATTGATCTAGTTATGCTAATGGATGTAAAGCCGCCCCAGCAACAGAAGCGCGCGCGATAAAACATTAGTATCAAAGGGCCTGGGTTCGATCTAGTCTTTTGAGACTTTGTTTCTCTAATATTTCATATTTTGCAGGTTTGATACAAAATATGATGGATGTGTATCCTAGCACCAAGGTGCGCTTGGCTTGGTGGTATGCAAGGCGCGAGGAATGCTTGAGGGTGTGGGTTCAACACCCAGCCCTACTCATTTGGTTATTTATTTTTTCCAATTCTATGTTTCTCACTCTTTTCTTCCTTTTTTTCCTATTCTTTCACCAAACATTGTTCAAAACCTTTTTTTAACACAAACCCTAATTTTATTTTTAGGTTTCTAATTTAATTTTAGATTTCTAATTTAATTTTAGGATTTAGCTTAATTTTAGGTTTTTAATCAATTAACACTAATTTAAATTTTTTAGGTTTTCTCGGTTAATTAAAGTCAACTTAGACTTTAGGTTTTTGATTAATTTAAATTATCTAAATTTTTGATTAATTAAAAATTATACTTTAGGTTGATTATCAAAACTTTTTAGTCATGCAATCACCAAAACAATTTTTCCATTTATCTCTTTTACAATCTTCGCGTATTTACTTCCATATTAGTTTTTCCCAATTATGTATCTGCTACAGTATGTAATAGTTAATTAGGGTTTACTTTCTTTTTCCCCTTATTTTATGGTTTTGTACCCCCTTCCCCAAAGTTTGTAATAGCATAAGACCTTTTCTTTCTGCAAGATATCGCTTTCCTTATATTTGCTAGTAGTTAGTGCATGTATGGCAAGATCTAAAACCAATCGTTATATAACCCTAATCAAGATTAAATAACTGAATTAAATCACTTTTCACACACTCACCTCTAAGGTAATCCCACTCAGTGCTTCAGAAAAGCAGTCATGTCCCTCGAACGTGGGGACGCTTTAGGAAATACCCTCGGTTAAAAAGATCGTAGTCCCTTAATGACCCTTTGTTGCTGCCTTCGGTAAACAATCTTAGTCCCTTACGATAAATTGCTAAAGCACCCCTACAAGTTGCCTTCGATGACTGTACGACGACCTGCGTCTGTTCCTTCACATTTAATGATAGGGCTTCCTACTAACTAATGGTAGGGTAGCACTATCTAAATGAGGAGGAAAATAACAAGAAAGACTTTTGAGTAGGTAGATAGCTCGTAATTGCTTGCTCACAAAAACAAAAACATCCTTTTACACAAAACCTTTCTTCTGAAATATTTTCAAAACAAACACTTTGTATGCAAACTTAACTTATACAAGAATCATTACAAAGTTGTCGTACATCATCATTTTCAAAATATTTTCAAACAAACACAAAGCAAAAAAAAATTTTCAAAGTTAGCTAAGCGATTAAGAGCCCGTAGATAACTACGGATGAAAACGGTGCTAACACCTTCCATTTTCATAACCTACCCCCCGAACTCAATAATCTCAATGTCTTTCCTGTTCTTTTTACCCTTTCTTTTTTGGATAAAATAAAAGTCGGTGGCGACTCTTGCTATTCGCACATTTGTGATAAAACGCAAAACTAAGTTAGTTCTCCCATCGTATTTTCTCCTCAAACCTCAATTACTCTCTCTCTCTCTCTCTCTCTCTCTCTCTCTCTCTCTCTCTCTTTCTCTGTTAATTTCTCATTTCATCTTCTACAAATAATCATTTTTCTCCATTGATTCACCAACTTATTTTGTGTATGTTAAAACATTTGGCATCAAGAGCCTTGGTTCTGATCCATTAATCTGTTGCAAAGATGACTATTGTTTCCAATGGTCGAGTCCATACCAATCTTCCAACCCTTGATTCAAAGAACTATGATAAATGGTGCAAGCAAATGAAAGTTTTGTTTGGGTATCAAGACATTCTTTAAGTGGTTAACAATTGTGTTAGACCACTTAAGGAATAAGCTATAAATTCTCAGAAGGCTGAATTCAAGGAAGAGAAGAAGAAAGTTTACATGTCACTCTTCTTGATTCATTCTTGTGTCGACAATGATAACTTCAAAAAGGTTGGCGATTGTGATTCGGTGAAGCAAGCATGGGAGATCTTGAAGAAATCTTATGAAAGTGTTGATAAAGCAAAGGTGGTGAGGTTATAAATTCACAAGCTAAAATTCAAATTGAAGAAAATGGAATAGAAGGAGTCGATCAATGATTAGGTAAGGCATATTACGCGTTTGGTGAATCAAATGAAGTCTTGCAGTGAAACTGAAGAAGTGAAAAACACAAGAAAGTGGGGTTGAATTGAAAACTTAAAATCAAATGCACAGTAGACACAATATTTTTATCCTGGTTCGTTTGATCTCAAACTAATCCAGTCCACCTGTCAAGGTGATTTCTCCTCTCTCCAACGAGGACTTAATCCACTAATCAAAAAACTGATTACAATCAGTACTTTGAAAACTGCCAAAGTCCTCTTGATTACAACCACAACCTGGTTAATCTCAAAAACTAGCTTAATCAAGATAAAAAGTATTATGTGTATGGTTGTTTTTCCTTACAAAAACAGTTATCAAAACAGTGATATTTTACACAATTTTGACGGTAGAAAAGAGTATGTAAGCTTGCAACGTTTAGAGTTGTATTGCAGTCGTGTTCAAAATCGTGAATGATTTGTCCTCTTATCTTGTTTATATAGGCATAGGAATCCTATCCA
Source organism: Vicia faba (assembly GCA_948472305.1). Taxonomy (NCBI): domain Eukaryota; kingdom Viridiplantae; phylum Streptophyta; class Magnoliopsida; order Fabales; family Fabaceae; genus Vicia; species Vicia faba. The sequence goes on from OX451735.1 coordinate 1,123,945,380, forward strand.
ACATAAAGTGTGATAATGGACATTTAAACTGTTTCCATATTGAGAAGATTATTGTCTGAATGAAGTCGTTGCATGTGATGTTGTCTTGATTGAATAGTAACGCTTCAGAATCTTACAATCTTGCATGCTGCAATTGCTTCAGAACATTGATGACTTAGATACATGAGGATCTGATTGTATATGAAACTTCTATTCAGAATCAGAGTATTCTTCACTTCAGCGCAGGTTCTGATCCTCATTCTTCAGTGCAGATTCTGATTACCTCAGTGTGAAAGCTTCTATAGCTTAACTTCTGATGCTGCTTCGTTCAGAACTTCTGCATACAAAATAACATAAATTTAGTGTGCATATTTGTTCTTTGTGTTTGTTATCATCAAAACTCTAATTAAGGGTTGTAGAATCAAACTATGTTCTAACAATCTCCCCCTTTTTGATGATGATAAAAACTAGGATTTTCAATGAAAAATATAGAATAAAAAGCTTAAGAGAGACTCCCCCTGAGTTGATTACTTCCCTGAAGTTCCTTCTCGTTAGAGCTTTTGATGCATCTCCTTCTGTTCTTATCAGAATGTGTTCCTATTCAAGCTTTTTAGAAAATAGAGGTTAAAAAATTCAGAATGTTTGAGACTTTGTCCCGGTATACTGTTATTGAAAATATCTTACTTTCTCCCCATTTTTGTCAGGTATCAAAAAGAAATATAATCAGAGTCAAAAAGATGAATTATATTGAAAACATAATGCAATGACAAGTTTCAGAAACAAGGAGGTAAAGATAAAAAATTATAGATAAACAGTTTTAAAGAAAATCTAAGAAGGAGGGGGAAGACGTGTGAACAACGCTTCCAACAAGCTCTTGATCTGAGTGCTTGATTCTTCCTGCTTTCCCATAATGTCTTTGATTGCTTTTGTAGTATCTTCTTGTTTGTCAAGAATACCCTTGATCTTTTTGTTTGTATCCTTTTGCTTATCCAGTCTGGCATGGATTAAGGCATTCTCCTTCTTCAAATCTTCCAGAGTTTGCATGACTAGAGACGAAGCTCGTGTACCTTCAGGGGTTGCATGTTCTTCAGAACATTCTGCAGCCTCTTCTGATTGAACCACTTCTTCTGCTGCAATCATGTTTTCTGGAGCAGTAGTCAGAGAAATACTATCAGAATCTGGTTCAGTGACTTCTGGAGGATGGTGCTCTTTCCAGGGAGCATTATCCAGCGAAAGAATTTCTTTCTTGTACCATTGGCTCAAAACATGATCTTGGAAGGCTTTCAGTTGATCACTGAAGTTCTTTTGAGCCCTTTCATAGCCCAATTCTTTCAGCTTCTGAGTTTCAGAGTTGAGCCATTTTCTGAATCTTTCCCACAGAGAATCAGAAGCAGTAGGATTAGAAATCTCTTGGCTTGCTTTCTTCAAAGAATTGATCCATTCCTGCATTTCTGTTTCAAAAATCAATAGATTCTTACCAACATTTGATTTGGTTGCGGTTGGTTTAGGTTTGGGAATGGCAATTTTGTTTGAGGTGGAAGCTAGTTTTTCCAGCAGTAGTGGATCAATGACAAGTCTGAGCTTGTCAGCTGGATGGTTGATGGGTGATGGAGTGGAAGAGTCAGCCATATCAATGCATCTGACTCCACCGTCATTGTATCCAATGAGTTTCCAAATTAAATCTTTTGTTATCACTATTTTCTTCCCCATAACATATGATGTAACCTGGTGGTTGGCTGAAGTAGCATGAATCCAGAACTCTTTGACGAGAATGGGAAAAGTTGGACCCAACCGACGGTCAAAATATTTGTTCCATCCCTATGCAGATACGTCTTAATAGAGATTAAACCCATTTTCTTGTAAGCTTTCAAAATCAATGATCAATTTAGATAGAACTTCCAGGTTGTCAACAGAAGTGAGTAGCGTTCTAATTGGTTCTTCATATTGTTTCGTTGATGAAGATTCATGAGCACTGAGATTCTTGAGACTTGATGATGATGCCATTATTCATACGGGTTCTTTGAAGAAAATTAATGGAAAGAGTTTTTGAAAATGAAACTTAGAACAAGAGAGAATATAGAAGAGAGTAAAACGTGATTGAATGAAACAGTAAATTAAGTTTATATAGGTTTTTAGAAAACGTAAACAGTAAGCAAGAAAACAAGTAATGATTATATGCATTAATGAAACCTGAAATTAGGGGATTTAGAGAGATATTGAACAGTTACCACTGACAAGTGTCTCAATGCATCCAATCAGAGCCTTGGACCCTTCAAAATTTGAACTCCGTGTTCAGCCTCAGAAGGTAGCTTATGAGAGGATGACAGATGTTTGATGATATGAACTTCACGCCTCTATCCTTGAAATGAAACATTCAGATCTTCATAGATAAATTCTGAGACAACTGTACTTCTAACTTCTGAAGACAAGTTAATCAGATGTTCATAGAAAACAAAAAAAAATCTGAGGGTTAAGATATGCAAGATAAAACATTTTACTCTATGCATAACTTCATGCTGAGATGTTTCAGAATGAAATTGAATCTATCTTCAGAAAGGGGTTTTTTAAATACATCAGCCCATTGATGCTCTGTGTCAATAAATTTTAAGGTCAGAATTCCTTTCTGAATATAGTCCTTAATAAAGTGATGTTTTATTTCTATATGCTTATCCCTAGAATGTAAACTGGGATTTCTACTGAGACATATGGCAGAAGTGTTATCACAGAAGATATGAATGTTACTCTCAAATATGTTGAAGTCTTCAAGTTGAATTTTCATCCAGAGCATTTGAGTGCTACATCCAGCAGCAGCTATGTATTCAGCTTCTGCTGTTGATAGTGCTATTATGGACTATCTCTTGCTGGTCCATGAGATCAGATTGTCTCCCAGAAACTGGCAGCTTCTAGAAGTGCTTTTATGCTCTACTTTGTCTCCAGCAAAGTCAGCATCACAGTATCCTACTAAGCTGTATTCATTGGATTTTCTATAAAATAAACTCAGATTAGTAGTACCTTTTAGATACTTGAAAATTAGCTTAACTGCTGTTAAGTGAAATTCTCTAGGATCTGATTGGAATCTAGCACATAAGCAAACACTGAATAAAATATCAGGCCTTGAAGTCGTCAGATAAAGGAGAGAGCCAATCATACCTTTATAGATTTTATGTTCTACCTTTTTACTTACCTCGTCCTTTTCCAGAATGCACGTGGGGTGCATTGGATTCTTTGAGGGCTTAGATTCTGAGAGATCAAATTTCTTCAGAAGTTCTCTAACATATTTGCTCTGATGAATGTAAGTTCCTTCTGAAGTTTGGTTTATCTAAATGCCCAGAAAGAATTTGAGTTCCCCCATTAAGCTCATCTCAAACTCTGCCTGCATGCACTTAGCAAATTCTCTTCCCATAGAAGGTTTAGTCGATCCAAAAATATATCATCTACATAAATCTGACAAACTAAAATGTCATTCTTAAATGTCTTACAGAACAAGGTTGTGCCCACTTTCCCTCTGGTGAATTGCTTTTCTAACAGGAAGTTACTTAGTCTTTCATGCCAAGCTCTGGGAGCTTGTTTTAGACCATAGAAAGACTTCTTTAGTTTGAAAACATATTCTGGGTGTTTGGAATTCTCAAACCCAGGGGGTTTATGCACATATACCTCTTCATCTGTGTAGCCATTTAGGAATGTAATTTTGACATCCATCTGATACAGAGTGATGCCATTATTCATAGCAAATGAGATTAAGAGTCTGATAGATTCTAACCTGGCGACTGGAGCAAAGGTTTCTGTACATTCTATCCCCTCTTGCTGACTATGCCTTTGTGCCACAAGTCGTGCTTTATTTCTGATGACTTCTCCTTGCTCGTTCAGTTTGTTTCTGAACACCCACTTTGTTCCAATGATGTTGAATCCTTTTGGTTTAGGAACCAGATCCCATACATCATTTCTGGTGAACTGATTTAATTCCTCCTACATTTCCAGAATCCATTCATTGTCCAGAAGAGCTTTATCAATTATTGTTGGTTCAATCAGAGAGACCGGTCCCATGAGGGATTCTTTAGAGTTTCTGAATGTTGATCTTGTTCTGATTGGATCATCCTTCTTTCCCAGGATCTTATCTTCTGGGTGAGCTATGCTGCTTCTGGATAACCTTTTCTGGAGTTGATCAACAGAAGGTGTTGGATTTCTTGTAACATTTCTTTATGAGGTTGTTGGAGCGTCTCTTTTGAAAACTTCTGACGAGTTGTCTTCAGTACCTGTGAATTCAACTTCTATATCTGCAAAGAATTCATTCTGCTTTGACTTTTGAGGGTCAAGCTTATCATCAAATCTAACACTGATTGACTCTTCAACAATTTGTGTTTCTGTATTGTATACTCTGTACCCTCTTGAGCGTTCAGAGTATCCTAACATAATACACTTTTGTACTTTAGAGTCAAACTTGTTCAAATAATCTTTAGTATTCATAATGAAACAGGTGCATCCAAAAGGATGGAAATAAGAAATGTTGGGCTTTCTGTTCTTCCACAATTTATATGGAGTCTTTTCCAGAATAGGTCTTATAGAGATTCTATTCTGAATGTAACACATTATGTTAATTGCTTCTGCCCATAAGATCTTAGCAATGTTAGTCTCATTGATCATGGTTCTAGCCATTTCTTGCAGTGTTCTGTTCTTTTATTCTACAACTCCATTTTGTTGGGGAATTCTAGGACAAGATAAGTCATGCAAGATGCCATTTTCATTAAAAAATGACTCAATATTTTTATTTTCAAATTCTCCACCATGATCACTTCTGACTTTGACAATTCTAAGATCCTTTTCATTCTGAACTTGGTTACCGAATGCAACGAACACAGAGTGTGACTCGTCCTTGTGTCTTAAGAACTTTACCCATGTCCATCTGCTATAGTCATCTACGATCACTAACCCATACTTCTTGTCACTAACAGACGCAGTTTTTACTGGTCCAAATAAGTCTATGTGCAGAAGTTCTAATGGCTTAGAGGTGGAAACAACATTTTTAGAATTAAAAGCAGGTTATGCAAACTTTCCTTTCTGACATGCTTCATACAGAGCATCTGAGCTGAACTTCAGATTAGGAAGTCCTCTGACTAGATTGAGTTTGTTAATCTGAGATATTCTTCTCATACTAACATGCCCCAATCTTGTGTGCCAGACCCATTGCTCGTTGTTAACAGAGAGAAGACATTTTACATTCTGACTCTTTAGTTCAAAAAGTTTTATCTTATAAATGTTGTTTTTCCTCTTTCCATTAAAAAGGATAGTTCCGTCTTTCTGACTAACAGCTTTGCATGAATTTTGATAAAATATTATATCATAACCGTTATCACTTAATTGACTTATGGATAACAGGTTATTCATTAATCCATCAACTAAGAGCACATTATTTATAGAAGGAAGATTTCCATTACCTACTGTTCTAGAGCCAATGATCTTCCCTCTTTGATTGCCTCCAAAGCCCACGTAGCCTCCAGGTTTAAGTTCCAGGCTTTGGAACATATGATTTTTTCCCGTTGTTGTACCCCAAAATTTGCCCTCCCATATTCTTCAAGATTTGTCAAGAATCATCTTCAAATGGTTCAAGATTTCTCAAGGGTTGCACAGTCCAAATGCCTCCTAAGCCAGTCAAAATTAGGGTTTTGTTTCTTTCATGGAATTTGAGGTTTTAAATGGCTCAATCATGTCTCATAGGCCTATATACATTGTCAAGCACCTACATACGAAGTTTCAAGATTCACAGTGCCGGTTTGCACAGTCAAAGGCTTCATTTGCTTCACAATCAACTGCAGGGGCAAAATGGTCATTTTACAGTCAAAAGTCAGAATTTTTGGTCAACATCTTATTTTGAGTCCACAATCATCATTTGATCAAGTCTTGATCATGATTCCACATGGATAGCTCAAAAATCATCAAGATGCAAAAGTTACTATTTTTGGACAGCAGAAAAGTCAAATGTATCTTGACCAAGGCGTAACTTTTTCATGGTTCATCAGAAAAATACCATCCAATGCTCATTTTTAAGGGGGTGACATTTCCTACAACTCATCTTCACATTCCAAGTCTAAGAAATGCTCTCACAAAAAGTTATCAATTTCTATATTATAGGTCAATTTCAAAAGTTTACAAAAATGCACTTTAAGTCAAAGACCATAACTTGATATTGGTAAATCCAAATGACATGGTACCAAAGGAATTGGTTAGAGGACTTCAAGACCTTTTCAAAATGTCAAAGAACATGTTCATATGATCAAAATTGAGCAAGATATGCATTGGAGAAGTTGGGAAATTTTTGTGAATTTGCAAAAGTCAACTTTGCTCAAAACACTTTGTTTTTGCTAATGGGCCTCAAATTTCTTCTTGAAACTTTATCCAAGGCCTATGCACGACCCATCAAGCCTATTTGAATTTATTTTTCTTATTTTTATTAATTATTTGGATTTTTAATTGATTTTAATTCATTTAATTAATTTAAATTGTAGGAAATCCAAAGATATGGTTTTTCAATCTTTTTTTGAAGCAAGAATGACCTAATCAAGCTGGCAAATTCGTGTGCAAATCAAAGGGACAAGAATCTCCAAATTTAGCAAGTTTCTTCAATCAAAAAGATTCAAAAATATTTGATTTTTAATCAAATATACACACATCAATTCCATGGATTTCTTGGCAAAGATTTAACCTAATTCTATTCTACTATAAGTACACAAGTGAACCCTACTCATGCATACGTGAATTTGCTACAAGAAAGCCATAACCACTTTAGAAAAAAACTCAAGAAATTTGAAAATTGATTTCCATATTCTAACGTGATTCAAACGCTGTTATTGTTTCTGAAATTCTGGCTGCAGATACTCAATGTCACGTTCAATGTTATGACACCGTATCTGACTTTCTATAAGACAGTAAATACAAAAACAGTAAAGAACACAGTCAATTGTTTACCCAGTTCAGTGTGCAACAACACCTACTCTGGGGGCTACCAAGCCAGGGAGGAAATCCACTATAAGAGATATTAATTCAGGAATAAACCAACCAGTTTATCTCCTTCACTTAAGACCTACCCAATGCAACTTCAATCTAAGTACAACTTAAACCTGAGTTCCTACTCACTCCCCCTCAATCACAGCAGTGATACATAAAACAATTTGACTAATGAATTGATGAAGACACTCTTCAAAACATACACTTGATTATGCTTCACAGCTTTTTAATCAAGCAACACAAACACTCTTGCTTCACAGCTTTGAGTGATACACAAACCTAACTTAACTTTGCTTCAAAGCTTCAGTCAAGAGACATACAAACACTCTTGATTCAAAGCTTTGAGTGATACACAACCCTTACAATTAAAACATATTCCAAGTCACTTATCACAATGATAATTGCTTGGATTACAATAGTTAAAACTATACAGCTTCTAAATGATCTTGTGTCAAAAAGGGATTCATTCCAAAACAGCAGCTCTGTTGAATATATAGCAGCTGCATCTTCAGTTAGGGTTTCCACAAAAAGCTAGGGTTAATTCCGTTTGACCTTAAGACTAGGTCACAGGACTTTATCAACCAGGTTAGGGTTGAGCTAGGTTAACCCCAAGTCCACGACATTTTCTGTTCTGGAAAGACTGAGTCATAATCCTGAAAAAACTCAGAATTACCCAAACTGCATAACTGTTAGTTCAGAACAGGATGTCTTAACATTTGTTATGACATCTGAAAACCTGTCTACTGATTTAGGTAAATGTGATCTTTTTGAAAAATGCTCAGATACACACTTATAAACAGCAGCACCTGTATGACTCTATTTTTCTGCAAAGGTACCTAATGAATCAGTACATACTAAACTAGAATGTTATGACATTAGTCATGACATTCACACACACACCTAGTTTTACCAAAAATGCAAGCCAATAACTAAACAACTACAAACTCCCCCTTTGGCAGATTTTTGGCTAAAGACCCTAAGCAATCAGAGATAGATAGCAGCAGAAAGAAATGACTGCACAAAAATAGAATGTCTAATTAAGTACCAAAATATATCTCCCCCTCTTTAGCCACAAATGGGCCAAAGATACATGTTCATAAAAATTATACAGTCATCCAGAAACAGTAATAAGAGCAGCAACTAAAAACTGAACACACTTCCAAACTCTACCAGGGACCAGCATCAACTCCACCAATCAGCAACTCCACCAACCTTTAAGCACTGTCATCAGACTCAGAGGATTCGGGCTTCTTCCTTTTCTTGTGAGCAATGTCAGCATTCTTCTCTTTGTCTGATGTCTCAACATCCTTAGAGACATCTGGATTTGTTTCAGCATTTGAACTTTCTTGATTTAAAGGAATAGAAATGCCAGGAACTAAGTGGTTCTCGTTCAGAATTCTTGAAACAATTTTAGCTATTGCTTGACGAACATAGGCTGACCCTTCCCTATTTGCAATTTCAGGGGGACCTGAAGAAGAAGGATGAGATAGATTACCAGAGGCAGAAGCTTGGGACCTTCCTGCATGTCTTGTTCTCAGCTCTTTGACCTTGGTGGGGTTAGTTTCCACTTTTCTAAGAGAAGAGATCTCCAGGACTTCAGAGTCCAGACACGAAGAGATTGTCCTAGAATCTTGATCAGAGGAAGAGGTTGAAATAGTCGTATTGGATGATGATGGTGTTTGAGACATTTTGACAGTCTTAGAGGACCAACAGCAACTGAAGAGAAAATTCTGATTGAGAGACTGGGTTTTGATGAGGAGACGAGAGGAGAAGGAAGAAAAGGAGTGTCTATTCAACTTCTTAAAAGAATTGAAGGAAATGGGAAAACATAATTTTAACCCAATCAGAACAAGCATAACTCCTTTAACCCTTGTTTTAAGCAAAATTAATTGCTACAATTCCTCATGTTGGCAAATACCCAACTTACCCCTCAAGTTTTCAAATTGATTTGCATCAAGAGCCTTGGTAAAAATTTCAGCCAGCTGTAGCTCAGTGGCAACATGTTCCAATTTGATTGTCTTCTCTTCTACAAGGTCTCTGATAAAGTGATGTCTTATGTCAATATGTTTTGTCCTACTATGCTGAATGGGATTCTTGGAAATGTTGATTGTACTCAGATTGTCACAGTAAAATGTCATAACATCTTGTGTGACATTATACTCAGTAAGCATCTGTTTCATCCAGATCATTTGAGAACAGCTACTACCAGCTGCAATGTATTCAGCTTCAGCAGTAGAGAGAGACACACAATTCTGTTTCTTGCTAAACCAGGAAACCAGATTATTTCCCAAGAAGAAACATCCTCCAGAGGTGCTTTTTCTATCATCAGCACTACCAGCCCAATCAGCATCACAGTAACCAGTCAGAGTTGGTTCACAGCCATGAGAATATAGCAACCCGTAGTTGTAAGTTCCACTCACATACTTCAAAATTCTCTTCACTTGATTGATATGACTGACTTTGGGATCAGCTTGGTATCTTGCACAAACTCCAACTGCAAAAGCAATATCAGGTCTGCTGGCTGTTAAGTACAACAAGCTTCCTATCATGCTTCTGTACAGACTTTGATCCACCTTAACCCCACTTGAATCTTTGGAAAGCTTTAAATGAGTAGGAGCAAGAGTCCTTTTGTGACTTGCATTCTCCATACCAAACTTCTTTACAATGTTCTTAGCATACTTGCTTTGAGATAAGAAGATTGAGTCCTCCATCTGTGAGACTTGCAGCCCAAGAAAATAAGTTAGTTCTCCCATGAGACTCATTTCGAATTCAGCCTCAATCTGGTCAGCAAAATGTTTAACCATAGGTTCTGACATTCCTCCAAAATCTATGTCATCAACATATATTTGGGAAACCATCAACTTCCCTCCTTCAGTTTTGATAAAGAGTGTTTTGTCCAAGCCTCCTTTTATGTATCCTTTGTCTGAGAGAAACTTTGTTAACCTGTCATACCATGCTCTAGGAGCTTGTTTCAGGCCATATAGAGCTTTTCTCAATTTGTAGACATGATCAGGGTGATTTGGATCCACAAAGCCTTTAGGTTGTTCCACATAAGCTTCCTCATTCAAGTACCCATTTAGAAAGGCACTTTTCACATCCATCTGAAATAACTTGAACTTCAGAAGACAAGCAATTGACAATAGGAGTATAATTGATTCCATCCTGGCTACAGGTGCAAAGGTTTCATCAAAATCAACCCCTTCAACCTGAGTGTATCCTTGAGCAACAAGTCTTGCCTTATTCCTGGTGACAACTCCTTCAGCATCTGATTTGTTCTTGAAAATCCATTTTGTGCCAATGATGTTAGTTCCTTAAGGTCTAGGAACCAGTTCCCAAACTTCATGTTGCTTGAATTGGTTCAGTTCATCTTGCATTGCACCAATCCAGTATTCATCAGTTAAAGCTTCTTTGACATTTCTTGGTTCCATTTTGGACACAAAACAAGAGTTTGAGATGATTTCTCTAGATCTTGTAATGACTCCACTGTTGAGATCTCCTATGATGAGCTCTTTTGGATGATCCTTCTGAATTCTGATGGAAGGGATCTTGCTAGCTTCCTTTGATTCAGATTCTGTTGTGGTGGTGTTGGGTAGATCATTCTGTTGGGTTGAAGTCTCAAAGAATGTCTTAACATTACAAGGGACATCTATTTCTTCATGATAATCATCAATTATAACATTTATTGATACCATCATGGATTTGGTCCTGGAATTGAATACTCTATAAGCTCTGCTGTTTGAGGAGTATCCTAGAAATATGCCTTCATCACTTTTAGGGTCCAGTTTTCTTCTTTGTTCACGATCTGCCCGAATATAGCATTTGCTGCCAAACACATGGAAGTACTTCACAGTCGGTTTTCTTCCTTTCCAGAGTTCATATATGGTGGATGAGGTTCCCTTTCTCAAGGTGACCCTGTTATGGACATAGCAGGCTGTATTCATAGCTTCAACCGAAAAATACATAGGAAGTCTCTTGGCATGTATCATTGCTCTGGCAGATTCCTGTATGGTCCTGTTTTTTCTTTCCACAACTCCATTTTGCTGAGGAGTTATAGGAGAAGAAAATTCATGACTAATTCCTTCTGAGGAACAGAAATCATCAAACTTGCTGTTTTCAAATTCCTTGCCATGATCACTTCTGATTCTGACAATACACCCTTCCTTTACTCTTTGAATTCTTTTGCACAATTCTTTAAAAACTTCAAATACATCAGATTTTTCCCTAATGAAGTTAATCCAGGTGAATCTGGAAAAATCATCCACAACCACATAGGCATATCTTTTTCCACCAAGACTCTCTACTTGCATTGGTCCCATCAGATCCATATGAAGAAGTTCTAGAACCTTAGAGGTGGTCAGATGTCTTGACTTTGGATGTGACATCCTAGTCTGCTTACCAACCTGGCATTCACCACAAACTCTTCCTTCATCAATTTGCAGTCTTGGAATCCCTCTGACTGCCTCCATGGAGATAATCCTTTTCATACCTCTTAGATGAAGATGGCCAAGTTTTTGGTGCCATAACTTCACCTCTTTTTCTTCTTTTGCAATGGAACACACAGAGGATAAATTAGTGTTCTCAGGCTCCCACAAGTAACAATTGTCTTTAGATCTGACTCCTTTCATTACAATTTCTTGTTTTTCATTAATTACAAGACATTCAGATTTTGAGAAATTGACCTTGAATCCTAGATCACACAATTGACTGATACTAATGAGATTAGCAGTCGGCTCTTTTACCAGCAGTACTTCATTCAGACTTGGAACTCCAGGGCAGTCCAAATTACCAACTCCTTTGATTTCACCTTTAGCACCATCTCCAAAGGTCACAAAACTGGTGGTGTGAGGTTTAACATTATTGAGGAGGTTCTTGATTCCAGTCATGTGTCTGGATCCCCCATTGTCAAAGTACCAGTCTTCCTTTGCAGAGACCCTCAAGGAAGTGTGGGCTATCAGGGCAGTAGCCTTTTTCTTCTATTTAGGAGCTTGTGGTAGCTTTTTAGACTTAAGTTTGACACCTGAGTTCTGATTAGGGTATCCATGCAATCTGAAGCAGAAAGGCTTTATGTGGCCATATCTCCCACAATGATGACATCTCCATCTTTGGTACCTTTTCTTCATATGTCTCTGTTCCTGATGTTGAGAGTTATGTTGAGACATCTGTTTTGACATTTGCTTATCAGGCCTGATCTTCTTATCTGTACCAGATTTCTTTGCTTCCATAAATCCTAGTCCAGATTTATTTCCCACATTTTGTCCAACCTGAAGGATCTCTTCTAATTTGTCTGTTCCATTAGTCAGCATCTTGACAGATTTGGTCATTTGATTCAGTTGTGAGTTCAACAATTGAACTTCCCCTTCTAGATGACTTATAGTTTCAAGGTTTGCCCTTTTTTCAGCCTCCAGCTTTATGATGAGTTTTGATTGTTTCTCATTCTGGACACAGACTTCAGCACTTCTGATACACAATTTCTTGTAAGTATCAGCCAGTTCTTCAAATGTCACTTCTTCATCACTAGTGTCACTTTCAGAAGTACAAACACCAGTTAGAGCAGTAACTAGTTTGGCAGATTCTTCTTCAGAATTACTTTCTGAATCACAGTCAGACCAAGTAACAGTCATTCCTTTCTTTTGTTTCTTAAGAAAGGTTGGACATTCAGCTCGAATATGCCCATATCCTTCACAACCATGGCATTGAATTCCTCTGCCTTGGTTTCCCTTCTCTTCTGACCTTGGTCTTCTGCTGGAACTGTCAATGTCAGAGGGAATGTTATGAACATTAGACCTTGACTTTGGATCTATTCTTTTGATGAGTTTGTTGAACTGTCTTCCAAGCATGGCTATAGCTTCTGAAATATTTTCTTCTTCATCCTCCTTGTTTTCAACATCAGTGTTTGATACAAGTGTTATGCTCTTGTTCTTCTTGTCACCATTATCAGTGATCCCCATCTCAAAAGTATGAAGAGACCCAATAAGTTCATCCACTTTCAACTTGCTGATGTCCTGGGCTTCCTCTATGGCAGTTACCTTCATTGCAAATCTTTTAGGCAAGGATCTGAGAATCTTTCTCACCAATTTTTCTTCTGACATCTTTTCTCCCAGTGCTCCTGAGGTGTTGGCAATCTCCAAGATGTTCATGTGAAACTCATGAATGGTTTCATCTTCCATCATTTTTAGATTCTCAAACTTGGTAGTCAACATCTGAAGCCTTGACATTTTTACTTTGGAAGTGCCCTCATGAGTAGTTTTGAGAGTGTCCCAAACTTCCTTGTCCAGTTCATATTGATGTACTAGTCTGAAAATGTTTCTATCAATTCCATTGAACAAGGCATTTAAAGCTTTGGAATTTCCCATGGCTAACTCATCTTCTTCTTTACTCCAATCTTCCTCAGGCTTCAGACTGATTGTCCCATCTTTCTCAGTTATGGTGGGATGGATCCATCCTTTGTCAGCAGCTCTCCAAGCCTTTTTGTCCAGAGATTTTAAGAAGGCTATCATACGAGGTTTCCAGTAGTCATAATTTGTTCCATCCAGAATGGGTGGTATATTTCCAAAAACTCCTTCTTTGTCCATAGTGCCAGAAAGTGATATCCCTAGATCTCACTCAGTAATACAGGCAGGGTGCCTGCTCTGATGCCAATTGAAATTCTGGCTGCAGATACTCAATGTCACGTTCAATGTTATGACACCGTATCTCACTTTCTATAAGACAGTAAATACAAAAACAGTAAAGAACACAGTCAATTGTTTACCCAGTTCAGTGTGCAACAACACCTACTCTGGGGGCTACCAAGCCAGGGAGGAAATCCACTATAAGAGATATTAATTCAGGAATAAACCAACCAGTTTATCTCCTTCACTTAAGACCTACCCAATGCAACTTCAATCTAAGTACAACTTAAACCTGAGTTCCTACTCACTCCCCCTCAATCACAGCAGTGATACATAAAACAATTTGACTAATGAATTGATGAAGACACTCTTCAAAACATACACTTGATTATGCTTCACAACTTTTTAATCAAGCAACACAAACACTCTTGCTTCACAGCTTTGAGTGATACACAAACCTAACTTGACTTTGCTTCAAATCTTCAGTCAAGAGACATAAAAACACTCTTGCTTCAAAGCTTTGAGTGATACACAACCCTTACAATTAAAACCTATTCCAAGTCACTTATCACAATGATAATTGCTTGGATTACAATAGTTAAAACTATACAGCTTCTAAATGATCTTGTGTCAAAAAGGGATTCATTCCAAAACAGCAGCTCTGTTGAATATATAGCAGCTGCATCTTCAGTTAGGGTTTCCACAAAAAGCTAGGGTTAATTCCGTTTGTCCTTAAGACTAGGTAACAGGACTTTATCAACCAGGTTAGGGTTGAGCTAGGTTAACCCCAAGTCCACGACATTTTTTGTTCTGGAAAGACTGAGTCATAATCCTGAAAAAACTCAGAATTACCCAAACTGCATAACTGTTAGTTCAGAACAGGATGTCTTAACATTTGTTATGACATCTGAAAACCTGTCTACTGATTTAGGTAAATGTGATCTTTTTGCAAAATGCTCAGATACACACTTATAAACAGCAACACCTGTATGACTCTATTTTTCTGCAAAGGTACCTAATGAATCAGTACATACTAAACTAGAATGTTATGACATTAGTCATGACATTCACACATAAACACACCTGGTTTTACCAAAAATGCAAGCCAATAACTAAACAACTACAGTTTCTAATACATTGCAGGGGTTCCCAGAGACGTATTGCAATCAAAACCAAGTGCTAAAGCTCAAGGAATACTCAAGAACAGAACCACGGTTTGCATGATTTTTTCATAATCGTAACTCATATTTCATGCATAATTAACATGTTCTAATCCTTGTTTTGTATTGTTTGAACTCATACGAAGCTGATGGTATAGTTTAATTGCATTATAATGCCCAGAATCATAAAACGCCATTGATGAAATCTAGGGTTCTTGAGCTCTCAGATTAGGGCTTTATTACCCAGGAAAAATTGAGACCCCTAATGCCTATGGTTGGAATCGTCAAGGCCAGACGAACACAAAGCTACCATCGCGAAATATTTATATAGCCTGTAGGGCTATTCGCTATTTTTCCTCATGATTTTTTGTGAGGGTTAAAACCCCCCGCTATCTAACTCTGTTTTTACAGGCAAATGAGGAAGACGAAGGACGTGGTGATGTGCTATTGGACAATTCAAATGGCGCGCATTTTCGTTTGTTTTACAGTACATGCACTAATGTTTTATATATTATAATTGCTTGTTGTTATATTATCAAATGCGTGCAAATGGCCTGGTGGTGGATGCGTTGGCTGGTAACCATTGGGACCTGGGTTCGAGTCCCAGGTCCACCAAAATTCCTATATTATTTTGTTTAACATGATCACATGCAGGGAAACAAAAGCGTTCTACCATGTATCTCCAGGCATCCAAGCGCCAAGTGGCCTTAAGCATCAATCCAATGGTCATGATTGGAAGACCATGGTATTCCCAGTCAAAGCATGCGTGGACAATTTCCAGAAAGTCAAACGTGGCTTGGTAGCTTAATGGGCCAGAATTACTTCCAAACCTCCAAAAAGGCCCAGCACCCCCCTGGTTTCTTTATTCTTCCCTTTTTTAATTTCCATTTAATCTTTTCATTAATTATTATTATTATTATTAGTATTTAATTAACAGATTAATTATTTTCACAATAAATTCAGAAACCTAAAATGTTATTTATTTTTATTATTTATTAATTTCACTATTAATTATTTTTTGTAAATGAATTCTAAATATAATTAGTTTAGTTAATTAGGTTAGCTTTGACTTTTTTCACAATAAATAAAATCAATCTAGAATTAGGTTTTTTTCTTTTGACAATTTTAATCCTTTTTTATTTTCATTAAGACCTAAAAAACTAAAAAATACTTTTTTCTTGTAATTATTTAATCAATTAGTAAATTAGGTTTAATATTAATTAATTGCAAAAAGGACCAAAATTCCATTCTTTTCTCAAAAAGGGTCAAAACCCTAAGACTTTTCCCGATTCAATTTTTCTCGCGCATGTTTATTCTCGATTCCTATTTTGATCATATTTATGTAATTGCTCCGGGGATGTAATAGATAATTAGGACTTTTATCGCTTTCTTTAATTTCTCGCATTTACTTTCCAAGGGTTATGTTTTTGGAGATGTAAATACCCGACGCCTTGTAATAGCGTAGATTTACTTTCCGCAATTTACTTTCCGCACAATTATTAACTGTTAACTATGCATGACAAGACTTACCTGAAAATTAAAATCAACTCGTAGCTCACCATGATACATGTGCAAAGATAACATAACTGAAACATGACACACTTGCACATGCCACTCCTAGGGTACGCCTCACTTGGTTGCCTCGAGGTGGTAATTAAGTATAGGGTGTTTTAGAGGTCACCCTCCTGTCTAAAGATCCAGTTGCCTCGAAACGGTTGCCACGGATAAAAAAGGATCTAGGACATTAGGGTTACCGCTAAGGGGTGCTACTATTGCTTTGGTGACCACATGTGTCCCTCTAATCGAATTGACCCGAATAACTCCAATGACGGTGCTACCTACTTCTCAATAGTGGGATAGTACTGTCTAAAGGACATTTACACAGCTTAATTCCTTTGAGTAGGTAGATTTCTCCTGGGTACTTGCTCTTTCAAAAAACAAAAACACTTTTCGCACCTACACTTTCAAACAAAAGTTTTCAAACAAATACTTCATACACTCTTGAGGACTGATACAAGAGTTACCTAGAAGTTTTTCAAACAAACTTTTTCAAAACCCACAAACACAAGAAAAGCAAACTCTTTTGAAAACATAGTGAGCAAGTACCTAAGAGCCCGTGGATAACCACAGATAGAAAGGGTGCTAACACCTTCCCTTTCTATAATCTACCTCCCGAACCGAGAAACATCTCGAAAAGGAATTTTGTTGTGCTTTTGTTCTTTCCTTGTTGGAGAACATAAAAGACGGAGGCGACTTTGGCTTACCGCGACATTTCGCGAACCAGCATTCCAAAACAGTCAGTTCTATTTCCACCGATCACAGAACTGGCGACTCTGCTGGGGACTCTTAATAAGTGAGGTGTACCTTAGGATTAGACCACTCTTATGTTTTCAATTGTATGCCTTATTTGCTTTAATATTGTGGGCTTGCATCAGAGTTCTATAGTTCCTAACCCGGATCTGGGGGATACCCTGTAGAAGTAGAAACAAATTGTGAGGGAACTGTGCGGGGTATACCGACATGGTTGAAGCAGTTGCTACATTGATGTGGCACTTTGGTGAGTACCGGTAACCCTTGAGTCAAGTCAAGGAGAGTACGGGGCCGCCGCGTGGTGTCGTGAAGCATCAACTGACCTTAGGAACCTTACTTGACCATCCTGGCCTCTTTAGGGGTAGTGAGATGACCGACTTTGGTGCAGTCCGAAGTTGGTAGATACTCGATACTACACTCATTGAGGGTTGTTTTCTTGGAATATTTTGGTCGCCAGTTCAGTGGATAAACCGAAACAATGAACATAGAAAACAACCCAATGATATTGAGCTCCTTAGAACCCGGTTACTTTTGATAGGACAGGTTTTGAGCCAACCAACTTCAAGAGGGTAGTACCTAAACTTCATGCTGGCCTAAACTCTAAGGGTTATCTGGTGTGACTTGTGTGCCTTATCATGTTTGCTTTTTGTGAATACTTGTGGTGTGTCTTTATCATAACATCATAACATCATAAAGCATCATATGCATTTACTAACCACTTCAAGGGTTCGAATCTTCATCTTTGTTCTTGTTTTGTAGGACAAGGAAACTATCCGCAGAAAAACAATTCAGATCAACCTTGTAAGGATCCCTCCTCAGCTTAAGGAGTTTACATCCAGGATTCCCGAGAACTCTTCCTTCAGTGAAAGGCATGGTAGACTCATCAGCTTGGTCAACACCAACATTGAATAAGATATGATAAAAGTTCTCTTCCAGTTCTTTGACCCCCTGCACCACTGTTTTACTTTCCCAGATTATCAATTAGTGCCTACTTTGGAAGAGTTTTCTCAACTTCTGAAGGTTCCTATTCTTAGTCAACTACCCTACAACGGTACGGAAAAGGAACCAAAACTTGAAGAGGTTGCTCAAGCATTACGTCTACAACCATCTGATATCAAGGGGCATTGGGAAATCAGAAGTGGTATCAAAGGATTCTTGGAAAAGTTCCTGTTTGAGAAAGCACAAGAATGTTGGAATTCTCTTGACCTACAAGCCTTTGAAGAAATTGTGGCACTCCTTTTCTATGGGTTGGTGTTGTTCCCGAATCCGGATCAGCTTATAGATATCAATGCTGTCAAGATTTTCATGTCCAGGAATCCCATACCTACATTGCTTGGGGACATCCTCCACTCATGTTACACTCGAACCATGAGAAAAAGAGGTGTTCTCATGTGCTGCACTCCTCTCCTGGCAAGGTGGTTTATTTCGCACCTTCCACAATCAGCTTT
This sequence comes from Vicia faba, assembly GCA_948472305.1. Classification (NCBI taxonomy): domain Eukaryota; kingdom Viridiplantae; phylum Streptophyta; class Magnoliopsida; order Fabales; family Fabaceae; genus Vicia; species Vicia faba. The sequence continues at coordinate 1,123,963,887 of OX451735.1, forward strand.
GAAGAACGAGCGGGGTTTGAGATGGTCGCAACGATTAATGACTCTTACACATTCTGATATACATTGGTGTTCTCGGTCCAGAGAAAATGTCACTATCATTGATCGTTGCGGAGAATTTCCTAATGTTCCTTTACTTGGAATTAGAGGACACATTACTTACAACCCATGTCTGGCTTTGAGGCAATTTGGATATGCTCGGAGGGATGGCCCTCATGACATGCTGATTCCTGACATAGTTTTTGACTTCGACAATGATACGCAAGGACTTCGCCAGAGGTTTATCAGAGCTTGGAGGAGGCCTAACAAGGTGGATAGTAAGACATTGGGGCACAAGAACTCCATCCCCCTTGAGCCTTATCTCAAGTGGGTACGAGCCTGCTCCCAGAAGCTTGTGATGCCATACCCTCATGTTCTCCCCGTGATCAAAGAGCCAATTATGGAAGGAGAGGTCCCGTACACCATTCAACATCTAGACATGCCAACATCTTGGGAAGAAATGCAGAAGAGCTGGATCCAACTCAAGGAAGAACGAAATTCTCTTGAAGCCAGTCTACATGCCAGTGAGAAGAAGGTCTTGGAGTTCACCCGCCTACTTCACGAGGAAAGGACCCTCAACACTTACATCGCTCCAAAGAGGATGTGCAGTATCTTTTGGGATTAAGTATTTTGTAATATTTCGCCCATGAGGCATTGATGTACTAAACAAATTATTTATTAATATAATGTGTGTTCCTTTTTTGTCTACAATGAATTTGAACTTTCGAACCCTTGAATGCATTGCATAAATAGCATACCATGCATCATGTGCATAACAAGTACTCTTTTTTACAGGTCACTCATTCTTCTCCGCTGTTTGTTTCACGCAATCATCATGACTTCTGAACCTACTACTGAACAAGCCATCAAGGCCCTCCAGGCCCAGAACGCCCAGTTTCAAGAGTTGGTAATGAGCCTAGCCCAGGGTCAACAGGAGTTGAAGACTCTGATTCTGAAGAAGAAGAAGAAGAAGAGGACTGTGCTATTCAACACTGGACGCAGATTCGGGAATCGACTGCAAAATGAGGCTGATCTGGCTACTTCCTCTGTAGGGAAGGACAATCCCCAAGAGAGAAGGGTTCCTAGTCCCGTGGTCTCCGACAAAGAGACGGATTACAATGATGAACAGTACCCTCCTGCTGAGGACAGGTACAAGTAGCTGGAGGATCGCTTAAGTGCTATGGAGATTCAACATGTGCCCGGGTTGGACTTTGGAGACCTAGGCTTATCCTCTGGGGTGGTGATCCCCCATAAGTTCAAGGCACCTACTTTTGCAAAGTACGACGGAGCTTCCTGTCCTAAGCTGCATCTCAGATCATATGTAAGGAAGATCCAACCTTATACAGCTGACAAGAATTTGTGGATCCATTTCTTCCAGGATAGTCTTTCAGAGACTCAACTCAAATGGTTCTATCAGCTGGATGGAGCCAGTATTCGTAACTGGGAGGACTTGGCTACTGCGTTCTATAAGCAGTATCAGTATAATTTCGACCTCGCTCCTACGCATGCCCAACTCTAGGGTATGTCACTAGGGACGGGTGAAGGATTTAAAGAATATGCTCAGAAGTGGAGAGACCTGGATGGAAGGGTGCAGCCACCTCTAACTGATTGTGAACTTGTGGATATGTTCTTGGGGACCTTGTCTGGTCCGTTCTTCAACCATCTGATTGGAAATTCTTCTGCTGGGTTTACAGATCTGATCTTGACTGGTGAGAGAATAAAAGTTGGTATCAAGTCTGGGAAGATACAAAAAGGTGCCTCCTCGAGCTCTGAAAAGAAGCCCTTCAAGAAAGAATCTAGTGTTGTTTATGGTTCAAGGAGACAAAATAAACCGGAACGCCGCCAAGCTGTCAACGCGGTGGTAATTTCAAAGCCTGCTGCTGCTCCTCAGCAATATAACCAACCAAGGGGTGAGAGACCTAAAAGGCAGTTTACTCGGCTCAGTATGACCTTGTCCCAGATATTGCCACAGTTACTGTCAACCAATCTGGTAACTATAAAAGAAGCTCTGAAGGTTGTAAACACAACATCTCCAAAGTACAATCCCAATGCCCGCTGCGCTTATCACTCTGAAATCCCGGGGCACACTACGGATGATTGTTGGGCGCTGAGGAATAAGGTTCAGGACCTTATTGATGCTAAAGAGATAGAGTTCGAGGCACCCGAAAGGCCCAATGTTGTGACTGCTCCCATGCCCAAGCATGGAGCGAATGTTGTGGAGGAAGACCTGTATGTAGCCTCTGTGGATGATATTGTTACTCTGTTGTTGACTATCAAAAGGAACCTGTTGCTAGCCGGTTTATTTCCGGGATGTAGTAAAGGTTGCCATCTATGTTCTGTTTCACCTGCTGGTTGTCCTTTGTTGAAGTCAGGCGTCCAAAACCTGATGGATAACAAAGAGATCTTGTTCGAGAAGATTGTTGTTCTTGCTACCCCTATCGAAGAAGTGTCCATTGTTACTATTTTCAACAACTCTCCTAAGGCTCCCTCAAAGCAGCCTGTCAAAATCATGTCTACTCAGAAGGTTGCGCCTATAATCATCACTGTTCCGGGGCCCATCCCCTATACATCCGACAAAGCTGTCCCTTGGCACTATGGGGCTAATGTTTATGTGCTTGGAGTTAAACAAGAGTTTGATACTAGTACCAACGTCAGTAACATCACCGGGCCTGCTAAAGTCACCCGTAGTGGCAGACTCTTCTCACCAGATATTGCGCCACCAACTATCCAGAGACCTATTGTTATCACACCTGCAAGTGTGCCTGCTTCCCTCCCTGACCAGGTTCCTATTTCTACCCCTGCTGCCGAGTTATCTGACGCTCAGGGCAAAGGGATCGCTACTGATATGCCTGCCCAGACGGAGGCACCGAAGACAACCACTGTTGAAGCTTCCAAGCAGGAGATGGAAGAGATTCTTAAGATTATCAAGAAGAGTGATTTCAACGTAGTTGAGCAGCTGGGGCACACCCCATCTAAAATTTCTATGCTATCACTGTTGTTGTGTTCAGAGGCCCATGCCAAGGCCCTGATTACCTTCCTGAAGATGGCCCACGTGCCACAAGAGACGTCAGCTGATCAGTTTACCGATCGTGTGGCCAACTTAACTTCTGATAATGGTTTTGGTTTCTCCGACGCTGATCTGACTGCTAAGGGGAAGAACCATAACGACGCCCTACATGTCTCCATTGAGTGCAGGGGCACTACTCTTGCCCATGTGTTGGTTGACACTGGCTCCTCGTTGAACGTATTGCCCAAGAAAGCTCTAGATAGGCTGGATTGCAAGGGTTTGGAACTAAAGCCAAGTAACATTGTCGTTCGGGCCTTTGACGGGTCCAAAAGGATGGTACATGGTGAGGTTGATATTCCAATCAGGGTCGGTTCTCAGGTCTTTGATTCTACTTTCTACGTGATGGACATCCGACTGTCCTATTCTTGTTTGCTGGGTCGCCCTTGGATCCATAAGGCTGGAGCTGTGACCTCCACACTACATCAGAAGCTGAAATACCCAGTCAGGGGGAAGATTGTGACAGTTCAGGGGGAGGAAGAATACATGGTCAGCCACCTCAACTCGTTCTGGTACATAGAAATGGATGGGGAATTCATTGAGACCCCCTTTCAACACTTTAAAGAGGTGCCTCAGACGCTGGCATCAGCAGAGACTGTGATCGAAGATTCTCCTTTGAAGATGGCTTCCTTAAAGGATGCCCGGGCTGTGGTTGAGAAGGGTGAGTGTGCAAACTGGGGCCGACTTCCTGATTTCACTCCGAAGACTGACAAGTTTGGTTTGGGTTTCACTGCAGAAGCTCAGAGGGCTGTTCGTAAGGCAAGGATTGGAAGACCTTCTGTATTCATCACCAACCCGGGAGTAAATGCTATTGAAGGCGACGTGGAGGAATCTGAATTCGACAGCTGGATCTACCCAACGACCAATGGTGGACCAAGCAACTGGACTGCGAAAGACTTCATACCTATTACTTTTGTCACTCAGTAATGAACTCCTTTGTTTGAATTTGTAAACAGACAATAATTTGAAACTTTATGGTCCGGTGTCTTACCCGGGGCACCGTGGCTTCTTTTATGAGGGCTTTTGTGTGTCATTTTCATATATCATTAATAAAAGCATTGGACGTTTTTTTTGCATTTCAAATCTTGCGCTCCTTTTCTTTCTTTATTATATATATTGCAAAACAGCTATATTTACACACACTCACATATACAGGTTCCAATCCACTCTAGATCTCACTGGTAACGACTCTGCTACTGCCAGTTATGACTTCGAGAATCCGATCAACTTAGCCGAAGACGAAGGTGAAGATGATTGCGAAGTGCCTGGTGAGCTTGCAAGACTGCTACTCCAGGAAGAGAGAGCCATTCAGCCACATGAAGAGCCAGTGGAAACGGTTAATCTGGGTACTGAGACAAACAAAAAGGAAGTCAAGATTGGTGCCAATCTGGAGTCTAGCGTGAAACAACGGTTGATTCAGATGCTGCATGACTACGTGGAAATCTTTGCCTGGTCTTACGAAGATATGCCTGGGTTGGACACCGACATTGTGGTTCATCACCTGCCTACAAAGGAAGACTGTCCTCCGGTAAAACAGAAAGTTCGCCGTATGCATCCAGAGATGTCCGAGAAAATCAAAGCTGAGGTTATGAAACAATTCGACGCCGGTTTTCTAGCAGTAACTTCTTACCCTCAGTGGGTTGCTAATGTGGTTCCAGTGCCGAAGAAAGATGGTAAGGTCAGAATGTGTGTCGACTACAGGGATTTGAACAGGGCGAGCCCTAAGGATGATTTCCCCCTGCCCCATATCGACGTTCTGGTCGACAATACTGCTCAGCACAAGGTATTCTCCTTCATGGACGGTTTCTCCGGGTATAATCAGATCAAGATGGCTCCTGAAGACATGGAGAAGACCACTTTTGTTACTCAGTGGGGCACCTTTTGCTACAAGGTCATGCCTTTTGGGTTGAAAAATGCTGGGGCGACCTACCAACGTGCCATGGTTGCTCTGTTTCATGATATGATCCATCATGAAATCGAAGTATACGTCGATGATATGATTGCAAGGTCCCAAACTGAGGAGGAACACCTTGACCATCTACAGAAGTTGTTTGACCGTCTGAAGTTGTACAAGCTGAGGTTGAACCCGAACAAGTGCACCTTTGGGGTGAGATCTGGAAAATTGCTAGGCTTCATCATAAGCGACAAAGGTATACAAGTGGACCCTGCCAAAGTGAAAGCCATACAAGAGATGCCAGTTCCCAAGACAGAGAAAGACGTCAGAGGCTTTCTAGGACGGCTGAACTACATTGCCCGATTCATCTCACATCTAACTACTACCTGTGAACTAATCTTCAAGCTACTGAAAAAAGATCAAGTAGTACGTTGGAACGATGAATGTCAGGCCGCTTTCGAAATAATCAAAGAGTATCTCCAAGAGCCACCCATTCTTATGCCACCGGTTGAAGGGAGACCTTTGATCTTATACTTGACAGTACTTGACAGCTCAATGGGGTGTGTGTTGGGGCAGCATGACGAGTCTGGCCGAAAAGAGCACGCTATTTATTACTTTAGCAAAAAGTTTACCGACTGTGAGACCCGATACTCACTGCTCGAGAAAACTTGTTGCGCTTTGGTATGGGTTGTTCGCCGGCTGAGACAATATATGTTGACCCACACTACTCTGTTGATTTCAAAAATGGATCCAATCAAGTACATCTTCGAAAAGCCTGCCTTGTCCGGAAGAATAGCGAGATGGCATATGATCTTGACGGAATATGACATCCAGTACACGAATCAAAAAGCAATCAAGGGAAGTGTATTGGCAGACCATTTGGCACATCAGGCAGTGGATGACTACCAGTCGATGAATTTTGAATTTCCAGACGAGAATATCATGGTGGTGACGGATTGTGAAGTACTTGGACCGGATGAAGGACCTGAGGAAGGATCCCGATGGTCTATGCACTTTGATGGAGCCTCGAACGCTTTGGGTAATGGCATTGGCGCTGTGATCATATCTCCAAAAGGCTCTCATACTCCACTTACCGCCCGACATCGTCTGTGAAGACCCAGTCCAAGACATCAGATGTCATAGCTGTTTTAAAAGAAACTTGCAAAGAGCTGGATGCTAGAAAAAGGACCCTAGAAATTCTAATTGCCAGGCTAGAAAAGGAGGAAGCTGAAGAAAACAGAAGGGAAGAAGGTGTAGAAGCTGAAGGTCATCTCAACATTGAAGAAACTAGCTCCTCTGAGTCTGATGACAGTGCTTGAAGGTTGGTTGCTGTTTGGTGGTGTTGCTGGTTGGTGCTGATATCTGGTGGAGTTTGGAAGTGTATTCAGTTGTTTTCTGCTGCTGCTCTTATTATTTTGTTTTGGATAACTGTATAATTTTATGAACATGTATCTTTGGCCCATTTGTGGCTAAAGAGGGGGAGAATATTTTGGTACTTACTTAATTAGTACTTGACATTCTATTTTTCTGCTGTCACTTATTTCTGCTGCTATCTATCTCTGATTGCTTAGGGTCTTTAGCCAAAAATCTGCCAAAGGGGGGAGTTTGTAGGTGTTTAGGTATTGGCTTGCATTTTTGGTAAATCCCAAGTGTATGTGTGAATGTCATGACTGATGTCATAACATTCTAGTTTAGTTTGTACTGACTCATTAGGTACCTTTGCAGAAAAATATTGTAATTCAAGTACTGATGTTTATAAGTGTGTATCTGAGCATTTTGCAAAATGATCACATTTTGCTAAATCAGTAGACAGGTTTTCTCAGATGTCATAACAGATGTTATGACATCCTGTTCTGAACTAACAGGTTTGCAGGTTGGATAAGTCTGAGTTTTTTTAGGAAAATAACTCAGTCTTTCCTGAATAGAATCCTGCGTTTTCTGAGGGGTAACCTAGCTCAACCCTAACCTGGTTAATAAAGTCCTGTGACCTGGTCTTTAGGTCAAACGGAATTAACCCTAGGTTTTTGTGGAAACCCTAACTGAAGCTGCAGCTGCTATATATTCAACAGAGCTGCTGTTTTTCGATGCATCCCTTTTTATTGATTAGAAGATCATTTGTAATCTGTATAGGTTTGATTATTGTACTCCAAGCAATTATCATTGTGATAAGTGACTTGGAATAGGTTTCTAATTGTAAGGGTTGTGTAGCACTCAAAGCTTTGAAGCAAGAGTGTTTGAATGTTCCTTGACTAAAGCTGTGAAGCAGAGTCAAGTTAGCTGTGTGGATCACTCAAAGCTGTGAAGCAAGAGTGATTGTGTGTGGCTTGATTAAAAAGCTGTGAAGCTTAATCAAGTGTTTGTTTTTGAAGAGTGTCTTCATCAATTCTTAAGTCAAATTGGTTTATGTATCACTGCTGTGATTGAGGGGGAGTGAGTAGGAACTCAGGTTTAAGTTGTACTTAGATTGGAATTGCATTGGGTAGGCCTTAAGTGAAGGATATAAACTGGTTGGTTTATTCCTTAATTAACATCTCTTATAGTGGATTTCCTCCCTGGCTTGGTAGCCCCCAGAGTAGGTGTTGTTGCACACTGAACTGGGTAAACAATTGACTGTGTTCTTTATTGTTTTTGTATTTACTGTCATATAGTAAGTCAGATACAGTGTCATAACATTGAACGTGACATTGAGTATCTGCAGCCAGAATTTCAATTGGCATCAGAGCAGGCACCCTGCCTGTATTACTGGGTGAGATCTAGGGATATCACTTTCTGGCACTATGGACAAAGAAGGAGTTTTTGGAAATAGACCACCCATTCTGGATGGAACTAATTATGACTACTGGAAACCTCGTATGATTGCCTTCCTAAAATCTCTGGACAAAAAGGCTTGGAGAGCTGCTGACAAAGGATGGATTCATCCCACCATAACTGAGAAAGATGGGACAATCAGTCTGAAGCCTGAGGAAGATTGGAGTAAAGAAGAAGATGAGTTAGCTCTGGGAAATTCAAAAGCTTTAAATGCCATGTTCAATGGAATTGATAGAAACATTTTCAGACTAGTACATCAATATGAACTGGCCAAGGAAGTTTGGGACACTCTCAAAACTACTCATGAGGGCACTTCCAAAGTAAAAATGTCAAGGCTTCAGATGTTGACCACCAAGTTTGAGAATCTAAAAATGATGGAAGATGAAACCATTCATGAGTTTCACATGAACATCTTGGAGATTGCCAACACCTCAGGAGCACTGGGAGAAAAGATGTCAGAAGAAAAACTGGTAAGGAAGATTCTCAGATCCTTGCCTAAAAGATTTGCAATGAAGGTAACTGCCATAGAGGAAGCCCAGGACATCAGCAAGTTGAAAGTGGATGAACTTATTGGGTCTCTTCAGACTTTTGAGATGGGGATCACTGATAATGGTGACAAGAAGAACAAAAGCATAGCACTTGTATCCAACACTGATGTTGAAAATAAGGAGGATGAAGAAGAAAATATATCAGAAGCTATTGCCATGCTTGGAAGACAGTTCAACAAGCTCATCAAAAGAATGGATCCAAAGTCAAGGTCTAATGTTCATAACATTCCCTCTAACATTGACAGTTCCAGCAGAATACCAACGTCAGAAGATAAGGGAAACCAAGGCAGAGGTATTCAATGCCATGGATGTGAAGGATATGGACATATTCGAGCTGAATGTCCTACCTTTCTTAAGAAACAAAAGAAATGAATGACTGTTACTTGGTCTGACTATGATTCAGAAAGTAATTCTGAAGAAGAATCTGCCAAACTAGATACTGCTCTAACTAGTGTTTGTACTTCTGAAAGTGACACTAGTGATGAAGAAGTGACATTTGAAGAACTGGCTGATACCTACAAGAAATTGTGTATCAGAAGTGCTGAAGTCTGTGTGCAGAATGAGAAACAATCAAAACTCATTATAAAGCTGGAGGCGGAAAAAAGGGCAGATCTTGAAACTATAAGTCACCTAGAAGGGGAAGTTCAATTACTGAACTCACAACTGAACCAAATGACCAAATCTGTCAAGATGTTGACCAATGGAACAGACAAATTGGAAGAGATCCTTCAGGTTGGACAAAATGTGGGAAATAAATCTGGACTAGGATTTATGGAAGCAAAGAAATCTGGTACTGGTAAGCAAATGTCAAAACAGATGTCTCAACACAACTCTCAACATCAGGAACAGAGACATATGAAGAAAAGGTACCAAAGATGGAGATGTCATCATTGTGGGAGATATGGCCACATAAAGCCCTTCTGCTTCAGACTACATGGATATCCTAATCAGAACTCAGGTGTCAAACCTAAGTCTAAAAAGGTACCACATGCTCCTAAATGGAAGAAAAAGGCTACTGCACTAATAGCTCACACTTCCCTGAGGGTCTCTGCAAAGGAAGACTGGTACTTTGACAGTGGATGTTCCAGACACATGACTGGGATCAAGAACCTCCTCAATAATGTTAAGCCTCACACCACCAGTTTTGTGACCTTTGGAGATGGTGCTAAAGGTGAAGTCAAAGGAGTTGGTAATTTGGACTGTCCTGGAGTTCCAAGTCTGAATAAAGTACTGCTGGTAAAAGGGTTGACTGCTAATCTCATTAGTATCAGTCAATTATGTGATCTAGGATTCAAGGTCAACTTCTCAAGATCTGAATGTCTAGTAATTAATGAAAAACTAGAAGTTGTAATGAGAGGAATCAGATCCAAAGATAACTGCTACTTGTGGCAGCCTGAGAACACTGATATCTCCACTATGTGTCCAATTATCAAAGAAGAAAAAGAGATGAAACTGTGGCAGCATAAGCCTGGTCCCCTTCATCTAAGAAGAATGAAAAGAGCTATTTCTATGGAAGCAGTCAGAAGAACTCCAAAACTACAGGATGATAATATCTGTGATGTGGCAAGTAAACTTGAAGAAGGATGTGTTGTCAGAACCATAAGTCATCTTGACAAGGATGTTGGAAATAACAAGTCTAATAAATTCTGTTTCCCTGAAGAAATGAGGCTTGAAGTCTCCTCTCCTATAACTCTCCATCAAAATGGACTGGACAAACAGAAAATTATTCAAGAATCAACCAGAACTATGATTCATATCAAAAGAATGCCTTCCCAATTCTGTGCGGAAATAGTTGCTGCTAGGAAAAACTGTTCTCAAAACATCTGGTCAAAACAGATGCTCCCTGAGTACAATGTCACACAAGATGTTGTGACATTGTGTTGTGACAATCTGAATACAATCAACATTTCCTTGAAACCTATTGACTTTGAAGAGAAGAAGTCATTTGAACTGGAACATAGTTTCTCTAAGCTTCAGCTGACTGATTCTTCTACCAAGGCTCTTGTTGGAAATAAACTTGAAAATTTGAGGGGCAGGTTGGGTATTCACCAACATAAGAGTTTATAGCAATTAATTTTGCTTAAAACAAAGGTTGAAGGAATTAATTTTATTAAGTCTATCTTTAGTGGGTTAATCATATACTTTCATAATTCTTTCAAAATCTTTAAGAAGTTGAAAAGACTCCCTTTTACCCCCTACCTCTCTCGTCCTTGCAACCTATTTCCTCCTCTCAATCAAAGATTTTTCTCAAACTGCTGCCATTACTCAAAGTCAATCAAAATGTCTCAGACATCGTCTTCAACCATGGCAACTTCGTCATCCTCATCATCGTCATCATCTGACCAAGATTCTAGGGCAATCACCACATGCATAGAATCTGAAGTTCTTGAGGTCACTCCTCTCAGAGAGATGGCAACTGACCCAGCCAAAGTCAAAAATCTCAGAACCAGACATGCAGGAAGAGCTCAAGCTACAGCCTCTGGTAAATCTTCTCATCCTTCGTCTTCTGTACCTAATAGAGAAGGATCAGTTCAAGTTCACCAAGCTATTGCTAGGCTGGTTACTAGTATACTGAGTGGCAACCAATCTGTACCGGGGATTTCTGTCCCTTTAAATCAATCAGAAAGTCCAAATGTGGAAGTTTCTGAAAATGTAGATGTCACTGAGAATGTTGTGACACAAAAAGACAACATTCAGAACCCTTCAGAAAAGGCTGCTGATCCACCTATCATTGATGTGGATGAGGATTACTCAGATAATGATCTGATTGCTAATGTGAACCCTAACATAGCTAGGAGATTGATGAAAAGAAAGAGTAGTCAGAATGATAAACCTAATGCTAAGAAGTCCAAGGCTGAAGGCATGGCTGAGAAAAGTATTCAGACAAAAGGGAAGAAGGCCCAGGTGCATACTGCTAGACAACCAATCTCTAAGAAGAGAAAAGAACCTGAATCTTCTGATTCTGATGAGGAATCAGAATTTGAGATTGATATTGAAGAAACTCCTATCAGAAGGAAGCTCCCCTCCAGCAAAATTGCTAGAGTGCCTGAAGTGCCAACAGACAACATCTCTTTTCATCATCCTGACAATGCAAACAGATGGAAGTATGTTTGCTTAAAGAGAATAGCCTTAGAGAGAGAACTCAACAATGATGCCTTGGAGTGCAAAGACATCATGGACCTGATCAAGAATGTTGGACTAATGAAGACAGTGATAAAGTTTAACAAATGTTATAAAAATCTGGTCAAGGAGTTTGTAGTGAACTTGTCTAATGATTGTGCTGATGGAAGGTCAGCTGACTTTGAAAGTGTTTTTGTTAGAGGAAGAAGGGTCAAGTTCTCTACATCAGAAATCAACAAGTTTCTTGGAAGAACAAATGAGGACTGTCCTGATCTAGAGGCAACTGACAATGAAGTTTGTCAAACCATCACAGCCAGGCAAGTAAAGTGCTGGCCCTTGAAAGGCAAGCTGAATGCTAGTAAACTCAGCAAGAAATTTGCCATCTTGCATAAAATAGGTGCAGCCAACTGGGTGCCTACAAATCATAAATCAACTATCTCCACAGGATTGGGGAGATTTATTTATGCTGTGGGAACCAAGACTGCTTTTGACTATGGCAGGTACATCTTTGAACAAACTTTAAAGCATGCTGGCAGTTATGCTGTCAAAGGACCAATTGCCTTTCCCTCCCTCCTTTGTGGAATCATCCTTGCACAATACCCTGATATCCTTGTGGCAAGAGATACAGTCTGCAAAAGAGCTCCTGCCCTTGGCTTGCACTACAAACTGTTTCAGGGATCTCATGCTCCAGACATTGTCATAACATCAGCTGAGACATCGTCTGTGAAGACCCAGTCCAAGACATCAGATGTCATAGCTGTTTTAAAAGAAACTTGCAAAGAGCTGGATGCTAGAAAAAGGACCCTATAAATTCTAATTGCCAGGCTAGAAAAGGAGGAAGCTGAAGAAAACAGAAGGGAAGAAGGTGTAGAAGCTGAAGGTCATCTCAACATTGAAGAAACTAGATCCTCTTAGTCTGATGATAGTGCTTGAAGGTTGGTTGTTGTTTGGTGGTGTTGCTGGTTGGTGCTGATATCTGGTGGAGTTTGGAAGTGTATTCAGTTGTTTTCTGCTGCTGCTCTTATTATTTTGTTTTGGATAACTGTATAATTTTATGAACATGTATCTTTGGCCCATTTGTGGCTAAAGAGGGGGAGAATATTTTGGTACTTACTTAATTAGTACTTGACATTCTATTTTTCTGCTGTCACTTATTTCTGCTGCTATCTATCTCTGATTCCTTAGGGTCTTTAGCCAAAAATCTGCCAAAGGGGGGAGTTTGTAGGTGTTTAGGTATTGGCTTGCATTTTTGGTAAATCCCAAGTGTATGTGTGAATGTCATGACTGATGTCATAACATTCTAGTTTAGTTTGTACTGACTCATTAGGTACCTTCGCAGAAAAATATTGTAATTCAAGTACTGATGTTTATAAGTGTGTATCTGAGCATTTTGCAAAATGATCACATTTTGCTAAATCAGTAGACAGGTTTTCTCAGATGTCATAACAGATGTTATGATATCCTGTTTTGAACTAACAGGTTTGTAGGTTGGATAAGTCTGAGTTTTTTTAGGAAAATAACTCAGTCTTTCCTGAACAGAATCCTGCGTTTTCTGAGGGGTAACCTAGCTCAACCCTAACCTGGTTAATAAAGTCCTGTGACCTGGTCTTTAGGTCAAACGGAATTAACCCTAGGTTTTTGTGGAAACCCTAACTGAAGCTGCAGCTACTATATATTCAACAGAGCTGCTGTTTTTCGATGCATCCCTTTTTATTGATCAGAAGATCATTTGTAATCTGTATAGGTTTGATTATTTTACTCCAAGCAATTATCATTGTGATAAGTGACTTGGAATAGGTTTCTAATTGTAAGGGTTGTGTAGCACTCAAAGCTTTGAAGCAAGAGTGTTTGAATGTTCCTTGACTAAAGCTGTGAAGCAGAGTCAAGTTAGCTTTGTGGATCACTCAAAGCTGTGAAGCAAGAGTGATTGTGTGTGGCTTGATTAAAAAGCTGTGAAGCTTAATCAAGTGTTTGTTTTTGAAGAGTGTCTTCATCAATTCTTAAGTCAAATTGGTTTATGTATCACTGCTGTGACTGAGGGGGAGTGAGTAGGAACTCAGGTTTAAGTTGTACTTAGATTGGAATTGCATTGGGTAGGTCTTAAGTGAAGGAGATAAACTGGTTGGTTTATTCCTTAATTAACATCTCTTATAGTGGATTTCCTCCCTGGCTTGGTAGCCCCCAGAGTAGGTGTTGTTGCACACTGAACTGGGTAAACAATTGACTGTGTTCTTTATTGCTTTTGTATTTACTGTCATATAGTAAGTCAGATACGGTGTCATAACATTGAACGTGACATTGAGTATCTGCAGCCAGAATTTCAGGCGAGATCAGACCTACGGCATCCAACGGGAATCGTTTCATCCTGGTGGTGATTGATTACTTTACGAAGTGGGTTGAAGCAACTTCCTTTGCTACCGTAACCAAGAATGTCGTGGCATGGTTCATTTGGCATAACCTGATCTGTCGATACGGTGTACCAGAGAGGATCATTATGGACAATGATACCAATCTTAACAATAAGATGATCACTGAGCTCTGCGAGCAATTCAAGATACAACACCACAACTCTTCTCCTTACCGGCCGAAGATGAATGGGGCTGTAGAAGCGGCAAATAAGAACATTAAGAAGATTGTGCAGAAGATGAAAGTGACCTACAAAGATTGGCACGAGATGTTGCCGTTTTCTCTTCATGGGTACCGTACCTCAGCACGGACGTCAACAGGGGCAACACCCTTTTCTTTGGTATATGGAATGGAGGTACTCTTACCCATCGAAGTTTAGATACCCTCTCTCCGGAACATGAAGGATGCAGGTTTGAGCGAAGATGACTGGATCCAAACTCGGCTTGATCAATTAAACCTAATTGACGAAAAGAGACTCACTGCTATTTGTCATGGTCAGACGTACCAAAAACGGATGATTAAGGCATTTAACAAGAAAGTCAGAAGACAAGAGTATCAAGTTGGGGACCTGGTAATCAAGCGCATCATTCTACCTCAAGGTGATCCCAGGGGCAAATGGACCCCCACATACGAAGGGCCATTTGTGGTTAAGAATATCTTCTCAGGAGGTGCGATGATTCTAACTACCATGGATGGTGACGACCTTCCTCACCCCGCCAATGCAGACATAGTAAAAAAATACTACGCATGATTAAGGACCCGCTAGGTTGACACACCTAGGCAAAAATAAGGGCTTCCCGGCGAACCAAAAGGTTTCGGGCAAAAATAAGGGATGAAATGAAAAAAATCTGTACACCCGGCAAGTCGAAAACCTGAAAAGGCGGCTTGGGCAAAAATGGGTATCCCGGTGGACTGAAAACCCGAAAGGGCGGTCCAGGCAAAAGTTAGGGATAAGCGTAATACTATGTCTCATTGATCACCCTGCATCCAGACTTTGGTATCGACTATCAGGCTCGGACGGCACCAATCAGTCAACTTCATCTTCAACTAAGCAGCAAAGTGATGAGACGCTTGAAGACATAAAGGCGATAGCAGAGTTGGAACCCAGTGGGATTGTTCACGTAGCTGTTTTGTTTTCTTTTGTAAACTCTATTTTGTTCGGCGGTGTTCTCTTACTAAGACGTCAGCCTCTTGTACACAAAACACCTATTTACAGGCAAAATTTCAAAATCAATACAAATCCATTTTCCAGACAAATTGCCAATTGTTTTTCCTTTATCTGTTTTGTTTTCCAAAGAACGTCCAATGTTCATTTTTGATATATGCATTTGACATTAATTGCTGATCATAAATATTCGCATGCGAAACAAAGGACTAATTACGGGTGACATCAGAAACAGGGGCAATAATAATTGTCTAAGTGGTTTAGTTGCTTTGTCCGCCAAGGTACCAAGGTAGGTTCGGCTGAAGAACATAACCAAGATACCCTCACTCCCCGTAGAGTAAGACAAGATTCAGCAATACTCTCCCCAAGCAGAGTTGGTCTCCCATCAGCCCTAAAAAGGCACAATATCTCCAACAAGTCAGCAATACTCTCCCCTCAAGCAGAGTTAGTCTACTGTCAGCCCTAAGGAAGTTGGGTATCCCCAGAAGATCTCAATATTCTCCAGCAGAGTATACAGATATTCCTCAGCAAGCATCCCCGGCAGTCTTAATATAAGACTGTTCCCCGGCGGAATACAGACGCACCAGTGGAGCCATTTCCCCAGTGCAGTCCAAAAAGTTACCCCAGGAGAGTTGAACCGTCTCCCCAGTAGATTCTAGAAGCTTATCCCCTGCAGAGTATGAATGCATCTCTCCAGCCATATTCAGAGGTTATTCCCCACCAGAATCTAACTGGGTTATCCTCAGCAAATTGCAACGGGAAGATCGTCCTCGACGAAGTTCTTCCTATCCCCAGCAGAGTTCATCAAATTCCCCAACAAAGCTTATCAACGGAATCCCCAACGGAGTCTATCATTAAATTCTCAGCGAAGCATCTCTTTCCCACAGAGTAGTTCCCCGCAGAATAATCTCTTTGCCAGGTTTATTCCCCAACGGAGTCATCTTCTCCTACGGGCTTATTCTTGCAATCATCTTCGTTCATCATCCTCAGCGGAGACGAAGAACTCTACTCTTCAACATCAGCCCAGGATTCAACAAACTTCCTGGCATTCGTCAAGGATTTATTTTCTCAGACGAAGATACATTCATAAACATCACATTATCATACATCATGATACATGTATATACGCATCATAACATACAATCTCATTTATTCCCGAGAACATCATGACATCATGCATTTAATATATCATGACATTGCATAAAACTAATGTTTTTCCTTTTCAGGAAAAGGTCAATCAAAAGATAATATCATCAACTTTTGAAGTTCCAGATTTGATACCTGTATCTAGCCAGGGCATATCTGTGAGCAATTGATTGTAGATTCGATACCTGTATCCAGCCAGGAAAGCTATCTCGATCAACCTTTTGAAGTTCCAGATTCGATACCTGTATCTAGCCAGGGCATATCTGTGAGCGATTGATTGTGGATTCGACACCTGTATCTAGCAAGGAAAGTATCTACATGAAGAGTTTGAAGATCAATACTTGTAGCAGGCCAGGAAATTATCTTTCATTCTCAGGTCAGAGGTCTACACCTGTATCCATCCAGGAAATCTATCTCTACCAACCTTTTAAGTTCCAGATTCTATACCTGTATCTAGCCAGGGCATATCTGTGAGCGATTGATTGTAGATCTATACTTGTATCTAGCCAGGAAAGTATCTGCATGAAGAGTTTGAAGATCAATACCTGTAGCAAGCCAGGAAGTTATCTTTCATTCTCAGGTCAGAGATCTACACCTGTATCCAGCCAGGAAAGCTATCTCTGCCAACTTTTTGAAGTTCCAGATTCGATACCTGTATCTAGCCAGGGCATATCTGTGAGCGATTGATTGTAGATCTATACCTGTATCTAGCCAGGAAAGTATCTGCATGAGGAGATTGAAGATCAATACCTGTATCTAGCCAGGAAGCTATCTTTCATTCTCAGGTCAGAGGTCTACACCTGTATCCATCCAGGAAAGCTATCTCTACCAACCTTTTAAGTTCCAGATTTGATACCTGTATCTAGCCAGGGCATATCTGTGAGCGATTGATTGTAGATCTATACCTGTATCTAGCCAGGAAAGTATCTACATGAAGAGTTTGAAGATCAATACCTGTATCAAGCCAGGAAGTTATATTTCATTCTCAGGTCAGAGATCTACACCTGTATCCAGCCAGGAAAGCTATCTCTGCCAACTTTTTGAAGTTCCAGATTCGATACCTGTATCTAGCCAGGGCATATCTATGAGCGATTAATTATAAATCTATACCTGTATCTAGCCAGGAAAGTATCTGCATGAGGAGATTAAAGATCAATACCTGTATCTAGCCAGGAAGCTATCTTTCATTCTCAAGTCAGAGGTTTACACCTGTATCCAGCCAGCAAAGCTATCTCGACCAACCTTTTGAAGTTCCAGATTCGATACCTGTATCTAGCCAGGGCATATCTGTGAGCAATTGATTGTAGATTTGATACCTGTATCCAGCCAGGAAAGCTATCTGTATCAACCTTTTGAAGTTCCAGATTCGATACCTGTATCTAGCCAGGGCATATCTGTGAGCGATTGATTATGGATTCGACACTTGTATCTAGCCAGGAAAGTATCTACATGAAGAGTTTGAAGATCAATACCTGTAGCAAGCCAGGAAACCATCTTTCTTTCTCAAGTATGCAAGTTCTCGCTAAGGAATCTCTTACGCGATCGACACCCCGGATGGCATCTTTAAGCCCATCTCCCCAACTATCCATTACATTTCCAGATGGCATCTATAAGCCCATCCTCCTAACCATCATATCTCCAAATGGCATCTGTAAGCCCATTCCCGACATCACATTGCTGATACTACACTATGTGAGTGCAAATTTCTGGGCACTCCAGTGTTCAATCATCTTCCACCTTCGGATCATGAAAGGCACGCAAGCCAATCTACATCCTCAGGTTTAAGAAGATTGAACAGGGGCAACTGTTGTACCCCAAAATTTTCCCTCCCATATTCTTCAAGATTTGTCAAGAATCATCTTCAAATGGTTCAAGATTTCTCAAGGGTTGCACAGTCCAAATGCCTCCTAAGCCAGTCAAAATGAGGGTTTTGTTTCTTTCATGGAATTTGAGGTTTTCAATGGCTCAATCAAGTCTCATAGGCCTATATACATTGTCAAGCACCTACATACCATGTTTTAAGATTCACAGTGCCAGTTTGCACAATCAAAGGCTCCATTTGCTTCACAATCAACTGCATGGGCAAAATGCTCATTTTACAGTCAAAAGTCAGAATTTTTGGTCAACATCTTATTTTGATTCCACAATCATCATTTGATCAAGTCTTGATCATGATTCCACAAGGATAGCTCAAAAATCATCAAGATGCAAAAGTTACTATTTTTGGACAGTAGAAAAGTCAACTGTATCTTGACCAAGGCATAACTTTTTCATGGTTCATCAGAAAAATCCCATCCAATTCTCATTTTGAAGGGGGTGACATTTCCTACAACTCATATTCACATTCCAAGTCCAAGAAATGCTCTCACAAAAAGTTATCAATTTCTATATTATAGGTCAATTTCAAAAGTTTACAAAAATGCACTTTAAGTCAAACACCATAACTTGAGATTGGTAAATCCAAATGACATGGGACCAAAGGCATTGGTTAGAGGACTTCAAGACATTTTCAAAATGTCCAAGAACATGTTCATATGATCAAAATTGAGCAAGATATGCATTGGAGAAGTTGGGAAATTTTTGTGAATTTGCAAAAGTCAACTTTGCTCAAAACACTTTGTTTTTGCTAATGGGCCTCAAATTTCTTCTTGAAACTTTATCCAAGGCCTATGCACGACCCATCAAGCCTATTTGAATTTATTTTTCTTATTTTTATTAATTATTTGGATTTTTAATTGATTTTAATTCATTTAATTAATTTAAATTGTAGGAAATTCAAAGATATGGTTTTTCAATCTTTTTTTGAAGCAAGAATGACCTAATCAAGCTGGCAAATTCGTGTGCAAATCAAAGGGACAAGAATCTCAAAATTTAGAAAGTTTCTTCAATCAAAAAGATTCAAAAATATTTGATTTTCAATCAAATATACAAACATCAATTCCATGGATTTCTTGGCAAAGATTTAACCTAATTCTATTCTACTATAAGTACACAAGTGAACCCTACTCATGCATATGTGAATTTGCTGCAAGAAAGCCATAACCACTTTTGAAAAAAACTCAAGAAATTTGAAAACTGATTTCCATATTCTAACGTGATTCAAAGGCTGTTATTGTTTCTAATACATTGCAGAGGTTCCCAGAGACGTATTGCAATCAAAACCAAGTGCTAAAGCTCAAGGAATACTCAAGAACAGAACCACGGTTTGCTTGATTTTTTCAGAATCGTAACTCATATTTCATGCATAATTAACATGTTCTAATCCTTGTTTTGTATTGTTTGAACTCATACGAAGCTGATGGTATAGTTTAATTGTATTATAATGCCCAGAATCATAAAATGCCATTGATGAAATCTAGGGTTCTTGAGCTCTCAGATTAGGGCTTTATTACCCGGGAAAAATTGAGACCCCTAATGCCTATGGTTGGAATCGTCAAGGCCAGACGAACACAAAGCTACCATCGCGAAATATTTATATAGCCTGTAGGGCTATTCGCTATTTTTCCTCATGATTTTTTGTGGGGGTTAAAAACCCCCTCTATCTAACTCTGTTTTTACAGGCAAATGAGGAAGACGAAAGACGTGGTGATGTGCTATTGGACAATTCAAATGGCGCGCGTTTTCATTTGTTTTACAGTACATGCACTAATGTTTTATATATTATAATTGCTTGTTGTTATATTATCAAATGCGTGCAAATAGCCTGGTGGTGGATGTGTTGGCTGGTAACCATTGGGACCTGGGTTCGAGTCCCAGGTCCACCAAAATTCCTATATTATTTTGTTTAACATGATCACATGCAGGGAAACAAAAGCGTTCTACCATGTATCTCCAGGCATCCAAGCGCCAAGTGGCCTTAAGCATCAATCCAATGGTCATGATTGGAAGACCATGGTATTCCCAGTCAAAGCATGCGTGGACAATTTCCAGAAAGTCAAACGTGGCTTGGTAGCTTAATGGGCCAGAGTTACTTCCAAACCTCCAAAAAGGCCCAGCACCCCCTGGTTTCTTTATTCTTCTCTTTTTTAATTTCCATTTAATCTTTTCATTAATTATTATTATTATCATTAGTATTTAATTAACAGATTAATTATTTTCACAATAAATTCAGAAACCTAAAATATTATTTATTTTTATTATTTATTAATTTCACTATTAATTATTTTTTGTAAATAAATTCTAAATATAATTAATTTAGTTAATTAGGTTAACTTTGACTTTTTTCACAATAAATAAAATCAATCTAGAATTAGGTTTTTTTTCTTTTGACAATTTTAATCCTTTTTTTATTTTCATTAAGACCTAAAAAACTAAAAAATAATTTTTTCTTGTAATTATTTAATCAATTAGTAAATTAGTTTTAATATTAATTAATTGCAAAAAGGACCAAAATTCCATTCTTTTCTCAAAAAGGGTCAAAACCCTAAGACTTTTCCCGATTCAATTTTTCTCGCGCATGTTTATTCTTGATTCCTATTTTGATCATATTTATGTAATTGCTCCGGGGATGTAATAGATAATTAGTACTTTTATCTCTTTCTTTAATTTCTCGCATTTACTTTCCAAGGGTTATGTTTTTGGCGATGTAAATATCCGACGCCTTGTAATAGCGTAGATTTACTTTCCGCAATTTACTTTCCGCACAATTATTAACTATTAACTATGCATGACAAGACTTACCTGAAAATTAAAATCAACTCGTAGCTCACCATGATACATGTGCAAAGATAACATAACTGAAACCTGACACACTCGCACATGCCACTCCTAGGGTACGCCTCACTTGGTTGCCTCGAGGTGGTCATTAAGTATAGGGTGTTTTAGAGGTCGCCCTCATGTCTAAAGATCCAGTTGCCTCAAAACGGTTGCCTCGGATAAAAAAGGATCTAGGACATTAGGGTTACCTCTAAGGCGTCCTACTATTGCTTTGGTGACCACACGTGTCCCTATAATCGAATTGACCCGAATAACTCCAATGATTGTGCTACCTACTTCTCAATAGTGGGATAGTACTGTCTAAAGGACATTTACACAGCTTAATTCCTTTGAGTAGGTAGATTTCTCCTGGGTACTTGCTCTTTCAAAAAACAAAAACACTTTTCGCACCTACACTTTCAAACAAAAGTTTTCAAACAAATACTTCATACACTCTTGAGGACTGATACAAGAGTTACCTAGAAGTTTTTCAAACAAACTTTTTCAAAACCCACAAACACAAGAAAAGCAAACTCTTTTGAAAACATAGTGAGCAAGTACCTAAGAGCCCGTGGATAACAACGGATAGAAAGGGTGTTAACACCTTCCCTTTCTATAATCTACCTCCCGAACCGAGAAACATCTCGAAAATGAATTTTGCTGTGCTTTTGTCCTTTCCTTGTTGGAGAACATAAAAGACGGTGGCGACTCTTGCTTACCGCGACATTTCGCGAACCAGCATTCCAAAACAGTCAGTTCTATTTCCACCGATCACACCCGTTATGTGTCGAGAGCATCCAGAGTCCAGGTACCATGACTGGTGTTTTAGCATTGCTGCTAAAGTTATTTTCTACATATATAATTTTTCCCTTAGGTACCCATATCTTCTTGGGTCCTGGTTTGTTAGTTTTACCAAAATTCTGGTTGAATTTTGGTTTAACAGAGTAATCATTACTAGTGTATTTTAGGTCATGTGTGTGCCCATATGTGAAGTGTGATTTTAGTGGTGTGTGTTTTATGACAAGGTCCATGACTTTCTTAGGTGTGGATACCTTACCTTGGTATCCTATTCCTTTTCTGCCATTCCTTCTAACTCCATAGATCATTGAATCCATCTTGCTTCTATCTATGTTTTTAGCCAAAAAATTCTGAAAGTTGTGATCATACTCTTTGATGATCTCATCAGCATTACTGGGAGTCTCTGAGATTATTTCTTTCTGAGAGTTTTGCAAATCATTTTCTAATTTTGAAACCTTTTTCTTTTAACTCAAAATTCTCTAATCTGAGACTCTCAGTCTTTTCAGAGTCAGAGACAAGATCCCTTTTCAGGTTCTTGAATTTGAATCTGATTTGCTAATACCTTTCTAGAATTTCATTAAGACTTTCTGCAAGTTCAGCCTTAGTAAAATTAATAGTGAAGTCAGGGAATACCTCTTCAGTGTCTGATTCTGAGTCTGAACCAGAAGCTTCACTTTCTTCTGACACGTTTTCCAATAGAGCTATGTTTTCTCTTTCGTCATCTGACTCTAAGTCAGCATCAGAAGTGTCTGAATCGTCCCATGTTGCCATGTGGCTTTTCTTCTTCTCCTTGAAGAACTTCTTTTTGGGCTTCTCCTTATGAAGCCTTGGACAGTCACTTTTGTAGTGCCCTTTCACATTGCACTCATAGCAGATGATGTCCTTATTATTTAATTTTCTGTGTCCTGAAGAACCTTCAGATCTTCTGTGTCTAGAGGAAGACTCGTACTTTTTGTATCTGGAGGAGGATTCATTTTGATTCTCTGATCTTCTAGGGTTTCTAAATTTCCTTTGTCTTTGCTTCCACAGTTGATTTACCCTTCTGGAGAGGAGAGACAATTCATCTTCTTCTGATGAGGATCCATAAGAGGTTTCTTCCATAGCCTGCAAAACCTTAGAATCAGATTTTTTATTAGATTTTAATGCTAGTGGCTTACCTTGCTTTTGAGGCTCATCTTCTTCTAGCTCTATCTCGTGACTTCTGAGGGAGCTGACAGGTTCCTCCAGAGATATCTTGTTGAGATCTTTAGCTAGCTTAAATGCTGTGACCATTGGCCTCCATTGCTTGGGTAGACTTCTGATGATCTTCTTTACGTGATCAGCAGTAGAATATCCTTTGTCAAGAACCTTCATCCCAACAACAAGGATCTTAAACTTGGAATTCTTCATTCAAACATCATTTGTATATACTTTGTGAAGGAAAAATGTAGATATCATGTCTAGGAAGCTGACTATGTCCATAGTTTTGATTATCATTGCTTGTACATTAAAAATTTCATCTCTGAACAGTTAGTCTTAGTTTTGTTTTTGAACAAAATTATTTCTAGCCTTAGATCCATAGTTGTTGAGAATTATGTGGTTAGGTTCATATTTAAATCTTAGGCAGATTTGATGTTTACATTTTTTTATTCGACTGAGAAATGAGGCTTTTAGAATCTTAACAAATAGAGTCATCATGGCCTATGCGTACAAGGGAGAGAAAGTTGGGCATTTCGCAATTCAGAAATAAGTTCTTTCTACAAACGGATGAAACAGACCGCCCCAGTAGTACGAACAACGTGCACTAAGGCTTTCCTTATCGAAGGTCCTGGATTCGACCCCCAGCCAGACCATTTGTCATTTTTCATACTTTCTCACTTTGTCTTGTTTGCAGGAAACACACCTGGGCCTCCACAGTTGGGCTTCGACATTTTTATGTTTCTAACCCCCTGCTTACTAACTAACAAACAGGTCCTGGGTCTAAACACAAAACTGTTTTCTACACAAAAACTGTTTTAAACACAAAAAACTATTTTCTATACAAAAACACCTCAAATTCAACTTTCACCCCTTACTGGCTTATTTTATTTTTTATTTCCTATTTTCTTTATTATTATCATTAGTATTATTTTTATTAATATAAAAAAAGACATAAAAATGTTTTCCTTTTTAAATCAAATTACTTTAAATTTCTTTTATTAACTAGTTATTTCATTTTAATTTATTAGGATAAATACCTTTTCTTAACAAAAACAAAACAAATCTATTCCTTTTTCCATTTTGTCTTGTACATTATATTCCTTATACATTATTCAAATTCAATATGGTTTTAATAGATAATTAGGATTTAATTTCTTGCAATCCCCATTTATAAATTAGTACACCTCAATCCCAAATGATGTAACAACATAGTAAATTTACTTTCTGCAATTTATCGCTTTTATATAAATGCTAGTAATTAGAGTTTGTATAGAAAGATAAAATCAATGCTTAGAAAACACTAATCCAAGATAAATCAAGCATGAAAAATAAACACCTAGCACAATTGCACCTCTAGGGTTAACTCCACTTGTTGCCTTGAGAAAATGGTCATAATATGCATGCGAGACATCATAGCAAAAAAACAATCAAAAATACAAGATCATAGTCCCTCGATGACACTTCGAATGAGGCCTTATGAATGATCTTAGTCCCTCAAGAGAAATGCTAAGATATCTCACAACATTTCTATTCATGACTATACGATGACCCACGCTCGTCCTTTTACATCCAAAGATAAGGCTTCTTACCAATCAATGGTAAGATAGTAATATCAAAGGAAGAGAGTAATGAACAAAAATACTTTTGAGTGGGTTGAACGTTCTTAGTTGCTTTCTCATAATCCATAAAAAAAACATCTTTTCAAACACACCAAACACTTTCAAAACATGAAATATTTTCAAAAAGTCCAACACTTTGTATGCATTCTTATAGAGACGAGAATCATTACAAAGTTTGCCTAAACGAAGGCTCTTTTTTAAAATACTTTTAAAACCCACCACAAACACATTTCAAACAAATCAATTTCAAAAGTGATCTAGCAAGAAACTAAGAGCCCATAGATAAATATGGATGAAAAGGGTGCTAACACCTTCCCTTTTCATAATCTACCCCCCGAACTCAAGAAAACATCTCAAAGGTCTTTCCTGTTCTTTTCACCCTTTCCTTATTGGATAAAAGATAATTCGGTGGCGACTCTTGTTATCCGCGACAATTGCGACAAACGCAAAAGAACCAAGTCAGCTCTCCCACCGTATTATAGTGAGTATACCATGAATGAATTTGGGAATTATTGTGATAAGGAGCATATAGTGTGTGAGGTGGTGCCACCATATACGCCTCAACAAAATGATGTTGCCAAGAGGAAAAATCATTCAATAATGAACATGGTTTGTAACATGTTGAAGTGAAAAGACTTGCCGAAATAACTATGGAGAGAAACCGTTTATACAACCACCTATTTGTTGAATAGGTGACGTACAAAGAAGCTAAATAAAGTGACTCCATAAGAGGTATGGTCTGGATTTAAACCAAGTTTAAGTCATTTAAGAGTTTTCGGTTCGAAAGCCTTTCAACACATTTCGGACCAGCTTCAAAATAAGTTGGATGACAAAGTTGAGATGATGTTGCTTGTTGGTTATCATCCTACTAGAAGTTACAAATTATTTGATGTTGCAAACAAGAAGATTGTAATTAGTCGAGATGTGGTGGTCGATGATCTGAGGGATTTCGATAGCAGAAAAACTAGTTTAGTAGGTCCTGTAATCGATTACCAAAATGGAGTAATCGATTACAGGCATAATTTTTTGATACCAGAGGCTGTTGGGACTGAAAATGTAGAAGGCGTAATCGATTATGCAGATCTTGTAATCGATTACGGCAACACATTTTTTGAAAATCGGGTTGTTACAAGTGGTTCTAGACAACAACTTGTTTTAGCCGAAAAAGGAGAGAATAGTAGGCGAACAACTAGGAAGAGGGGATTACCTCAAAGGCTCCAAGATTGTGAATTATTATGGGATAATGAGATAAATGTTGATGGTGATCTCATTCACTTTGCGCTTATGGTCGAATATGAGCCCATTGGCACGGAGGAGGCATTAAGCGATCCAAAGTGGGTTTGTGCGATGAAAGAGGAGCTGGAATCGATTGAGAAAAAGAGTAATTAGGAGATGTTTGATCTACATGAATGAAAGAATCTAATCAGAGTGAGATGGGTCTATAAAGTGAAGGCAAATCCAAAAGGAAAAATTGTCAAGCATAAGGATCAACTAGTTGCGAATGGATTTTTGCAAAGAGAAGGTATAAATTATGATGAGGTGTTCGCATCGGTTTCTAGGATAGAAACCATACGTCTAGTTGTTGGCATTGCAAATAACAAAAATTGGTTGATTTATCAAATGGATGTGAAATATGTGTTTTTGAATGGTCCACTTGAGGAGGAAGTTTATGTAGAGCATCCCATTGGTTTTGTCGTAACAAATCAAGAGGGGAGGCTCTACAAATTTATGAAAATGCTTTATGGTTTGAAACAAGATCCTAGAGCTTGGGACAAACGCTTTGATGGTTTCCTAGTTAAAGTTAGGTTCAAGAAATATGTTTCCGATTCTACAAGAGAGAAGGTGGTTGAACAATGCGTTTCCTTGATGAATCTTGATTGCAATGCTTGTTCAACCACCATCTCTCTTTATGATTTTATGTGTTTCCTATTTTTGTATTATGATGGTGATAGGCTGGACGATTCATCATTCTGCTTCGCTAATAATTTGTCTTGTAAAATCGATAATGGTTAAAGAATAAAAATTGGTAATATTATATAGCAGAGAAACTCAGAAAGAGAGAAGGTGGTTGAACAAGCATTGCAATCAAGATTCAGCAAGAAATCTGGAAAAGAGAAGTCGAAGCAATGAGAGAATCTTGTTAATGATGAGAAGTCAAGCAAGAATACTAATCCAATCAATAAAGGTGTGGGAAACAAGTATTCAGGGAAGAAATTTGACATAAAAGAGGTGTAGTGTTACAATTGTCAAGGTTTTGGTCACTATACTCAATACTATCGAAGAAAGAAAGCAGCAAGGGAGAGAGATAGTGATGAAGTTCAATATGATTAAACTGGAGATAGTGATTATGATGATGTTCTATTAATGGTCAACACTCAGTCGAACACTTAGAAAAACAACATATGGTACATTGATTCAGGATGCAACAACCACATGATTGGAAATAAAAATTGGTTTACCAAGTTAGGTGAGTCAGTCGAAAAGGTGATAAAGTTTGCAGATGGAAGGCACATCAAATTAGGTGCTAAAATAAATATTTCTATTGTCAAGAAGGATGGTGGGAAGGCCACTATCACTAAAGTGTTGTACGTACCTTCTATGACAAGTAACTTGATAAGTGTAGGTTAATTACTTGCAAAAGGTTTCAATATGAAGCTAGAGAAGAATCAAATAAAGGTATATAGGGCTGAAGGGAGGATAATAATGAAAGCACCATTGGCGGAAAATAAAACGTTCAAAGTTGAACTCAGACCTTAAGATCACAAATGTATTGCTTCAACTACATGAGAAGACAAGAATTGGCTATGGAACCACATGTATGGACATCTAAACTTCATAAGTTTATGCATACTCAATCAGAAAAGTATGGTGTTTTGATTTCCTTATGTAAAGGAACCAAAGTAGGTGTGTGAGAAATGTTGCAAAGTAAAGCAGGAGAGGCAGGCATTCAAACATGACTTGCCCATGAAATAATAGCAAAAACTAGAGTTGGTTCATTTTGATATGTGTGGACCTTTTAAAGTAAATTCAAATGGAGGTATCAGGTATTTCCTTACTTTCATTGATGAATTCACTAGACATATGTGGATTTACCTTATTGAAAGGAACAGTGAGGTATTCATATTGTTCAAGATATTCAAGTTGCATGCTAAGAAACAAAGTGGATGCAAATTGGAGAAGTTGAGAACTGATGGAGGTGGTGAATATACATCTGCTAAATTTGCTAGATTTTGCAATGAGGAAGGTATAGAGAAAAAGGTTATTGCACCCTATACACCTTAGCATTATGGCATAGCTGAGAGAAAGAATAGAAGTATACTGAACATGACAAGATGTATGTTGAAAGCTAAAGATATGCCTAAGAGATTTTGGGCTAAAGCAACTTTGACAACAATATACATTCTAAATAGGTGTCCAACAAAGAAGATGGTCGGAAGAACACCTTATGAGGATTGGACAGGCTCGAAGCCAAATGTGAGTCATCTTAGAGTTTTTAGATCAATGTGCTTCACGCATGTACCTAAACAATTGAGAAAGAAGTTGGATGATCAAAGTGAGATAATGGTGTTTATAGGTTATCATTCGACTGGTGCATGCAAGTTGTATTCTCCAAACAAAGATAAACTAGTGATCATTTGATATGTTCTTGTGGACGAAAGCAAAGGGTGGGACTGCAGTCATAGTTTAGTTCGACAAGAATCAGACACAGTCATAACTGTGTTCAAAGAGGATCAACATAATGAGGCTTCAATGAGTCCAAATGAACAAGGTGATGCTTCAACCAATAAAAATGAAGAACCACCTGTGCAGAATAAAAGAAGGTCGATAAGAATAAGAACTGAGTCGACAAGGCTAGATGGATATGAAAGATTTCAAGATCAAGCAGTTGATGCAGGTGGTAATTTAATCGAAGAAGCCATGATGATGGCTGAAGCAGAACAAATTAACTTGAATGAAGCCATGAGTAATAAGAATTAGTGTGAAGCCATGAAAGAAGAACTCAGAGCTATTGATAAGAACAAGACTTGGGAGCTTGTCGAAAGAACTCATAAGAAGCCAATCGATGTAAAGTGGATCTACAAGGTGAAACGAAGGCCAAATGGTGAGATCATGAAGTATAAAGAAAGATTGTAGCGAGATGTTTTCTATAAAAACCTGGTGTAGACTTTGATGAAGTCTATGCACCTGTTGCAAGGATAGAAACAATCACAATTGTTGTTTCGACAGCAGCATATAGAGGATGGAAGATATACCAGTTGGATGTAACGTTAATATTTTTGAACGGTCCATTGGAATAAGAGGTCTATGTTACTCAACCACCAGGATTCAACATCAAAGGGTAGAAGTCGAAGGTTTATAGATTAATGAAGGCTCTCTATGGTTTGAAACACGCTCTTAAAGCTTGGAATAAGAGAATAGATAGCTTTCTTTCTGAAGCAGGTTTCACAAAGTGTGTCTGTGAACATGAAGTGTATCTAAATGATATCAACATTGCCAGTAGAATCATTTTATACCTCTATGCTGATGACTTAATCATTACTGGAGCAGACGAAGCTGATATAATGAAACTAAAGTCGAAATAATACATTAATTTGAGATGTCCGACTTAGGGAATCTTTCATATTTCCTAGGGATGGAATTCAAATATATTGAAGAAGGAGTATTCTTGCACCAAATAAAATATGCCCAAGATATATTGAAGAGGTTCAATATGAGAAACTGTAATGCAACTGTCACTCCATTAGAAACTGGAGCAAAGTTGAAAAAGAAAACAAATAATGAGTTTGTAAGTCTGACCCTATACAATCAAATAATTGGATCCTTGAGATATCTTTGTAATACTAGACCCGATATCTGTTAAAGTGTCGGATTGTTGAGTCGATTTATGGAGAAAACCCAAGAGTGTCATCTCATTACGGTAAAGAGGTTGTTGAGATACATAAAGGGAACAATTGATCATGGTGTATTGTTGCCAAAGAAGTTGAAGATCAACACAGATGTTGAATTTCATGATACACTGACTCAGATTTCAGTGGAGATCAAGACAAATAAGAAAAGTACTACATGCTACATATTCATGATCGAAGGTGCTAAAATCTCTAGGAGGTCAAGGAAGCAAAGCATTATGGCTTTGTCATCATGTGAAGCGGAATATGTGGTTGCATTATATGTTGCATGCCAAGCAGCAAATATCTAAATGTTACTTAAAGAACTCAAGATAATGGAACCTAAGAAGATGAAGTTGTTTGTTAACAACAAGTCAACTATTGACCTGGAGAATCACCTAGTGTGTCATGGTCAATGTAAGCACATAGAAAGAAGGTATCATTTTTCTAGGGTCAAGTCAACAAAGGGAAGCTGGAGATAAAGCATTGCAAGATAGAAGTACAACTAGATGACATATTCACCAAACCTCTGAAGAAAGTAAGATTCGACGAGTTAAAGAGAAGCATCGGGATGAGAAGTCTCGAGAACATGAATTATGGGGCATGTTAGATAGTATAATGCTTGTTCTATTGAAGTGCATAGGTGTATGTCGAACAGCTAGTGGTGATAGGTTGTCAGCTGTGTTCGACTCTACCGAATACAGCGGCTATTGTAGTATATCAAAATGTAGTTTTGGGCTAAAGTTGCATATAATCGAATTGGGCCTGAATATTGTATGCCTATATAAAGGGCTTGATAGTTTGTAATTTCAACAACAATCAATATATAATATGGTGGGAGAACTGACTTGTTTTGCATTTTGTTGCAAATGTTGAGGATAGCAAGAGTCGCCACCGACTTTTCTTTTATCTAATAAGGAAAGGGTGAAAAGAACAAGAAAGAACTTCAAGATTTTATTGATTTCGGGGCGTAGGTTATGAAAATGGAAGTTGTTAGCATCCTTTTCATTCGTAGTTATCTACGGGCTCTTAGTTGCTTGCTAGATCACTTTTGAAATTGCTTTGTGTATGTGTTTGTTTTAAAATATTGAAAATTTCCTATGTGCGGTAAATTTGTAATGATTCTTGTATAAGTTAAGAATGCATACAAAATGTTTGTTTTTGAAAATATTTCAGAGAAAAGTATTTTGTGTAAAAGATGTTTTTTTTGTGAGCAAGTGATTACGAGCTATCTACCTACTCAAAAGTCTTTTGTGCTATTTTCCTCCTCCTTAGATAATGTTATCCCACCATTAGTTAGTAGGAAGCCCTATCGTTATATGTCAAGGGACATGCGAGGGTCATCGTACAGTCATAAAGGCAACTTGTATGGGCGCTTTAGCAATTTATCATAAGGGACTAAGATCATTTACCGAAGGCAGCTTTGTAAGGATCATCGAGGGACTACGATCTTTTTAATCGAGGGACAATGCTAAAGCCTCCCCACGTTCGAGGGACATGACTGCTTTTTCGAAGGAAATAAGTGAGGTTACCCTAGAGGTGTGTGTGTGTGTGTGAATAGTGATTCAATTCAGTTATTTTATCTTGATTAGGGTTATCTAACTATTGGTTTTAGATCTTTCCATACAATCCTATTAAACTAAACAATTATAAGGAAAGCAGTAAATTGCGGAAAATAAAGGTCCTACGCTATTACAAAGCTTCGGGGAAGGGGGTACAAAACCATAAAATGGGGAAAAAGTAAACCCTAATTTAAAATTATTACAAACCGTAGAAGTTACATAATTAGAAAAAATAAGGCAAAAATAAGAGTGCGCGAAGATAAAAGAAACAAGAATATTTGTTTTATGATTTTGATAAAAAAAGAAAAAATGATTTTATAATTAATCTAAAAACCCTAATTAGTTTTATTTAGAAAAAAAAGAAGTTCTAATGATAAAACCCTAAAAACTAAATTAATTAGTTTTAAAAAGGTAAGTTAATTTAATTAAGAAAAGATAAGTTAATTTAATTAATTTAATTAATTTAATTAAAGAAAACCCTAAGTCTAAATTTATTTTAATTAATTAAAATAAGTTAATTTAATCTTAAAAAAGTAATAAAATAAAACAAGACAAGAGAAAAAAGAAGATTTGGGCCTGAAAGTAGCAAACATGGGGGGTGCGGATGGCAAAGAAAGTCTAGGCCTAATTAGTGTCAGCGCCGGATTCAGTGTGACAGGCGAAAGGGGTGTATTGCAGGCTGCGCATCTGAGAGTGTTAGATCCAAATCTGAGGGCTATAAGACTGAGGGTTCACGGTTGATGTACGAGGATGCGCGACATACGGCCTGCAAAACTGAGGAAACATGAAAACGACCAAAAGGAAGGGATCGAACGACTGCGGAACTTAAGGATGCCCAGTTGATGTACGAGGACACACTACATACAAACTGAAGAAAAAAAATTATAAAAAATAATGAAAACAACCAAAAGGCGGGGATCGAACCCATGCCTTAGTATAATAGTGACTTAGCACGCGCGTTTTAACCACGGGGGGGTGATACATCCAATTTTTTAAATGAAACGATTAAGACAAATGTTAAACCAAAATGCATGGACTGGAGAGGCGTCAGAGCCCTAGCTCTGGTCGTCTTCTCTGGTGAGTGGATTTCTTGTTCCTGCAAAACAACACATATTAGAGATCCTGGGGGACCCTACCCCCCTAAATCAGGCCATATGAATTCAATGGTATGGTTATTTTTTACTGAAACCCAATGGTTTATGAGCTATTGCAACAACACACCAATTTGTATGAACATGGTGGTTCATGATTTGGCCATCATGGGGTCGTTCTTTAGGTCATTCATGCACCACTGAAACTCATGAACATGTTAATAACATTAATATGCACAAAAATATGATGAAACAATGGATATGAAAAACATGCAATAATGAGACCAGCGAGGCATATTTATACGATTTTATCCCCTTTTGACCATGGTAATCGGTCCAGCCTTACCCTACTGAGTTCCTGGAAGTGAATGGAAGAGTTGATAGGCCTCGAGAGTGGCTGCAAGCTAGGGTTTCAAGTTGCCCTAGTTTTGAGTAATTTGTGGTTTTTTGGAAGGATGTTCTTGTACAAGGTTTTTCCTGTCCCTTTGTATGAGAATGAATGAGATTATATTGGAGAAATTAGGTCAAAGTCATGTGGGCTTGGACCTTGTGTAAAAAGATATGATTTTATCTTATTTATTTTATATTATTAATGAATAAATAAAAAATAATAAAAATAATAAAAATAAATTAAGGATAAGTTTTGAGGTGTATGAAGAGTATAATATACATTTGGACTCGTAAACCATGGCCCAATAGTCCAAAATATCAAGCTTGCTCAATTTGAACTTCATGCATTTGCTCAAAATTTTCGAACTTGCAATGGTTATAACATACTCAATTTTTATCTTTTGAAGGTGATCTTGAACTTTTTGGAAGGCTCAAGATGTCCTTTATAACCTTTATGTTGATCATTTTTACTTTTGAAAAATTTATCTTGATGTAAGTTTCCTTGACAAAAGTGTCTTTTTGTTGACTTTTGAAAAGACATGTAATGTATTGGCTCATATCTCTCAAATGATGCAATTTTTGGACTTGAGCTGAGAGAGATAAAGTTGTAGAGAATTGAATTTCCTTCAAAATGGGATTTGGTTAGGGAAAAGATGATGAAGAATGTGAAAGTTATGCTTGGTCAAAGTTCAGTTGACTTTTCCTAAGGAAACCCTAATTTGGCAACTTTTAAATTTTGATGATTTGAGGGCTTTTCTTGAGGAATCATGATCAACCCTTGATTAAATGATGAATGTGACTTAAAAATCTTGATGTTGACTAAAAATCTTGAAGTTTGGCTATATGTTGACTATTGTACCCCAAAATTTGCCCTCCCTTTTCCTCAAGACATTTTCTCACAAGGATTTTCAAAAGTCCAAGTTCACACAAATACAATTGGATTTCTGGCTTTCAGTCATCAAATCAAAGAGGAGCAAGTTAGACTTGATTTCAAAGTCTTCAATTGGGCATCTGAAATCCTTCGAGCGAGCCTTTGTTTCAAAGTTTTCGATTGGGCATCTGAAATCCCTTGATGCAAGCTTGGCTCGCAAGCTTCGATTGAGCATTTGGACTCCTTCGATCAAGTTTAATTCACAAAGCTTTAACTGAGCAAAAGGCTCATTCAACTTGCCGTTGATCCCCAAGGCAAAAGGCCTCTTCATGCTTTCCTTTGATGCACGAGGCAAAGGCTTCTTCAGACTTGCCTTCGATCCACAAGGAAAAGGCTTCTTCAGAGTTGCCTTAGATTCACAAGGCAAAGGATCCTTCAACTTGCCTTTGATCCACAAGGCAAAAGGCTTCCTCATATTTTCCTTCGATCCATAAGGCAAAAGGCTTCTTCAGACTTTCCTTGGATTCACAAGGAAAAGGATCCTTCAACTTGGCTTTGATCCACAAGGCAAAAGGCTTCCTCATATTTGCCTTCGGTCCACCAGGCAAAAGGCTTCTTCTTGCTTGCCGTTGATTCACAAGGAAAAAGGCCCCTTTAAACTTGCCTTTGATCCACAAGGCAAAAGGCTTCCTCATATTTGCCTTTGATCCACAAGGAAAAATGTTTCTTCATGCTTGCCTTTGATTCACAAGGCAAAGGCTTCTTCAGACCTGCCTTCGATTCACTAGACAAATACTTCCTGCATGTTTGCCTTTGATTCACAAGGCAAGAACTTCTTTCATGTGTGCTTCGGACCACAAGGAAATTACTTCCTTTGTGCTTGCCTTCAATGCACAGGGAAATGTCTATCTTCAGACCTGCTCTGACTCCACCTTTAAAACCCCTCAAAATAGTTTATACACTATGACACATAAAAAGGTCCATTCGAATAACACACATGTGGTCTATTCGAAGGATACGTGATTATTGAAAACAAGTATGTTTTATGATGAGTCTTGGTCCAAGATGGTTGCTGGAAAAAATCCTACAAACTGCAAGACCATTCCTCTTGCATAATTACATTCGAAGGAGGTAACAAGAGAAGTTTCGACTGGCCAAAATAGAGTTTTCGATTGGGCTAGTTAAATAGTTTCAGAGGCAGATAGTGGATCAATCGAAGAAGCCACAATGATGAGGCCTAGAGCCTTTCGAAGAAAGAAACTCAGGGCCAATCGAAAAACAAGGCATGGAGGCATTCGAAGGAGTCAGGAAGTGAAACATGTCCAGGTTCATCCCAAAACCCAAGGGACGAAAACATTTTGTAGCGATAAAAAATATAGCGGGGTAAATCGGAGATCGAATTATTGATTAATTCGTCTCACAAAAGCAAGAGTCACCACCGCGCTTTATTATTTCCAAGGGAAAAGGGAAAAGAGCGAAATAAAACCCTAAATATGCAATGTAAAATAATACTTTTTTAAAAGTAATGAAATACAAGGCGTTTTTGAAAAGAGATCTATGGTTCGGGGGTTGGTTATACAATGGGAAGGTATTAGTACCCAATGCATCTATAGTACTCTATAGGAACCTTTTGAAATATCTGTTTATTAAAATGTTCGTTTGATTAAAAATAAATCGTTTTGGCCGGAAAAAAAGGGTACGGACGGTTTTTTTTTACGATGCGACGACCTAATGTCGAAGTTTTTGCTCAAAAGGGTATAAGTTTTGAAAAGATTGGGTATTTGAAGGAAAATTATCCTAAGTTTTGATGAAATGCGAGTGTTCGAGCGATTAGACTTGAGGACATGAAGTCAACAAATTTATCGTTTTTCCTTTGGATTTAAACGTAAACGAAATGAACAAGTAAATATGAAATAATTAAACAGACAATTGAGCGGATAATGATTAAATAACAACAGTTAAATAAATGACCAAATGGTGTAAATATGCATTTTTTGGATTTTTGTTTAATCTTAATGAAAAGAAAAAAGTTTTAATTGTTTTTTTTTTACGCATTTTTAATATGGATAAAAGCATGAGAATTAATTTAAAGAAATAAAATGCTTTAATTCTTAAATGTTCTTTTTTAGTTTTCTATTATTAATAAAAAAAAGTATTTATTATTTTTTAGAGTTATTAAATAATTAAGCTAAGTTAAGACTTAAGAGTTATTAATTTAAATCTAATAAAAGAGGAATATTAAAATTACTAAATTAAATCCTAAAAGTTGAACTAATAGAATTTCAATTATTAAAATTGTTTAATTAAACTATACCTATTTGATTAAATTACTAATTACTAAATTACTAAAATTCTAAAAAAGAGAAAGAAATAGATAGAAAGGGGTATTAAAGAAATAAAAGGGGGGAATGGAGTTATGGGCCAGAAAAGGTTTTGAAGGGCCCAAGAGAAAACAAGCAGAAGGGGTGCAAAAGGAAATTCATTGGGCTTATGCAGGGGTTCATTCCAATATGTTCATAATGTTTTTAGGGTTACCAAGGTTTTTAGTGGGTAAAAAGGGATTAGGGGTTTTGGTTAGCAGCAACGGCGCCCAAGCTTCTTGTATCGTCTTCTTCGTTCTCATCTTTCTCGCGCGTCATTGGTCCTTGTCTGAGCTTTTTCTCTCGTCCCAAAGGCCACTAGCTTCCAATCTTCTTCTTCCCTCCAACTAAAGCTACGGCGAGGGGGCTCACGGTACGATTGTTTCCGATTTTGTTAGGGTTTGTTACAAACTTGCATGTTCATGATTTTTATCTATTTAATTCTTATTCACATTGTTATGCTTGTTGGAGGTATTACGAAAGTAAAAAAGGGAACAAAAAATGCTACCTTGAGGCGGAGACGGATGAGGAAGGTTTGACGAGCTAGGAGGCCGGGGCGAGCAGGGAGGATAGTGACGGCGTGATATTGCTTCTGATTACTGGTATTTCGTTCCCTTCGACCCTATTGCTTTGATTTTTCCTCTTCTTCTCTTGCTACTGCTACTGTATGCTTTCCGTTGATTTGAACATTTTTCTATCTTCTTCCTCACTGTGATTCTTGTTACTGTATGCTTTTTCGTTTGGCCAATGAGGATGTATCTGAGGTCTTTGTATGCTTGGGTTTGGAGATTGGTTTAGGCCATGGTTTTGATAGTTTTTATGGTCCTACTGGTTTTATGTTTGGCCATAAGGCTTTGATATATGGTTTTGAGGGCTTCACGCAGGTTTTACTGGTTTTTGAAATGGTTCTGGTTTTTGACCATGTTGATTTTGGTTTCAGTGATGCAGTAGCAGGTTTTATGGTAATGCAGTTTTGAATGATTTTTTGTGGTATTGGTTTGATGGCTCAATCAGGTTGATGGTTTTTTATGGCTTAAGCAGGTTATTGAGGTTTTCGTTTAGGCCTTGAAATGGTTATTGGTTTCTATGGCTTAAGGCAGCAAGTTTTGGTCATGTTTATGGATGGTACTGGTTTGTTTATGGTTTGAGGTTTGGTGATGGTTTTATGCCATATTGGTTCTATGGTATATGCAGATAGCAGGTTTGAACGTTAGGCCATATGATATTTTTTTGGCTTGACAGTAGGAATGGTTTAGGTTGTTCTGGTTTAGGACTTTGAGAAAATTTTTTGTATGTTTGACAACAATTTTCTGAGTTTTAAGGCTGGGAGATAGATAGATGATGTGTATTTTGAAGTGATTTTTTTGTTATGTTATAACAATTGCCTTTTTTTTCTTGTGTACGTTACAGGCTTAGGTTTATCTTGGTTGGAGATTTGAATATTTTACAATATTCCTGGCCTCTGCATCATACTGTTTCATCCAGTTTGTTTGTATTCTACTCTTGTGCTTCTTTATTTTTACTGTATGCTGCTGCAGTTTTGTCTTGTAATTCCTTCTGCCTAAACCAAAACCTGCAAAACCATACTTCTTTCTCTCTTCTCTCTCATAAGTACCATTTTGACATTTAAATGATGTACTGTACTGTTTTCTGAAATTACAAAAGTGCTGGAACATGATGAAAATGGAATATATTATGCTTGCAAAAATTGTTTTGAATTGCATACTTCTTTGACTTGCAAAGGCACAACATGGAGCCTATTTGTTTTGGCTTCTTCTATGTGCATGGCATGTTATGTTTACGTTGGAATTGAATATGTCATGGGATTTTTAAAAATGCAATTGATTTTAATTATGCAGCTTTGAAAAATAAAATGAATTTGTGCATGTTTTAAATTGTGCATTCATTTATGAAAATAAAAATTCCTCCCTTTTTTGTGAACCGGGAGAAGTCCCGTGATTTGCAAAAAAGGGTAAACTGATTCCAGCCGTTGCTTTTAATGATGAACACTAAATAATTTTCTGCTTTTAATTATTTGTTCAATTCTAATTTTTTCTTTTAATTGTTTTTGCAGGTAAAATCAAATGAGCACACAAAAAGGCATTGGATAGAAGATTTAGAATTAGAAAACATTAGAATAGTTTTTATTTCATTTTAACTTTGTAAAAAATTATTATTGTAAATTCGTTGTAAATAAATACAGTATTTACACAATAATTGTACAATTAGAATAAAATGAATAAAATTCCAATATTTGCCAATTAATTCCTTCCTTCTCTCAAATTATTTATTTTATCGTTTATAATTCTTTAAATTGTATAATAATTGAAAATAAATTTCAATTACTTAAATTCATAATAATAAACAAATAAATAAATATCATTGATCAATTAATAGTTTCAATTATTTAATTCATTATTCATAATTTTCTAAATTGTAATAATTAAAAATAGAATTTCAATTATTTAACTTAGAATGATAAATAATTAAATAACCATTATTGACCAATTAATGAACTTTTTCAAATATTTATTATATTATTCATAAATCTTTAAATTATGTAATAACTGAAAATAAATTCCAATTATTTAAATTTAAGATAGTGAATAATAAATAAACACTGTCTGAACGATTAATATGCCTCTTTTCTAATATTTATTTTATTATCTATAAATCTTTAAATTATATAATAATTGAAAATAAATTCCAATTATTTAAATTTAAGATGATAAATAATTAATAAACATTATTTAAGTCTTGATCAGTTAATAAATTTAGTGTTCAGAAATAAATAGCTCTCGACTCGAAAAAGTTATGAATTTTTAAAATCAATAGATCAAAACACTTGCAATGTAATGATGCAGATGGGAGATGATATCTTAGGTCAAAATTTGGGGTACAACAGCTGCCCCTATTTAAGTTTCTTCTATCCGGAGATATGAAGATTGAAATCTTCGTTTCGACGAGATTGAAGGTACTTAAATACATAATTACGCAAATTTTGTCCTAAGATGCCACCCTTAAGTTTGATATGAATGCAGTGATTGAATTCACAGAGAAAGATGTTGTATGAAACAAGACAATGTTGGAGGAATCAAACGCCAACAAAACACAGAGACGTGGATTATACACTACTGGGGAAACGAGCTATCGACTTCAAACGACATACTCCTGACAGTGAATAAAATTGAGGGAATACGACCTCTGACCCTAACGAAGAAGGCATCTTGCATAGGCCATAACAGATTATTGACCCAAAACAGTGAGTTTGCAACTCAAGGTCAATGATAGACAAAGAGTATCAAATTGCTGATAACAAATTACCGACTTCTGAAGGTAATGATTCATGACAGGCTTCTCTGCGAGAATTTCCGGAGATATACTCATTAATGCTGAGATATAATAAGATTGTAGATACGCAAGCCGCTCAAGTAAAGAAGCTGCCACTTGCCGTCGTCCAAAGAAAATACCGATAACGTGCAAGCTGCTCAAATAAAGAGGCTGCCACTTGCTATCGTCCAAAGAAAATACCGATAACGTACAAGCTGCTCAAATAAAGAGGTTGCCACTTGCTGTCGTCCAAAGAAAATACCGATAACGTACAAGCTGCTCAAATAAAGAGGTTGCCACTTGCTGTCGTCCAAAGATAATAATGCACAAGTTACTCGTGAAGAGCTGCCGCTTGTCGTTTTTCACAAGATAAAATGACGTACAAGTTGCTCGTGAAGAGCTGCCGCTTGTCGTTTTCCAAAAGATAAAATGACGTACAAGTTGCTCGTGAAGAGCTGCCGCTTGTTGTTTTCCAAAAATAATAATAACGCACAAGTTGCTCGTGAAGAGCTGCCGCTTGTCGTTTTCCAAAAGATAAAAAGACGTACAAGTTGCTCGTGAAGAGCTGCCGCTTGTCATTTTCCAAAAATAATAATAACGCACAAGTTGCTCGTGAAGAGCTACCGCTTGTCGTTTTCCAAGAATAACTCAGAAGGAACTTACGATGACACTGGTAGAGAAATAAATCTTCGTCACAGAGAATCATGAATCAGTCCATCCCCAAGGACATCACATATAAATGTGCAAAATAAATGCCCATCTGCCTAGGTCGCGATTACACTGGGAAAAATCATGAGATAGCCTATGCAAGAGACAACAACTTCATCCAGGAATAACTAAAGAGAAAAACAGTCAGACAAGACTCCACCCAATGAGAACGCAACTTGATTGGGGAATTCATCCTATCCAGAAATGGACAAGGTGAGCTAAATCAAAAATCATCCATGAGGATTAGCTCAATTGGCGAATTTAGAAAGGAAGCACATTTTCTGCCTAAGCTAACCTTCTACTTGGAAAGAGACTGTACATTGTATTAAAACAAAGTATACAACCCAAAATCAACGGCAAATGTGAATGTGCACGCGTGATATAAAAATAAATGAATGTTATGCTGACAAAACGAACAGATGGAATATCTTGAAGACAATAAGATGTCACGACATAATAGATACTCGGCCAATCTTAAAAAGACGGAAAATAACTGGAACTGGAACCCCAAAGCAACGTCGGAGCGTAACACGCCACAAGGCTCAAGTCTTCTGAGTAGAAAAGTATTCAAATCCAATCTTCTAAAACCAATAGACTACTGGCATGAGACAAAACGTACCGCACTTCAAAATCTCCCAAACAAAGGTAGCCAAAACAACACTTAACTGGAACAACTGGGGAGTCACCAAACTTAGAACCACTAGAACCAAGAGTGTATACAACCAACACTTCATGACGGTTTTGAAAGAAAACAAGTTCATCATGCAAGGATAAATTACGGTACTGTTTTGCATTTCATGGCTTGACCATCCTTGGAACAAACTGTTAATATTCCTTTCGTTATTCACGACACATTTTAAAAATAAGAATACTTTAAGTAAATTTGTTTCAAGTATTTCCACAAAAATTAAAATTTTTCCCACAAAAGGTAAATGCTCAAATTTCATTAATAATATGGTAGTTCGCTAACAATGCGACTCCAACGGTTTACAAAAGTTTGGGAAATAGTTCATGAAATAAAAAGGTTACACAAGAAAAATGATCGCTATTCTCCCTAACAACTTCGAATTCCAAAATGTGCTCAAATGCCACTGCCGGGATGACCAAAAGCTTGCCTAAGCGAAATACTTCTTGACTGCATCGGCGTTCATGGGACGCGGGAGTTCTTCACCGTCCATATTGGTGAGAATCAAAGCACCTCCAGAGAAAACTTTCTTAACGACGTACGGTCCTTCATAATTCGGAGCCCACTTGCCCCTAGAATCAGGTTGGAAAGATAATATCTTCTTGAGAACAAGGTCACCTTCTCTGAACTCGCGTGGTCGAACCTTCTTATCAAAAGCCTTCTTCATTCTCTGCTGATACAATTGACCGTGACACAAAGCTGTCAATCTCTTTTCTTCAATTAAATTCAACTGATCATATCTACTTTGACACCATTCGGCCTCAGAAAGTTTAGCTTCCATCAACACTCTCAGAGACGGAATCTCAACCTCCACGGGGAGTACTTCTTCCATACCATAAACTAGGGAAATTGGGGTCGCACCTGTTGAAGTTCGAACTGAAGTACGGTATCCGTGCAGGGCAAACGGAAGCATTTCATGCCAATCTTTATAAGTTACCACCATCTTCTGGACAATCTTTTTGATGTTCTTGTTAGCAGCTTCAACAGCCCCATTCATCTTCGGTCTGTAAGGAGAAGAATTATGATGTTCGATCTTGAACTCTTCACAAAGTTATCTCA
The DNA here is from genome assembly GCA_948472305.1 of Vicia faba. Lineage (NCBI taxonomy): Eukaryota > Viridiplantae > Streptophyta > Magnoliopsida > Fabales > Fabaceae > Vicia > Vicia faba. The sequence goes on from OX451735.1 coordinate 1,124,005,307, forward strand.
TCATCTTGTTATTCAAATTCGAACCATTATCAGTGATGATCTTGCTCGGGATACCGTATCGACAAATGATTTGATTCTTGATAAATCTGACTACCACTTGTCTGGTTACATTAGCATAAGATGCTGCTTCCACCCATTTAGTAAAATAATCAATCGCTACCAAGATGAAACGATGACCATTTGAGGCTTTGGGTTCAATCATTCCAATCATATCAATGCCCCACATAGAGAAAGGCCAAGGTGAAGAGATAACGTTGAGGAGGGTCAGCGGCACATGCATCTTGTCTGCATAAATCTGGCATTTATGACACTTCTTCACATATTTGCAGCAATCAGATTCCATTGTCATCCAATAGTAACCATCCCTTAACATCTTTCTAGCCATTGCATGTCCATTGGCATGAGTGCCAAAGGATCCTTCATGTACTTCTTGCATTAGCATGTCTGCTTCACGTCTGTCTACACATATGAGCAAGACCATGTCATAATTCCTCTTATACAAAACTTCTTAATTGAGAAAGAAACTTCTTGCTAATCTTCTCAACATCTTCCTATCTTTATTGGATGCCCCAGGCAGGTACTCTTGAGTTTGAAGAACACGTTTAATGTCGTAGAACCACGGTTTGTCGTCGGTAACCTCTTCTACTGAGAACACATGAGCAGGTCTGTCAAGGCGCATAACTCTGATTGTAGGCACATCATTCCAACCGTTCACTTGAAACATTGAAGACAAAGTAGCTAAAGCATCAGCCATTTGGTTCTCATCTCTAGGGATATGGTGTAGTTCCACTTTGTTGAAGAAAGTTAACAATCTTCTAGCATAGTCTCTGTAAGGGATCAAACCAGGATGACGAGTCTCCCATTCTCCTTTGATTTGATTAATTACCAATGCCGAATCTCCATAAATATCGAGAATCTTAATCCTCAGATCCACTGCTTCTTCGAGACCCATAATACACGCCTCGTATTCAGCCATGTTGTTCGTGCAGTCAAACTTCAATCTCGCCGTGAACGGGATATGAGTGCCTCGGGGAGTGACGATGATTGCCCCAATTCCATTCCCATAAGAATTCACAGCCCCATCAAATATCAAACCCCAACGCGATTCGGGATCAGGTCCTTCTTCAGGTAACGGCTCTTCACAATCTTTAGCTTTCAAGTACATAACATCTTCATCTGGGAAATCAAACTTGATGGATTGATAATCGTCGATTGGTTGGTGAGCCAAATGATCGGCTAAAATACCCCCTTTGACTGCTTTCTGAGTGTGGTACTCAATGTCATATTCGGATAACAACATCTGCCAACGGGCTATTCTTCCAGATAAGGCGGGCTTCTCAAAGATATACTTGATCGGATCCATTTTGGAGATCAACCAAGTGGTGTGGTTAATCATATACTGGCACAGACGGCGAGCAGCCCAAGCTAAAGCACAACAGGTTTTCTCAAGCAATGAGTATCGAGACTCACAGTCTGTGAATTTCTTACTCAGATAATATACAGCATGTTCCTTTCTTCCAGTCTCATCTCGTTGACCAAGCACACATCCCATGGAATCTTCCAATATAGTCAGGTACATAATCAAAGGTCTTCCTTCCACCGGAGGAATCAAAATGGGAGGTTCAAGCAAATATTCTTTGATTCTATCAAAAGCTCTCTGACAATCTTCCGTCCACACACATCCTTGGTTCTTTCGGAGAAGCTTAAAAATCGGCCCACAGGTAGCAGTCATATGAGATATGAACCTAGAAATGTAGTTCAGTCTCCCAAGGAATCCTCTTACTTGTTTTTCCGTCTTGGGGGCGGGCATTTCTCGAATAGCTTTGACTTTATCAGGATCTACCTCAATACCTTTCTGACTGACAATGAAACCCAAAAGTCTTCCAGAACGAACGCCAAAAGTGCATTTGTTGGGATTCAGGCGGAGTTTGTACTTTCTCAAACGCTGGAATAACTTCAACAAATGTTCGAAGTGATCCTCCTCAGTTTGTGATTTGGCGATCATGTCATCCACATACACTTCGATCTCCTTATGCATCATGTCATGGAACAAAGCAGTCATGGCTCTCTGGTATGTTGCGCCAGCATTCCTCAAACCAAACGGCATAACCCGATAACAGAAAGTTCCCCAAGGTGTAATGAAAGTTGTCTTCTCCATATCTTCTGGTGCCATCTTGATTTGATTGTAACCAGAGAAACCATCCATGAAAGAAAAGACTTTGAACTTGGCGGTACTATCGACCAATACGTCAATGTGAGGTAATGGGAAGTCATCCTTCGGACTAGCTCTATTCAGATCTCTGTAGTCTACACACATCCGAACTTTGCCATCTTTCTTAGCAACAGGCACTATGTTGGCTAACCATTAAGGATAGACCGATGTAACAAGGAAACCTGCATTGATCTGTTTCTGAACCTCCTCTTTGATCTTGTCAGCCATATCGGGACGAGTCCTTCTCAGTTTCTGCTTGATAGGCGGACATTCAGGTCTCAACGGTAAACGATGCTCCACAATATCATTGTCCAAACCCGGCATATCCCGGTAGGACCAGGCAAACACGTCGACATACTCTTTGAGAAGATCCAACATTTTCTCCTTAATTTCTGGGATAAGCAATGCTCTGACTTTGACTTCCTTTCTATCTTCTTCATCACCCAAGTTGACCAACTCTACAGGTTCTTCAAATGGTTAAATGATCTTCTCATCATGCTCAAGCAAACGGGAAATCTCAACAGGAACCTCTTCATCATCCTCTTCTTCGGCTCTGAACATAGGGAATTCAAAGTTGGGAGATGGCATAGGATCATTGTTTTCGATGGTTAAGTCATGGATTAATCTGCACATATGATTATGCTTTATTTTAGAAATCGATTTGTGCAAATAAAACAAAAGGTTATTAATTAATTTTCATTACTATTTCCCAGAAAAAGTGAAAAATAAAATAGTAGTGGATAAAATAACATTTTTATTTATTGAAGGGAAATACTTGAAACAAGGAGCCCAGACATATCTCTTTTGCCTTGGGCAGAGCAAAAGGAATTCTTTTTCATAGCCCGACACAAAATATTTTTTGCCTTGGGCAGAGCGAATTTTTTCAAAGAAAAACAAAACAAAACATTACTCGGAAATGTGCATAACAACAGGAACATCAACAGCTATCCAGTTTTGGCAAGCCAATCCATGCGTCACAAAAACGAGCAAATCTTCCTCGGAATCATCTTCTATGATAGCATCAACCTCAGGATGTATAAAACCTGCACTTCGGAAAACCTCTTGAATCGGACGAACAACCACCTCCTTCTTGACTCTTGCAGACACTGGATGAAAACCCATACCTTCCCCGGACTTGTTCTCGGGCAAAGTCAACACCTGGCCCCATCCTTCGGCCGAACCACTTTCCACCACTCGCCGCGCATCCTCAAAAGAAGAAATGGATGCCCCTGGCTTCCTCACTGTGTTCCTGGCAACAGAAAGACCATGGAACTGGGTTCCAACATCCTCGTCAGCATCAATAAAAGAGAATGATGATAAATGGCTTACCACCATAGCTTGCTCTCCCCCAATCATCACTAGCTTCCCATGCCTCACAAACTTTAGTCTCTGATGGGGCGTAGAGGTGACTGCCCCTGCATCATGGATCCAGGGACGACCCAATAAGCAACTGTAGGCAGCACGAATATCTATCACTTGGAAAGTGATTTGAAAAGTGTGGGGACCAATTACTATAGGAAGATCCACTTCACCGATGACTGTCTTCCTAGAACCATCAAACGCTTTAACAATTACTTCGCTAGGTCTCATAGGAGCACCCGGATATGAAAGCCGAGATAATGTAGTCTTGGGCATCACATTCAACGACGAACCCGTATCCACCAACACACTTGATAAAGTATCATTTCCACAACTTACTGAGATGTGCAAAGCCATATTATGGTTCCTCCCCTCCTCTGGGAGCTCTTCATCACTGAAACCAAGATTGTTACACGAAGTAATATTTCCCACAATCCCATCAAACTGTTCAACCGTCACATCATGATCCACGAACGCCTGGTCCAAGACCTTCATCAAAGCTTCTCTATGTGCACCAGAATCTCTCAGTAAAGCAAGCAAAGAAATCTTAGAAGGAGTTTGTAAAAGTTGGTCCACAATCTTATATTCACTTCTCTTGATAAGCTTCAAGATCTCATCATCCTCGGGGTGAGGGATAGGTTCACTGGATCGGCCTATTTCAACCCTGGGTTCAACATTTCTCATTGGAATCTCCGCCGGTATGGGTCTCCTGACTTGAATTTCTGGTCTCTTCAGAGGTACTGCTGCAAAAACACGTCCACTTCTCGTAACTCTACTCACATCAGCAATGTTAACAAAAGACGGTCTTGTTGGTATAGGGACTTCTACCCCATTCTCAATCATTGTAGCATTATACTTATATGGTACAGCTTGGTCTGAGTTGTAAGGCACAGGACCAGGTGGGTAAATAATCAAAGGATCAACAGGTGCAGTCTGACTGTCGTAAGCGATCTCTACTGATTCAGGCAAATTGAATTGTGGTATGATAACATTCACTTCATCCTCCGGATTTCTGTCATACGTAATGGTGATAACTCTCTGGTCTAGCAACTTCTGAATATCCTCCTTCACAATAGGACAATCATCCTCTCTTGAACAAAATTCACAAACATCATAATTATGCTGGTGCCTAACAAAGGCAAGTCTTCTCAAACTCTGATGTAACCTGATCAACGATTCTCTTATGTGTTTAACTTGAAAAACTCGAAACTTCCCCGGACAACCTTCCACCATATTCACTGAAGCTGCCCCATGTCGAGGTAAAGGATTATCTCTAACATTTGGATTAACATCCTTGAAAGACAAGATACCATTCTTAATCAATCTCTGCATGTCCGCCTTCAGAGAAAAGCAAATCTCAAGGTTGTGCCCCGGCGACCCTTGATGATACTCACAAAACTGATCCGACTTGTACCACGGAGAAGTACTGTTTGGTGCGACAGGAGGAGGCTTTGTCGTTATGAGGTTCTTTCTGATAAGAGCAGGGAACAATTCAGTATAATTCATATGAATGGCATCGAACTGCGTTTTTCTAGGTGAACGGTTCTGATTGTTGAATGGATAAGCTTGTTGTCGAGGCTGCTGCTGAAATGGCCGTTGTTGAGTTGGCGGGGTTTGATGAACTGGGGTCATCAAAGCTGGGCGGACAGCCGAAGTGACTGCCGAAACGTGTGAGTAACCTCTCCTAGGTCTACCTGGGAACAAAGCGCTGACATCCTGCTCTTTTCTTTTCGGGAAAACACTTCCAAACTTCTTAGTACTGCTAGACGGACTTCCTTCTTTAACCAAACGCCCTTCACGAATCTCTTCCTCTAACCGCATGCCCATGCTTACCATTTCGGTGAAGTCACTGGGTGCGCTGGCTATCATTCTTTCATAGTAAAAGGACCCTAAAGTCTTCAAAAATATCTTCGTCATCTCTTTCTCCTCAAGAGGTGGATAGATTTGAGCAGCAATTTCACGCCACATCTGGGCGTACTCCTTAAAAGATTCTCGGTCTCTTTGCGACATCGCCCGGAGTTGATCCCTGTCCGGTGCCATGTCAACGTTATACTTGTACTGATGGACAAAGGCTTCGCTAAGATCGTTGAAGTTGCGGATCCGAATACTGTCTAAACCCATATACCACTTCAGAGTGGCACCCGTCAAACTATCTTGAAAATAATGAATCAACAAGTCATGATCATCGGAATACATAGACATCTTTCTCACGTACATTGTCAAATGGCTTCTAGGACACGAATCACCCTTATATCTCTCAAAGTCTGGCACTTTGAATTTTGCTGGAATCTTGACATTCGGAACTAAACAAAGGTCATGCGTGTTCTTCCCAAACAGATCCTTCCCTTTAAATGCTCTAAGCTCTTTCTGCATTTCCTGGAACTGATCCTGAAACTCTTCCATTCTATCAAAAAGACCCAAACTTTCAGCAGGCTCGGCAGGATAAGTAGGTTCATTCAAGTATGGCACGGAGTGGACCACAGGAGCAACGGTTGTCATAATCGGTTGCGGAAAAGGTGTCACAGACGGAATTACTGGCAGCATGGCAGTTGTCTCTGGCTGAGGAAAAGACAAAGCAGGTTGAAATAAAGGTTGCACGGCAGGCTGATACCCCTCTGGCACAAAGTTGTAAGGCATTCCCCACGGAAAACCTTTCGGCATCTGATGTTGAAGCGGGGAGTTGATTTGAGTCACGGATGTAGGAACGGTGACAATCTCGGAAACTACTGGAGTTGAAGTCTGAATCTCGGCAACTGTAGTCGATGGCTGATTCTGAACAGCCACCAAACTTTCCACTAACGCAGTTAACTTTTCCATCTCGACACGAAGTGTAGCAACTTCCCCACGAAGCTCATGATTTTCCTGTTCCAGATCTTCCATTTTCCTTTGACGATTGGCTCGAGTGTCGTATCGGTGAGACAGCTTGACAACCTTGGAGTGGAAAAAGAACAAGGATAAGACTCTAGAAAACATGTGAAGTGAAATGTTGAATGATGCATGATGTGCGATGCAAATGATGATTCATTTTAAAAGTTTTTTCAAGGAGCTTTAATAATTTCGCATACATCAATGGTAAAGGAATTTGGAACAACAAAAACTCAATCCATTAATCGAAAGCGATAAATTACACCTTACAACTTGGAATAACAAAATAATAAGTTACAATTTTGGGATAACAACCCAATAATAAAAGCAGTAAATTACAACTTCGAAACATGGAATCCATAATAAAGCGATAAATTACAATTTTAAAACATGAAGTCCAAAATAAAGCAATAAATTACAACTTTGGAGCATGAAGCTCTTTTACATAGTTTTACAAAATGACATCAATAAAATAAAACTAAAAGCTAAAGATCACTCAGAATCCTCCGATGAGGGACCAAACACCAACTGTAACCGGAGCTTCTTGATCTTCTCTTCATAAAAGTCTTCCATCTCTTTCTTCTCAGCTACCAGTCGATCAATGATTTCCTTCTGCGGATTAGGAACGAGAGCAACGCTTACCGAACCTTCCTTCTTTCTCTTCCTTTCACTAGCGTACTTCTTCAGCAAGGCATCCTTTTGACGAAGCTTCTCATCGTGATCAATGAACCAGCCGTCTTGAATAAACAGCAACTCCTCCTTTTCCTTTAGTTGTCGAGTCAGGACTCGATTCTCATATTCAGACATGTGGTACTTTTCTTTCCAAGCATCCCTATCGAACTTCATCCTAGCCAGATTTCCTTGGTATTCTCCTATATTCGCGATAGGGATAACAACAGATGATGGTACAACGGTGGGGAATAAAGGTTTCTCAAGTTTATAGGGCATCTTGAGAGCACAAGCCCTAGCACGGACCCACTGTAGGTAAGGCTCCAAAGAAACGGCACCTCTATGTCCTAACATATCTTTCCCTTTCCTATGGATGTGGCGCCAAGCTCCTTCGATCTCCCTCTTAGCTGCCTGATGATCTTGTCCTTCCTGAAGAAAGAAACCACTCACATGGATGTTGTTTGGTTTATCTCTCATCGGGTACCCAAACTGACGGCGCGCGAGAACAGGGTTATAGTTGATTCCACCTTTCATACCGAGAAGAGGCACGTTAGGAAAAGCACCACAGCTATCGATGATCTTCACGTCGTAGTAAACTCGATTATACCAGTCAATGTCGAAATGAGTGAGAGCCATGATCTTTGGCGCCCAACGCGGTTCCTTCTCGGGATCCCAGAAAACATCCGACCCAGGTAGATGCGAAACATACCACTGATACAACAACGGTGCACAACAAATAATCATCCCTCCTTGATAAGAGTTTCGAAGATGGATGGAGTAGTAGGTATCCCCTAGCAGCGTAGGGACTGGATTTCCAATCAAGAAAATTCTGATGGCGTTGATATCCACAAACTTATCAACGTTAGGGAACAAGAATAGACCATAGGCGAGTAAAGCAAACACGTCTTCGAAGGCAACAGTATCTTCTATCTCAGCGAAGTGACGAGCTTTATTCAACAAAAACTGCGCAGATAAGCCTCGGATTCCCCCTTTTGTAGTCATGTTCTCCTCTATCTCTGACTTCTTCAAGTGGGTGATGGTTGCTATCTCGTGAGATTTGGGCTCCTCTTCTAATCCAGAAAAAGGAACACAGTCGGTGATCGGCAAACCAAGTATGTAGGAATACTCTTCTAAGGTGGGCATCAACTGGTAATCCGGAAAGGTGAAACATCGGTACAAAGGATCGTAGAATTGAACCAACGTATTGAGGATGCCTTCCTTCATCTTGCGCTTCATGAGAGGTACAATGGACCCATACTTCTTCTGAAAATTCGTCGGGTTCTCGATCTTCGGAATCAAACTCTTCAGCTCTTCAATCTCGGGCTCCTTAAAACTAAAGCTTCGAGTGTTTCTCCTTCCAAATTCCATGATAACCTGAGATGTCTTGCAAAAATCATTCTGAAGTTCCTTGAAAAACAAGTTTTTTACAAAGATGTTGATGAATGCATGAATGAATGATAATGCAATAGTCACACACAAGTTTGCAAACATGGGGTTCAAAGGTTCAGCGATCCGCATGGAGTCGAGGGTAAAGCCCACCCAAAGGTATGTACTAACGGTTCAATCACACCTGTAAGACAAGGTTCTACGGGTTCCCAGAGTCTACATTCCTCCTTCGGATATTACCAGCGTCTTGATTACTCAATAATTAGCAATATTCTCAAGAGAAACTCGTCCGAGCGTAGCATCGCGTAACAACTGCTTCCGAATTACTCCGTTATAGTCTCCGCGCTACACCTAAAAAGGGCAAGATGGGTTAGGCTTCTACCGTCCTCAACTTCTCGGGCTCCTAGGTCGAAAATAATAATGTCTTCCCGATTACTCGGTAAACAAATATTAAGTTCAAGAGGGCCTTCCATTGAGTGGGGGATCTCATGCCTCCTTCTTCGGGATTACTCCCTCAAAGTTAACATGACTATACCGCCCGTCCTATTCCTTAAGTGTTACTTAATCCGGGTATAGGATTCGTCCTTTGCAAAAACCCAAACACCCCAATTTAAACACATAATCAAACAAGTCAAATAATAATAAAACAGATAAAACAAACTAGGCTTAACCCACTTAGGGATGGACCAACAAAAGGTCAATCTTTCCCCAGCAGAGTCGCCAATTCTGTAGCGATAAAAAATGTAGCGGGGTAAATCAGAGATCGAATTATTGATTAATTCGTCTCACAAAAGCAAGAGTCGCCACCGCGCTTTATTATTTCCAAGGGAAAAGGGAAAAGAGTGAAATAAAACCCTAAATATGCAATGTAAAATAATACTTTTTTAAAAGTAATGAAATACAAGGCGTTTTTGAAAAGAGATCTATGGTTCGGGGGTTGGTTATACAATGGGAAGGTATTAGCACCCAATGCATCTATAGTACTCTATAGGAACCTTTTGAAATATCTGTTTATTAAAATGTTCGTTTGATTAAAAATAAATCGTTTTGGCCGGAAAAAAAAGGGTACGGACGGTTTTTTTTGATGATGCGACGACCTAATGTCGAAGTTTTTGCTCAAAAGGGTATAAGTTTTGAAAAGATTGGGTATTTGAAGGAAAATTATCCTAAGTTTTGATGAAATGCGAGTGTTCGAGCGATTAGACTTGAGGACATGAAGTCAACAAATTTATCGTTTTTCCTTTGGATTTAAACGTAAACGAAATGAACAAGTAAATATGAAATAATTAAACAGACAATTGAGCGGATAATGATTAAATAACAACAGTTAAATAAATGACCAAATGGTGTAAATATGCATTTTTTGGATTTTTGTTTAATCTTAATGAAAAGAAAAATGTTTTAATTGTTTTTTTTTTACGCATTTTTAATATGGATAAAAGCATGAGAATTAACTTAAAGAAATAAAATGCTTTAATTCTTAAATGTTCTTTTTTAGTTTTCTATTATTAATAAAAAAAGTATTTATTATTTTTTAGAGTTATTAAATAATTAAGCTAAGTTAAGACTTAAGAGTTATTAATTTAAATCTAATAAAAGAGGAATATTAAAATTACTAAATTAAATCCTAAAAGTTGAACTAATAGAATTTCAATTATTAAAATTGTTTAATTAAACTATACCTATTTGATTAAATTACTAATTACTAAATTACTAAAATTCTAAAAAAGAGAAAGAAATAGATAGAAAGGGGGTATTAAAGAAATAAAAGGGGGGAATGGAGTTATGGGCCAGAAAAGGTTTTGAAGGGCCCAAGAGAAAACAAGCAGAAGGGGTGCAAAAGGAAGATCGTTGGGCTTATGCAGGGGTTCAGTCCAATATGTTCATAATGTTTTTAGGGTTACCAAGTGTTTTAGTGGGTAAAAAGGGATTAGGGGTTTTGGTTAGCAGCAACGGCGCCCAAGCTTCTTGTATCGTCTTCTTCATTCTCATCTTTCTCGCGCGTCATTGGTCCTTGTCTGAGCTTTTTCTCTCGTCCCAAAGGCCACCAGCTTCCAATCTTCTTCTTCCCTCCAACTAAAGCTACGGCGAGGGGGCTCACGGTATGATTGTTTCCGATTTCGTTAGGGTTTGTTACAAACTTGCATGTTCATGATTTTTATCTATTTAATTCTTATTCACATTGTTATGCTTGTTGGAGGTATTACGAAAGTAAAAAAGGGAACAAAAAAATGCTACCTTGAGGCGGAGACGGAGGAGGAAGGTTTGACGAGCTAGGAGGTCGGGGTGAGCAGGGAGGATAGTGACGGCGTGATATTGCTTCTGATTACTGGTATTTCGTTCCCTTCGGCCCTTTTGCTTTGATTTTTCCTCTTCTTCTCTTGCTACTGCTACTGTATGCTTTCCGTTGATTTGAACATTTTTCTATCTTCTTCCTCACTGTGATTCTTGTTACTATATGCTTTTTCTTTTGGCCAATGAGGATGTATCTGAGGTCTTTGTATGCTTGGGTTTGGAGATTGGTTTAGGCCATGGTTTTGATAGTTTTTATGGTCCTACTGGTTTTATGTTTGGCCATAAGGTTTTGATATATGGTTTTGAGGGCTTCACGCAGGTTTTACTGGTTTTTGAAATGGTTCTGGTTTTTGACCATGTTGATTTTGGTTTCAGTGATGCAGTAGCAGGTTTTATGGTAATGCAGTTTTGAATGATTTTTTGTGGTATTGTTTTGATGGCTCAATCAGGTTGATGGTTTTTTATGGCTTAAGCAGGTTATTGAGGTTTTCGTTTAGGCCTTGAAATGGTTATTGGTTTCTATGGCTTAAGGCAGCAAGTTTTGGTCATGTTTATGGATGGTACTGGTTTGTTTATGGTTTGAGGTTTGGTGATGGTTTTATGCCATATTGGTTCTATGGTATATGCAGATAGCAGGTTTGAACGTTAGGCCATATGATATTTTTTTGGCTTGACAGTAGGAATGGTTTAGGTTGTTCTGGTTTAGGACTTTGAGAAAAAATTTTGTATGTTTGACAACAATTTTCTGAGTTTTAAGGCTGGGAGATAGATAGATGATGTGTATTTTGAAGTGATTTTTTTGTTATGTTATAACAATTGCCTTTTTTTTCTTGTGTACGTTACAGGCTTAGGTTTATGTTGGTTGGAGATTTGAATATTTTACAATATTCTTGGCCTCTGCATCATACTGTTTCATCCAGTTTGTTTGTATTCTACTCTTGTGCTTCTTTATTTTTACTGTATGCTGCTGCAGTTTTGTCTTGTAATTCCTTCTGCCTAAACCAAAACCTGCAAAACCATACTTCTTTCTCTCTTCTCTCTCATAAGTACCATTTTGACATTTAAATGATGTACTGTACTGTTTTCTGAAATTGAAAAAGTGCTGGAACATGATGAAAATGGAATATATTATTCTTGCAAAAATTGTTTTGAATTGCATACTTCTTTGACTTGCAAAGGCACAGCATGGAGCCTATTTGTTTTGGCTTCTTCTATGTGCATGGCATGTTATGTTTACGTTGGAATTGAATATGTCATGGGATTTTTAAAAATGCAATTGATTTTAATTATGCAGCTTTGAAAAATAAAATGAATTTGTGCATGTTTTAAATTGTGCATTCATTTATGAAAATAAAAATTCCTCCCTTTTTTGTGAACCGGGAGAAGTCCCGTGATTTGCAAAAAAGGGTAAACTGATTCCAGCCGTTGCTTTTAATGATGAACACTAAATAATTTTCTGCTTTTAATTATTTGTTCAATTCTAATTTTTTCTTTTAATTGTTTTTGCAGGTAAAATCAAATGAGCACACAAAAAGGCATTGGATAGAAGATTTAGAATTAGAAAATATTAGAATAGTTTTTATTTCATTTTAACTTTGTAAAAAATTATTATTGTAAATTCGTTGTAAATAAATACAGTATTTACACAATAATTGTACAATTAGAATAAAATGAATAAAATTCCAATATTTGCCAATTAATTCCTTCCTTCTCTCTAATTATTTATTTTATCGTTTATAATTCTTTAAATTGTATAATAATTGAAAATAAATTTCAATTACTTAAATTCAGAATAATAAACAAATAAATAAATATCATTGATCAATTAATAGTTTCAATTATTTAATTCATTATTCATAATTTTCTAAATTGTAATAATTACAAATAGAATTTCAATTATTTAACTTAGAATGATAAATAATTAAATAACCATTATTGACCAATTAATGAACTTTTTCAAATATTTATTATATTATTCATAAATCTTTAAATTATGTAATAACTGAAAATAAATTCCAATTATTTAAATTTAAGATAGTGAATAATAAATAAACACTGTCTGAACGATTAATATGCCTCTTTTCTAATATTTATTTTATTATCTATAAATCTTTAAATTATATAATAATTGAAAATAAATTTAGGTCAATAGCTTGATCAGTTAATAAATTTAGTGTTCAGAAATAAATAGCTCTCGACTCGAAAAAGTTATGAATTTTTAAAATCAATAGATCAAAACACTTGCAATGTAATGATGCAGATGGGAGATGATATCTTAGGTCAAAATTTGGGGTACAACACATTTTACCACAAAAGTATTCTTGCAGAGACGCAAACACGCGGCCAACAGGAGGAGACAAACTGCATCACACAGAATACCAATCGAAGTTGCAGACACATTGCCAAAAAAAGGGATTTTTTCCATGCACGCACGTTGACCCACAAGAGCTCCAAAAAACTTCCAAAGTTCCAACAAGGTTTTCAGAATCGAAGCCTCCCACTGGTAACAAACCTTCGATCTTCGTTTCATTTCATATGTAATTTAATCTTTATTTTATATTCATGTTGCATAACATTTATGATGGTTAGTGTGTTATATGTAAAGTCCAAATTAATAGGATACCTTTACTGAGGCATAAGAAATGGATTCCTTCGAATCTTAAATTCAGTTCAAATGATGGAGAAGGATGCGTTTAATCGAAAGGACCTGGGTTCGATACCCAGGCCTTGAAATTTTGCTTTCTCTAACATTTTATGCAGATTCAATGCTTCTTGGCTACACACGCTCACTATACACCATCAAGTCCAGGCCACCATATGCACATCTGATCCGGATCCAATGCCCTGAGGGCACAGCCTCACCATAGGCCCTTCTGAGGACCTCAACACCAATTCACACCCCCTTAACTCTTCTTGTGTCTCGGGCCCATTTTTATTAATTTATTTATTTAATTTACTGTTTTGATCCTTTTTTTATTTATTTAATCAGTAAATCAAACATAAAAATATCAAAAATAGATTTTAGGATTTTCATAATTAAACTTAATTTTTTGTAAATTAAATTATTTTTACTTTTCTTATTTAAAAATCAATTAAAATTAGGACTAATTAGTTTCAATTGTTTTCATAAATAAAAAATGCCAAAATGCTAGATTTATTTTAGATTTAATTTTAGTTAATAATTTTACTTTCTTTCTCATTTTTTAATTAATTAAGATTTAATGTAATTTAATATTTTTCCCATAAAACAAAGAAAAAACAACAAAAAGATTTTCTTTCAACTTAATAACTTTTAGGGTTTTAGATGTTATTTCCATTGTGCACACCTTTATTTACTTTCTCACATTTTCATATTATTGTAACTGCCTACTGGGATGTAATAAACAATATCTAGGACTTTTACATTTTTATTGCTTTACTTTTCCCAGTTTTGGACTATGTAATTAATCCCCCTCCCCGAAGCCATGTAATAGCGTAACTTTAATTTCCGCATTTTAAATTCTTGTACAAATATCAATTGTTTAGATGTATGTTAGTAGGATTGTATGGCAAAAACATAAAATAAAATGCTAGCAAACCTGACATCAAAGACAAATAATTGAACATAACACACTTGTACATGCGCACCTCTAGGGTATTCCCACTTTGGTTTCCTCTCGAAAAATAATCAAAACTCTCGAAACGTTAGAGATTTTAGTGGCTACCCTCTAGTTTAAAAAGATCACAAGTCCCTCAATGACCCTCTCGAAGTGGCCTCAATAAACATGATCTTAAAACCATAGGGTAGTTACTAAGGTTTCTTGCCCAGTTTCCTTTGTGACTATAAAATGTCCCTTCGAATGTCCTTCATACATCCAAACGACTAGGGCTACCTACTCACTAATAGTAGGCTAGCATTGTCTAAAGGAAAGGAGGAAAAGAACGATCCTTTTGAGTAAAGTAGATAGTTCCTAGATGCTTGCTCAAAACAAACTTTTACACACACACAAAAACCTTTCAAAACATTTTCAAAACGCTTTATTAACACTCTTGAGGACTGATATAAGAGTTATCATAAAGCAAATCTTCGTACTAAGGAATTTCAAAATACTTTTCAAAACACACAAAAGCACAAGGTATTTTTCAAATGAGCTAAGCATCTAAGAGCCCATAGAAAACTACGGATGGAAAGGGTGCTAACACCTTCCCATTCCATAATCCACCCCCCTTACTCAGAAATAATCTCGAAAGGTATTTTTATGTTCTTTTCACACTTTCCTTTGTTGGATAAAAGAAAAGTCGATGGTAACTCTTGCTTACCACAACATTTACGAATACAAAATGCAAAACCAGTATAACAGTCAGTTCTCCCACCGTATTATAGAACTGGCGACCTTGCTGGGGATATATAAAAAATGGGGTTACCTTAGAGCTTAGGACATATTTAACTTGCTTTTCTTGTATGCTTTGATTGCTTTATCTTTAAGGGTTTTTACTTGGGTTTACTTGTAAAGATCCTACACCCGAATCTGGGGCACCTTTTAAGTAAGTAAAAATAGATCGAGGGGACTGTGCGGGGTATACTAACACGGTTGAAATGATAGCTACGTTGGTGTGAAACATTTGTTGGTATCAGTATCCCTTGAGTAGACAAGGAGAATACAGGGCCGTTGTTTGGTGTCATGAAGCAACAAATGACCTTAGAACCTTTAATTGAACAACTAGGCCATTAGGAAGTAGTGAGATAGACGACTTTAGTGCAGTCCGAAGTTGGTTGATACTCGATACTACACTCATTGAGATCTGACTTTTGGGATATTTCGGTCGTCAATAAAGAGGCTTGCACTGAAACAACACCCGGTGAAAAAAGATCGATGATATTGAGATTCCCTAAAACCCGGTTACTATTAATAGGACAGGTTGAACAAACTATATTTCAAGAGGATACTTACCTATGGAATCCATGCAAGCCTAAACCTAAGGATCTGTTTGTGTGATTGTATATATCTTGTTTGTACATAACATTATAACATCATAACATGGCATATCACACTAACCATTTCAGGGACTTTTAGGGCTTATCTTTGTGTCTGTTTTGTAGGACATGGCTCCCATTTGTAGAAATATTATCCAAGTCAACCTTGTAAGGGTACCTCCTCAACTCAAGGATTTGGCATCAAGGGTTCCCGATAATTCCCCATTCACTAAAAGACATGGTCGACTCCTCAGTTTGGTCACCTCAAGTCCTGATGAAGACATGGGGAAAGTTCTCTTTCAGTTCTTTGACCCTCTACATCATTGTTTTACATTTCCCGACTACCAGTTGGTGCCTACTATGGAAGAGTTTTCTCAGTTATTGGGTGTGCCTATTCTCAATCAATTACCCTTCAACGGTATGGAAAGAGACCCAAAACCTGAGGAGATAGCTCAAGCTCTATATTTACAACGGTCCGACATTGTGGCAAATTGGGAAACAAGAAGCGGTGTCAAAGGGTTTCTAACCAAGTTTTTGTTTGAGAAGGCTCACTATTTTTGGGATACTTTGGATTTACAAGCCTTTGAAGAGGTGTTGGCCCTTGTCATCTATGGGATGGTACTGTTCCCTAATCTGGACCAACTCATAGATGTGAATGTGGTCAAAGTTTTCATGTCTCGTAACCCGGTGCCTACTTTACTTGGAGACATTTTGCACTCTTTTCACACTCGCACCGTAAAGAGAATAGGGACCCTTGTGTGTTTCACTCCTCTATTGGCTAGGTGGTTTATTTAGCACATACCTCGGTCTGTTTTGAAAAATGAGCAAGGCATGAGGTGGCCTAATAGGTTGATGTCCCTCACGCATTCGGATATGCACTAGTGCCCTCTATCTTTGGAAGACGTTACCATCATTGATTGTTGTGGGGTATTCCCTAATGTCCCTCTCCTAGGCATTAGGGGAGGAATCACTTATAACCCTTGTTTGGCGTTGGGCAGTTTGGGTATGCTAGGAGGGACGGTCCTCATGACACACTGGTTCAAGGAATTGCATTTGAGTATGAGAATGATTCCCAAGGGTAACGTCAGAGGTCCATCCGAGATTGGGGCATGGTAAACAAAGTGGATAGTAAGAAATTGGGGCATAAGAACTCCATACCTTTGGATCCTTATCTTAAGTGGGTGCGAGCATGCGCTCAAAATCTCATGATGTATTACCCCGCCATCCTGCCTATTATCATGGAACCTATTACCGAGACAGATGTACCTCATACTATTCTCCATCATGACATGCCGACTACTCTCAAGGAACTGTAGAGATCTTGGATTCAACTCAAAGAGGAACGAGACACCTTTGAAACCCAGTTCTACGCAAGCGAGAAGAATGTTTTGGAGCTTACAAGACAACCATATGAAGAACAGAGATTGAACGCCTATATTGCCCCAAAGAGAATGCACTCATGGGAAGCCTGAGTCCTGTTTGGTTTAGGAGTTTTGTTTTTCCTTTGTTTCTTCCATTGTAAGCCCAATAGGCATCGTTGTAGTCATTTAAACTTACGAATGCAATTAATGTTTATTCTTTCTTTATCTAAGCAAATTTAAAATCTTAAAAGTCCTTGAAAACAACGCATTAGCATAACATGCATTTCATTGCATAAACAGGTATTTCGAGACAGGTTTCTTATTATTATCGCTGTTTATTTCAGCAAAAGAAATGGATCTTGAACAAACAGTGAAGGACCTTAAAGCTCAAAATGCTCAGTTCCAACAGATGTTCCTGGCTCTGGCTAAGGGGAAAGAAGATCTGAAAGCTATGATCATCAAAGACAAGACCAAGAAGGCAAAGGAACTAGCTGGTGTCTTGAATTTAGGTGAAAGGTTCAGAGGACCAGCTAAGCGAGCTCTAGATTTTGCAACCCCGTCAAATGAGGGGGACAATCAAGAAGAGAAGCCAACAGAAGAAAAAAACAACCCTGTGTCTGAGGAAGATGAGGCTGATTACTCTGAAGAATAGTATCCTCCTGCTGATTATAAATACAAACAGTTGGAGGATCGTCTCAATGCTATAGAGATTCAGAGGGTAATCGGGCTGGATTTTGAAGAGCTAGGACTGGTCTCAGGGGTGGTCATCCTGGAGAAATTCAAGGTCCCCACATTTGCTAAGTACGATGGTGTCTCCTGTCCTAAGCTACACTTAAGATCATATGTCAGGAAGATTCAACCACACACTACTGATAAGAATCTGTGGATACATTTCTTCCAGGAAATTTTGTCGGGGACACAGTTGGAATGGTTCTATCAACTGAAAAGAACCAACATTTGTAATTGGGAAGATCTGGCTGTTGCTTTCTACAAGCATTACCAATACAATGCTGGCATCGCCGTAACTCGTACACAATTGCAAAGTATGTCTATGGGTTTCGGCGAAGATTTAAAAAATTATGCCCAAAAGTGGAGATACCTTGAGGGAATATTCCAGCCTCCTTTGTCTGATAGAGAGTTGGTGGACATGTTCTCGGGCATGTTATCTAGTCCATTTTTTAACCATCTGATTGAAAGCTCTTCTGTTGGGTTCACTGAACTAATATTGACCAGTGAGCGAGTAGAAGCTGGTATTAAAAGTGGTAACATCTAGAGAGATGCATCCTCACGTACTGCAAAGAAACCCTTCACTGAAAAGAAGGAAGTCAGTGCTGCTTATGGCTAGAGAAATCAAAGCAAAATTGAATGTCGTTCTACAGTAGGGGATGTTATGATTTCCAATCCTACATCAAACCAACAACAAAATAATCAGCGCAGACTGGATGCACCCAGAAGACAGTTCACCCGGATCAACATGACCTTGTCTCAGGCTTTTCCACATTTGCTGAAGTCCAGTCTAGTGACTCTAAAAGAAGCTCCCAGGAATCCTAATACTGCATCTCCTCGCTACAACCAAAATGCTCGATGTTCCTACCATTTTGAAAGCCTGGGGTATGATACAAACGATTGTTGGGCTCTGAAAAATAAGGTGCAGGATCGTATCGAGGCGAAAGAGATCGAGTTTGACCCTCCTAAGACCCCCAACATCATAACTGCACCAATGCCCAAACATGAACCAAAAATTAGTGCTATTGATGTTATTTCCGCTACAGAGGATGCTGACAACAAATGCGACGTGGACAAGTGGATCTTCCCAACTATCAACGGTGGACTCAAAAATTGGGATGCCAAGGACTTTTTTCCTATTACTTTTATTCAAGAGTAATTGTCTTTTAGTTTTTTTGGGATATGTAATATTTAAAAAAATTGAAACTCTGAAGCCTTGTGCTTTACCCGAAGCACAATGGTTTATTTGTGAGGGTTAATAATTCATTTTCATATGTCATTAATAAATCATTGGACGTTTTGCATACAATTTTTAGGCTCGTTGTTTTTCTTTTCTACTTTTTACTTTATCAAAATAGTTATGCTCTCTTACATACACCCACATACCAAAACTGCAAATCCACATCCACTCTGGATCCCATTGATAACGGTTCTGCTATTGCCAATTATGATTTTGAAAATCTGATCTACCAATTCGAGGACGAAGGTGAGGAAGATTGTGAAGTACCAAGAGAACTTGCCATATTGTTACAATAGGAAGAAAGGGCAATATAGCCCCATGAAGAGCCAGTTAAGACAATAAACTTGGGTGCTGAAAAGGTTAAGAAGGAAGTCAAGATAGGTGCTAATCTGGAGCATAGTGTCAAGGAGCGGTTAATACAAATGTTAGATGACTATGTTGAGGTCTTTGTCTGGTCATAAGAAGACATGTTGGGACTTGAAACTGATATTGTGGTTCATCGCCTATCGACAAAAGAGGACTTCCCTCTTGTGAAACAGAAGGTTCGTCGTATGCGTCCAGAGATGTTAGAAAAGATCAAGGCTGAAGTCATGAAACAGTTCAACACTGGTTTCTTAGCTGTTACTTCCTATCTGCAATGGGTAGCCAATGTTGTTCCAATACCTAAGAAGGACAGTAATGTACGTATGAGTGTGGATTACAGAGACCTGAATAGGGCAGGCCCCAAGGATGACTTTCCGCTTCCCCATATTGATGTTCTAGTTGACAACACCGCACAACATAAGGTATTCTCCTTCATGGATGGTTTCTCCGGGTATAATCAGATCAAAATGGCATCTGAGGACATGGATAAAACGACCTTTGTCAAGCAATGGAGAACTTTTTGCTACAAAGTTATGCCATTTGGGTTAAAGAACGTTGGGGAAACCTATCAGCGTGCCATGGTAGCTTTGTTTCATGATATGATCCATCACGAGATAGAGGTCTATGTAATGATATGATATCCAGGTCTCAGAATGAAGAGGAGCATCTTGATCACCTGCAGAAGCTGTTTGAAAGGCTGAAGAATTACAAACTGAGGTTGAACCCGAATAAGTGCAACTTTGGAGTAAGATCCAGTAAGCTATTAGGCTTCGTTGTCGGCGGAAAAGGTATTGAAGTAGACCCTACAAAGGTTAAAGCTATATAAGAAATGCCAACTCCTCACACTGAGAAGGAGGTTAGGGGATTCTTGGGGCGTCTAAACTACATTGCCGGATTCATTTCCCATCTAAACACTACATGTGAGTCAATCTTCGAATTACTGGAGAAAGATCAAGTAGTGAAGTGAAATGACGATTTCCAGAATGCCTTTGACAAAATCAAGGAATATCTTCAAGAACCTCCAATATTGATGCCACTGGTTGAAGGAAGACCTCTGATCATGTACTTAACGGTATTAGAGAATTTAATGGGTGTGTTTTGGGGTAGCATGACGAGTCTGGTCGAAAAGAGAATGCAATATACTACCTTAGTAAAAAGTTTACCGATTGTGAAACAAGATACTCACTGCTCGAGAAAACTTGCTGCACTTTGGCATGAGATGCTCGCCGACTAAGACAGTATATGTTGACTCACACTACCTTATTGATATCTAAAATGGATCCTATCAAATACATCTTTGAGAAGCCCGCTCTCTCAGGAAGAATATAAATATGGAAAATGATTCTGACCGAATACGATATTCAATATACAACCCAGAAAGCAATTAAGGGAAGTATATTAGGTGATCATTTGGCTCATCGGGTTGTGGACGACTACCAATCCATGAATTTTGAGTTCCCAGATGAGAACATCATGTTAGTAACAGATTGTGAAGAACCTAGACCAGATGAAGGACTTGAAAAAGGATCCCGATGGACCATGGTTTTTGATGGATCATCCAACGCACTTGACATTATCATCGGTGTCGGGATCATATCTCCCGAAGGCTGTCATACTCCTTTCACCGCCAGGCTATGTTTCAATTGTACCAACAATATGGCTGAATATAAAGCATGCATTATGGGTTTCAAAGCTGCTATCGACTTGAGGATCATATTCTTGAGTGTATTTGGAGACTCGATCTTAGTTATCAGACAAATCAAAGGAGAATGGGACACGAAGCATCCTAATATCATCCCTTACGGAGATCATGTGTTGACATTGATTCCATACTTTGAAGAAGTTACCTTTGAGCATTTTCCATGAGAGGAAAATCAACTAGCAGACGCGCTAGCTACTATGTCATCCATGTTCAAGGTCAAGTGGGATAGTGAGGCTCCTCATATCACTATTTAGAGAATGGATAAACCCGTATATTGTTACGAGGTTGATACTAAAGAAGTAGTGGACAAGCCTTGGTTCCATGAAGTCAAAAGATACCTTGAAGCCCAAGAGTATCCCGAGGGAGCTTTAATCAATGATAAGAAGTTCCTAAGAAGATTCTCTGCCAAGTTCTTCCTCAGTAATGGAACCCTCTACAAGTGCAATCACGATTCTACTTTACTCCGGTGTGTGGATAAAAGTGAAGCAGAAAAAGATTATGGTAGATTTGCACGAAGGTACTTTTGGCACCCACTCTAGTAGGTACACAATGGATAAAAAGATCCTACGAGCAGGATACTACTGGTCGACTATGGAAACAGACTGTTATCAGCATTCACGAACTTGTCACAAGTGCCAGGTCTATGCTGATAAAGTACATGTGCCTTTGGTTTCTCTAAACGTCTTGACTGATCCATGTACATTTGCAATGTGGGCGTCGATATGATTGGGGAGATTAGACCTACAACTTCAAATGGACACCGCTTTATCCTGGTTTCCATTGATTACTTCATAAAGTGGGTCGAGGTAGCCTCATTTTCTTCTGTTACGAAGAATGTTAATTCCTGATTTATCGGACATAAACTTATTTATCGGTATGGTATTCAAGAAAGAATCATCAAGCATAATGGTACCAATCTCAATAATAATATGATCATCGAGCTCTGCACGCAATTCAATATCCAACATTATAACTCTTCTCCTTACCATCTGAAGATGAATGGCATTGTAGAAGTTACTAATAAAAATATCAAGAAGATCATACGAAAGATGACAGTGACATATAAAAATTGGCATGAGATGTTACCATTTTCTCTCCATGGTTACCTTACCACATTGCGCACATCAACAGGGGCAACTCCTTTCTCTCTAGTATACGGTATGGTAGTTGTCCTACCCATCGAAGTCCAGATCCCTTCCTTGAGAATCATGAAAGATGCAAGTTTGAATGAACACGATTGGGTTCAGACTCGACTTGATCAATTAAACCTGATCGATGAGAATAGGCTCGCGGTTGTCTGCCATGGTCAGATGTACCTGAAACGTATGATTAAAGCTTTTAATAAGCAGGTCAGACGTCAGGTATATCAGGCTGGTTACCTAGTAATCCAGCGCATCATACTGTCGTAAGGTGATCCCAGGGGAAAATGGACTCCTACATACGAAGGACCATTTGTGATCAAGAACATATTTTCTGGTGGAGCCATAATCTTAACCACTATGGACAGTGATGACCTTCCACACCCTGTAAACGTAGACATAGTTAAAAGATACTACGCATGAACAAAGACCCTCTAGGTTGACTGGCCTAGGCAAAAATAAGGGCATCACGGCAAACCAAAAGGGTTTGGGCAAAAATTATGGAAATACATATGAAAAAATCTGTACACCCACAAGTCGAAAACCTGAAATGGATGCTTGGGAAAAAAATGGTATCTCGGTGGACTGAAAACCCGAAAGGGCGGTCCAGGAAAAAGTTAGGGATTTTAAGGGTATTACTATGTCCCGTTGGATCACCTTACAACCAATCTTCCGTAATAACTATCAAGCTCAAGTGGTACTAATCAATCTAGTCAGTTTCGGACAAGCAGCAAAAGAGATGAGACGCTCAAAGTCATAAAAGAAATAGCTGAATGGGAACCCATTGGGATCATTTCACATAATTGTTTTTCTTTGTATATTTTTTTTGTATAGTTTTCATTATTACGACGGTATTCTTTTACTAGGATGTCCGTCTCCTTGTACAAAAACGCCTATTATAGGAAAAACTTATTCAAATTAATACAAAACTATCTTTTTGAAAGTGTAAAACTACTTGTTTTGTATTTTTCTGTTTTGTTTGCGAAAATGTCCGGTGCGTATTTTTGAACATATGCATTTGAATGTGATTACTGCTTACAAATACACGCATAAAAAAACAGAAAGACATTTACTAATGGCTTTAAGAAATGCGATAATGTCTAAAGGACATCCACATAATCCTCGCAGATACTTTCTCCAGCAGGTACAGAGGCAGGGGCATCCTACTATAAAGTCACTGCCATATCCTCAGCATACAGTCTAATGATGTCAGGTGTTCTTATATCCCCGACGGAGCAAGAATATCTAATTACTTCCCGACATCTTAAAGAATTCCCTAAACTAGTTCCCAAGCATTTCAGGATTCCTCAACAGGATTTCAACAAAATCCCCAAGTAGTTCAAGGAGTTTTCCTTCCCCAATAGAGTTTTTTTCTCTAACAGCGGAAATCTGCTTCCCAGCATTTCAACTTCAATAAAATCGGAAGACCTACATTCTTCACCCCCAACAACAATCAGAAATTTGTTTCCCTAATTCAACAACACTGCAATAGAACAGCTGATACATTCATACATTGCATTCATGCATCATTCTACAAACATCATAGCATATGTAGCACAAATGCATATATCACAATCTTATTTATTTTGAGAGCATCATACAATTCATACATCATGACATCGCATGAAATTGGTTTTACCTTTTCAGGATTAAATTGGCAGACAGACAAACACTATCAACATATACAATAGGTCAAAGATTAATGCTTGCAACTAGACGGGGAAACTATCTACACGACCAAGTGGTATGAACTCCCGGAGCAGGATGATTTTACCAACAAAACAAGTTCCAAATTAATACCTGAAACAAGACATGATAACTATCTGTGGACGACTGAGTGTAGATTAATACCTGAAACCAGACAGGAAAACTATCTACATGAACAGATTGAAGATTAACACCCGAAACAAGACGGGAAAACTATATTTCTTTCTCTTAGGCCAGAGATTAATACCTGAAACTAGACAAGACAACTATCTCAACGACCGACAAAAACAAGTTCCAGATTAATTCCTGAAACAAGACATGACAACTATCTGTAGACGACTGATTATAGATTAACACCTGAAACCAGACAGGAAAACTATCTACATGAACAAATTGAAGATTAACACCCAAAATAAGACGGGAAAACTATCTTTCTTTCTCTTAGGTCAGAGATTAATACCTGAAACAAGATAGGACAACTATCTCAACGACCAATAAAAATAATTTCCAGATTAATTCCTGAAACCAGACAGGGTAACTATCTGTGAACGACTGATTATAGATTAATACCTGAAAGAAGCCAGGACAACTATCTACATGAACAGATTGAAGATTAATACCCTAAATAAGATGGGAAAACTATTTTTTGTTTCTCTTAGATCAGAGATTAATACCCGAAACCAGACAGGACAACTATCTCAAGGCCGACAAAAACAAGTTCCAGATTAATACTTGTAACAAGCCAGGACAACTATTTATGGACGACTGATTATAGATTAAAACCTGGAACCAGACAGGAACATTATCTATAGGAGAAGATTGAAGATTAATACCCGAAACCAGACGGGAAAATTGTCTTTCTTTCTAAGGTCAGAGATTAATACCTGAAACCAGCCAGGACAACCATCTCAACGACCGACAAAAATAAGTTCCAAATTAATACCTGAAATAAGACAGGATAACTATCTGTGAACAACTGATCGTAGATTAATTCCAAAACAAGATGGGGCGACTATCTACATGAGCATATTGAAGGAATCTTACACGGGTTTCTTCTCATGATCTCCAAATGTAGTCTAACATGGACTCATCCTGAAGCAATCTTACACGAATTCCTTCTTGCAGTTTTCAGATATAGTCTAACACGGACTCAGCCTGAAGCATCCTTACGCAGGTTTCTTCTAATACATTTCCAGATAGCAGTTAATTCCATTATCTCCAGCAAATTACTGTGAAGCTCTGATTTCAACCAGAAAACAGCAAACTTTTCCAGAGATAAATCCTCAATAGAGCCTTGGACAACTGAAGTTCCTAGACTCTATTCCTCATAGAGTTTTCCTCAAGCAGGAGAAAAACAGAAATCAACATTCCCAGTGGACTCCTCCTCAGACATCGGGAACAGGAATCCCCCACAAAGAGACCTCTTATGAAGTCAGCACCTACTTTGGATGGCATCTTTAAACCCATCTCTGACAACTCTCAATCATCTTTTCCAATGACATCTTTAAGCCTATTCCCTACACAGTCAACCATCACATCATGCGAGTGAAAATTTCTGGGCACTCTAGTGTTCAATCATCTTCCACCTTAAGATTAAGAAAGGAAAACAAGACAATCTAAATCTTCAGGTTTAAGATGATTGAACAGGGGCAGCTGTTGTACCCCAAAATTTTCCCTCCCTTTTTCTCAAGACATTTTCTCACAAGGATTTTCAAAAGTCGAAGTTCACACATATACAATTGGATTTCTGGCTTTCAGGCATCAAATAAAAGAGGAGCAAGTTAGCCCTGATTTCAAAGTCTTCGATTGGGCATCTGACATCCTTCGAGCGAGCCTTTATTTCAAAGTCTTCGATTGGGCATCTGAAATCCTTAGATGAAAGCTTAGTTCACAAGCTTCGATTGAGCATTTGGACTCCTTTGACCAAGTTTAATTCACAAAGCTTTGACTGAGCAAAAGGCTCTTTCAACTTGCCTTTGTTCCACAAGGCAAAATGACTCTTCATGCTTGCCTTTGATGCACAAGGCAAAGGCTTCTTCAGACTTGCCTTCGATCCACTAGGCAAAGGCTTCTTCAGACTTGCCTTGGATTCACAAGGTAAAAGCTCCTTCAACTTGCCTTTGATCCTTAAGGAAAAAGGGTTCCTCAGATTTTCCTTCGATCCACAAGGCAAAAGGATTCTTCAGACTTGCCTTGGATTCACAAGGCAAAGGCTCCTTCAACTTTCCTTTGATCCACAAGGCAAAAGGCGTCCTCAGATTTGCCTTCGATCCACAAGGAAAAAGGCTTCTTCATGCTTGCCTTTGATTCACAAGGCAAAAGGCCCATTCAAACTTGCCTTTGATCCACAAGGAAAAAGGCTTCCTCAAATTTTCCTTCGATCCACATGGAAAAAGACCTTTTTCATGCTTTCCTTTGATTCAAAAGGCAGAGGCTTCTTCAGATCTGCCTTCGATTCACTAGAAAAATAATTCTTGCATGCTTGCCCTTGATTCACAAGGCAAGAACTTCTTTCATGTGTGCTTCGACCCACAAGTAAATGACTTCCTCTGTGCTTGCCTTCAATTCACAGGGCAATGTCTATCTTCAGGCCTGCTCTGGCTGTACCTCTAAAACCCCTCAACATAGTTTCTACACTATGACACACAAAAAGGTCCATTCGAAGAACAAATATGTGGTCCATTCGAAGGATACATGATTATTGAAAACAAGTTTGTTTTATGATGAGTCTTGGTCCAAGATGCTTGTTGGACAAAATCCTACATGCTGCCAAGCCCAAGCCTCCTTCATAATTACATTCGAAGGAGGTAACAAGAGAAGTTTCGACTGGCCAAAAAGGAGTTTTCGATTGGGCTAGTTGAAAAGTTTCAGAGGCAGATAGTGGCTCAATCAAAGAATCCACAATGATGAGGCCTGGAGCCATTTAAAGGAAGCAACTCAGGACCAATCGAAGACAAGGCTTGGTGGCATTCAAAGGAGTCAGGGAGTGAAACATGTCCAGGTTCGTCCCAAAACCCAAAAGGGTAGGAATTCATCAAAAAAGACAATCATTTAATTTGTCTGATTTTTCCTTCAAAGCCTGGTTAATGGTTGTCCCTTGCCAATTCACACCCCCCTTAACTCTTCTTGCGTCTCGGGCCCATTTTTATTTATTTATTTATTTCATTTATTATTTTGATCCTTTTTTATTTATTTATTTAGTCAGTAAATCAAACATAAAAATAACAAAAATAGATTTTAGGATTTTCTTAATTAAACTTAATTTTTTGTAAATTAATTTATTTTGATTTTTCTTATTTTAAAATCAATTAGAATTGGGACTAATTAGTTTCAATTTTTTTCATAAATAAAAAATACCAAAATGCTAGATTTATTTTAGATTTAATTTTAGTTAATAATTTTACTTTCTTTCTCATTTTTTAATTAATTAAGATTTAATGTAATTTAACATTTTTCCCATAAAACAAAGAAAAAACAACAAAAAGATTTTCTTTCAACTTAATAACTTTTAGGGTTTTAGATGTTACTTCCATTTCGCGCGCCTTTATTTACTTTCACACTTTTTCATATTAATGTAACTGCCTACTGGGATGTAATAGACAATAACTATGACTTTTAGATTTTTACTGCTTTACTTTTCCCTATTTTGGACTATGTAATTAATCTCCCTCCCCGAAGCCATGTAATAGCGTAGTTTTAATTTTCTCACTTTAAATTCCCATATAGGTATTAATTGTTTAGATGTATGTTAATAGGATTGTATGGCAAGAACATAAAATAAAATGCTAGAAAACCTGATATCAAAGACAAATAACTGATCATAACACAGTTGCACATGCACACCTCTAAGGTATTCCCACTTTGGTTGCCTTTTAGAAAATAGTCACAAATCTCGAAACGTGAGAGATTTTAGTGACTACCCTCTAATTTAAAAGATCATAAGTCTCTCGATGACCCTCTCGAAGTTGCCTCGGTAAACATGATCTTAAAACCCTAGGGTAGTTACTAAGGTTTATTGCCCAGTTGCCTTTGTGACTATAAAACGTCCCTTCGAATGTCCCTCATACATTCAAACGACTATGGTTACCTACTCACTAATGGTATTCTAGCATTGTCTAAAGGAAAGGAGGAAAAGAACGAGCCCTTTCGAGTAAAGTAGATAGATCCCAGATGCTTGCTGTAACACCCCAGTTTCAATTATTTGATTTATTTAATTGGGAAATTATTTTATTAGAATTAATAAAATAAAAAGAAATTATTTATTTTGGAATATTTGAAGAAAATAAAAGAAATGAGAAATATTGGGTTTTTGAGTTATTGGGCTTGGATGTTGTTAGTAAAGAGTGGGGGTGCAAAAGGAATAAGGATACATTTGGGACTCAAGTTATTTTTCTCATTATTCACGTTAACACAGAATTGGGAAATTGGGAAGCAGAGCTCTGAAGGTACGAAGAACAAAGAACATCGCTCAAAAAGTTCAAAGCTGCAAATTGATAAGGTAAGGGGGGCTACTACTCAATTTATATTTGCTTATGGGTTTAGGTACGGTTGATTTGGGATAATCGTAGGGAGAAC
Source organism: Vicia faba (assembly GCA_948472305.1). Lineage (NCBI taxonomy): Eukaryota > Viridiplantae > Streptophyta > Magnoliopsida > Fabales > Fabaceae > Vicia > Vicia faba. Next base: position 1,124,033,860 of record OX451735.1, read on the forward strand.
CCCAATTGTTAGATGTTCTTAGGGATCAGTACCCTTAGGATTGAACCTTGTTAGAGAAGGTTTAGGTTCCCAATTTTATGAAATCAATTAACGATTTTAGGTCCCTAATGGTGGATCGGGAGTATATCTGTATGATCGTGAATTTACCTTAGAGGTTCTAGGGATAACCTTAATGTTATCAGATTTCCCCAAAAGGACGAATAATCACTTTTAAGGTCACTATGATAATTGTTGGTAATTAGGGAATTGATGTGTTGTTTTGAGTTATACAAAATCGATGTCGTTAGGTACCGAAATGCGCGTTTTGGCTGGCATTTTTCGCGTTTGGCTGCTGTTCTGAGCTGCTGCAGGTTCAGGAAAAATCTGACCCGCGCTCATCAACACGGGCCGTGTTGTTTAACACGGGCAACCGTGTTGATTCACTGTGTTGCCAAAAAATGTGTTTTCCAGACACATTTCAACACGGGCCGTGTTGATTTACACGGGCACCCGTGTTGATCCCCTGTAATGAGAAAATATGTGTTTTCTGGGCACATTTCAACACGGGCAGTGTTGATTTACACGGGCACCCGTGTTGATGCTGCTGTGTTGATTTTCTGAATTTTGTTTTCTGTGCTTTATTGTGGATTTTATTGTCATGCTTTTAGATAATGTTATCAAGCATGAATTATGATATAACTTGATGTGATTGATGTTTAAATAGCATGCTGAGTGATTACATGCTATCCATATCCTATTATGATTGATGTTGTTGATGTTGCATGATATGTCGATTGATGTTAATAGTATGCTGAGTGTTACATACTTTACATATCATGTTGCATTTGTTAATTCCCATTGTGTGGAATTAACATGGTGGCCAATATACGTGTCCGCGATTTAATGGAACGTTGAGGTGGTAGCCGTGTCCGCGATATAATGGAACGGTGAGTTATCCGTGACCCGAGATTTAATGGGGCGGTAAAGTGGTACCACATGCATGGGTGTGTTGCATTACATTGAATATAACATGAATGGATGAATTTCCAATGTTGTATTTAATTGATTGTATGCATGTATGGTTGCTAAATTGTTAGCGATGTTTGATGTTAATTACGAAGATGAAAAGTAATATATTATGAATATATGAATTGTAAAGGTTTTTATAAACTATGAAACATGCTAACCGTTTGGGTGATGCTTATGGTTTTTCTAAATTGATTGTTATGAACGTATAATCAAATGTATAATTGAGATGCTCACCCTTACTGTTGAATATTTCAGATTGAGGAGCTTCGTCCAGGTGCTTGGCGAAGGCTTGTTGTTTCTAGTTTATTTCCGTTTAAGTATTGTCCGGGTCATGCTCTGGTAGTTGTAACTCCGGGAACGTTTGTTTGTCGAGCTGTTTTAGTCAGACTCGTTTATTTCTTTATGTTTGTTATAATATGATGTTGATATTTTCCAGGTGTTAATCCCTGATGATTTTAAAATATTATAACATTGGTTTTGTTAATTAAATTATTCCGCTGTGTAAACATGTATGAGTTGCTTCTATGTTATGCATGACAGGAACTTGTTTTTATAAAAAAAAAGAATTGTGACATCCTCGTTAATACATGTACTCTGTAAATATGATTTTAATTAATTGCGAAATTTTGTTCGGGGTTTTAGAGGGTGTTACAATAGTGGTATCAGAGCATAGTCGGTCGTTGCGACCAGAGTCTTGAGTCAGTCATCCCTTTTGTATGCGATTAGTGTAAGGTAACACTGTCGATACTGTATTCTGATGAAGGGTATGTTTTAATTCTCAGGAATATGGCTGGAAGAGGTAACGGACGAAATGATGCTGCACTAGCTGAGGCTTTGGGGATGTTAGCTGGTGTACTTGCTGGAAACCCAACTGGAGGCGTGATTGGTGCTGATAGGCAATTAGGGAATTTCCAAAGGAACAATCCTCCGTTGTTCAAAGGTACACATGACCCTGAAGGTGCTCAGAAGTGGCTGAAGGAAATCGAAAGGATTTTCCGTGTGATTGATTGTGCTGAAGATCTGAAAGTCAGATATGGTACGCATATGCTGGCAGAAGAGGCCGACGACTGGTGGGTTGCAATAAGGACTGAAATGGTTCAGGATGGAGAGGTACTGACTTGGGCTAACTTCAGAAGAGATTTTCTGAGGAGGTACTTTCCTGAAGATGTTCGTGGAAGAAAGGAAATTGAGTTTTTGGAACTTAAGCAGGGCAATCTGACTGTTAGTGAGTATGCTACTAAGTTCACTGAGCTGGCAAAGTATTATGCACACTACAACAATGATGAGGCTGGAGAATTCTCTAAGTGTATCAAATTTGAGAATGGTCTCCGAGATGAGATTAAGCAGGGAATCAGGTACCAGCGTATTCGTAGATTTTCTGATCTGGTGGATTGTAGCAGAATCTTGGAAGAAGATATTACCAAGACTAGGCCGTCTCACTCTCGTGGGGCTGTTGATAAAAGAGGAAAGCAACATATGGACCGTGGCAAGCCATATAGTAGAGATAACCAGAAATCAGGTGGTTGGAAAAGGCCTAGTGGGGGAGATTCTAAGGCTCCTATCAGATGCTACAGGTGTGGTGAGTTTGGTCATCATATTCGAGATTGCAAGAGTGAGGAGAAGAAGTGCTATAAATGTGGAAAGACTGGTCATTTGTCTATTGATTGCAAAGGGAAGACTGTTACTTGTTACAATTGTGGTGAAGAAGGTCACATTCGTCCGCAGTGTCCTAAGCCTAAGAAGGATCAGTCAGGTGGGAAAGTGTTCGCTTTGTCTGGATCTGAGACTACTCCAGAGGATCGATTGATTAAAGGTACGTGTTTTATTCATGGCACACCTTTAGTTGCAATTATTGATACTGGTGCAACTCATTCTTTCATTTCTTTGGATTGTGCTGAGAGGTTGAAACTGGACATATCTGGTATGCAAGGTAGCATGGTTGTTGATACTCCTGCATCGGGATCAGTGACAACTTCACTTGTATGTAGGAATTGTCCTATTGAGATTTTTGGTAGAGGTTTCGGTATGGATTTAGTGTGCCTACCGCTTGAACAAATTGATATTATCCTTGGGATGAACTGGTTGGAATTCAACCGGGTTCATCTGAACTGTTTTGCTAAGACGGTGATTTTCCCAGAGGCAGTTGGTGTAGAGGATTTGACTATGACTGCTAGGCAGGTACAAGAAGCAATGGAAGACGGTGCTAAGGTGTTTATGTTACTTGCTTCGTTAGATGCAACAGGAAAGGTCAGGAGTGGCGAATTGCCAGTGGTATGTGATTTTCCAGAAGTCTTTCCTGATGATGTTGGTGAGTTACCTCTTGAGAGAGAAGTGGAATTCTCTATAGATTTGATTCCTGGTACGAGACCGGTGTCGATGGCGCCATATCGTATGTCTGCGTCTGAGTTGGCTGAATTGAAGAGTCAGTTGGAAGATTTACTGGAGAAGAAGTTTATTCGTCCAAGTGTTTCGCCTTGGGGTGCTCCGGTATTGTTGGTTAAGAAGAAAGAAGGTTCTATGAGACTGTGTGTTGATTACAGGCAATTGAACAAGGTAACCATTAAGAATCGGTATCCTTTACCGAGGATTGATGATTTAATGGATCAGCTAATTGGAGCCAGTGTATTCAGTAAGATTGACTTCAGATCTGGATATCATCAGATTCGTGTGAAAGCGGAAGATATTCAAAAGACTGCTTTTCGAACGAGGTATGGGCATTATGAATATTCAGTTATGCCGTTCGGAGTTACTAATGCACCTGGTGTTTTCATGGAATATATGAATAGGATTTTTCATCCGTATCTGGATAAGTTTGTTGTGGTTTTTATTGATGACATTCTGATTTATTCCAAGAATGACGAAGAACATGCGGAACATCTCAGAATTGTGTTAGAGTTGTTGAAAGATAAGAAGTTGTATGCAAAGTTGTCCAAATGCGAGTTCTGGCTGAATGAAGTTAGTTTTCTTGGACATGTGATTTCTAAGAATGGTATTGTCGTGGATCCTACAAAAGTAGAAGCAGTATCTCAGTGGGAAGCGCCGAAGACTGTTTCTGAAATTAGAAGTTTTCTTGGTCTTGCAGGTTATTACAGAAAGTTTATCGAAGGATTCTCAAAGTTAGCATTGCCGTTGACGAAGTTGACTCGTAAAGGACAAGCGTTTATTTGGGATTCTGATTGTGAGAAAGGTTTCCAAGAATTGAAGCGGAGATTGACTAGTGCTCCTATTCTGATTTTGCCGAATCCGGTGGAATCTTTTGTGGTCTATTGTGATGCATCTCTGTTGGGTTTAGGTGGTGTTTTAATGCAGAATCAACAGGTAGTTGCGTATGCTTCGAGACAGTTGAAGGTTCATGAAAGGAACTATCCTACTCATGACTTAGAGTTGGCAGCAGTTGTGTTTGTCTTGAAATTGTGGAGACATTATCTGTATGGTTCGAGATTTGAAGTGTATAGTGATCATAAGAGTTTGAAGTATCTTTTCGATCAGAAAGAGCTCAATATGAGGCAAAGAAGGTGGTTGGAATTTCTCAAAGATTATGATTTTGGTTTGAATTACCATCCTGGTAAGGCAAATGTGGTTGCAGATGCTTTGAGCAGGAAATCCTTGCATATGTCTATGATGATGGTTCGTGAATTGGATTTAATTGAACAATTCCGAGATTTGAGTTTAATTTGTGAAAGTACTCCGAAGTGTGTTCGTTTGGGTATGTTGAAACTTACTAGTGGTATTCTAGAAGAGATCAGGATCGGGCAGAAATCCGATGTTAATTTAGTTGATAAATTGACATTGATCAACCAAGATCAAGGTGGTGAGTTTAGAATTGATGAGAATGATGTTATGAGATTTGGCGATAGAGTTTGTGTTCCTGATGTCGCAGAAATCAAGAAGAGTATATTAGAGGAAGGACATCGCAGTGGGATGAGTATTCATCCGGGTGCCACGAAAATGTATCATGATTTGAAGAAATTGTTTTGGTGGCCGAGAATGAAAAAGGAAATAGCTGAATTTGTGTATGCATGTTTAATCTGTCAGAAATCGAAGATTGAGCATCAGAAGCCGTCTGGAGTTATGCAGCCGATGTTTATTCCAGAATGGAAGTGGGATAGTATTTCTATGGATTTTGTATCCGGGTTGCCGAGGACTCCTAAGAATTGTGAAGCGATATGGGTTGTGGTTGATAGACTGACTAAGTCTGCCCATTTTATACCGGTGCGAATGGATTACTCAATGGAGAGATTGGCACAGTTATACATTGAGAAAATAGTGAGTTTGCATGGAGTTCCTTCTAGTATTGTGTCAGATAGAGATCTGAGGTTCACTTCGAAATTTTGGGAAGGATTGCAGAAGGCTTTGGGTACTAAATTGAGGTTGAGTTCAGCTTATCATCCTCAGACTGATGGAAAGACGGAGATGACGATTCAATCGTTAGAAGATTTATTGTGTGCTTGTGTTTTAGAGAAGGGTGGAGCTTTGGATAGCTATTTGCCATTGATTGAATTTACTTATAACAATAGTTACCATTCGAGTATTGGTATGGCTCCGTTTGAAGCATTGTATAGTAGACGGTGTAGAACGCCTTTGTGTTGGTATGAATCTGGAGAGAGTTCAATAATTGGGCCAGAGATTGTTCAGCAGACTACTGAAAAGATCAAATTGATTCAAGAGAAGATGAGAGCTTCTCAGAGTCGTCAGAAAAGTTATCATGATAAGAGGAGAAAGAATTTAGAATTCAGTGCTGGAGATCATGTGTTTATGAGAGTTACTCCGATGACGGGTATTGGTCGAGCGTTGAAATCCAAGAAGTTGACCCCGCGTTTTATTGGTCCGTTTCAGATTACAGAGAGAGTTGGAGAAGTTGCTTATCGTATTGCTTTACCTCCGAGACTTGCGAATTTGCACGATGTTTTTCATGTTTCTCAGTTGAGGAGATACATTCCAGACCCATCTCATGTAATCCAAATAGATGATGTGCAGGTGAGAGATAACCTGACAGTAGAAACATTGCCTATGAGGATAGAAGATCGGGAAGTGAAACAGTTAAGAGGTAAAGAGATAGCATTAGTGAAGGTTGCTTGGGGAGGTCCAGCAGATGGAAATATCACTTGGGAGCTGGAGAGCCAGATGAGAGAGGCTTATCCGGAACTGTTCGTCTAAGGTATGTTTTCGAGGACGAAAACTCTTTTAGTGGGGGAGAGTTGTAACACCCCAGTTTCAATTATTTGATTTATTTAATTGGGAAATTATTTTATTAGAATTAATAAAATAAAAAGAAATTATTTATTTTGGAATATTTGAAGAAAATAAAAGAAATGAGAAATATTGGGTTTTTGAGTTATTGGGCTTGGATGTTGTTAGTAAAGAGTGGGGGTGCAAAAGGAATAAGGATACATTTGGGACTCAAGTTATTTTTCTCATTATTCACGTTAACACAGAATTGGGAAATTGGAAAGCAGAGCTCTGAAGGTACGAAGAACGAAGAACATCGCTCAAAAAGTTCAAAGCTGCAAATTGATAAGGTAAGGGGGGCTACTACTCAATTTATATTTGCTTATGGGTTTAGGTACGGTTGATTTGGGATAATCGTAGGGAGAACCCCAATTGTTAGATGTTCTTAGGGATCAGTACCCTTACGATTGAACCTTGTTAGAGAAGGTTTAGGTTCCCAATTTTATGAAATCAATTAACGATTTTAGGTTCCTAATGGTGGATCGGGAGTATATCTGTATGATCGTGAATTTACCTTAGAGGTTATAGGGATAACCTTAATGTTATCAGATTTCCCCAAAAGGACGAATAATCACTTTTAAGGTCACTATGATAATTGTTGGTAATTAGGGAATTGATGTGTTGTTTTGAGTTATGCAAAATCGATGTCGTTAGGTACCGAAATGCGCGTTTTGGCTGGCATTTTTCGCGTTTGGCTGCTGTTCTGAGCTGCTGCAGGTTCAGGAAAAATCTGACCCGCGCTCATCAACACGGGTCGTGTTGTTTAACACGGGCACCCGTGTTGATTCACTGTGTTGCCAAAAAATGTGTTTTCCAGACACATTTCAACACGGGCCGTGTTGATTTACACGGGCACCCGTGTTGATCCCCTGTAATGAGAAAAAATGTGTTTTCTGGGCACATTTCAACACGGGCAGTGTTGATTTACACGGGCACCCGTGTTGATGCTGCTGTGTTGATTTTCTGAATTTTGTTTTCTGTGCTTTATTGTGGATTTTATTGTCATGCTTTTAGATAATGTTATCAAGCATGAATTATGATATAACTTGATGTGATTGATGTTTAAATAGCATGCTGAGTGATTACATGCTATCCATATCCTATTATGATTGATGTTGTTAATGTTGCATGATATGTCGATTGATGTTAATAGTATGCTGAGTGTTACATACTTTACATATCATGTTGCATTTGTTAATTCCCATTGTGTGGAATTAACATGGTGGCCAATATACGTGTCCGCGATTTAATGGAACGTTGAGGTGGTAGCCGTGTCCGCGATATAATGGAACGGTGAGTTATCCGTGACCCGAGATTTAATGGGGCGGTAAAGTGGTACCACATACATGGGTGTGTTGCATTACATTGAATATAACATGAATGGATGATTTTCCAATGTTGTATTTAATTGATTGTATGCATGTATGGTTGCTAAATTGTTAGCGATGTTTGATGTTAATTACGAAGATGAAAAGTAATATATTATGAATATATGAATTGTAAAGGTTTTTATAAACTATGAAACATGCTAACCGTTTGGGTGATGCTTATGGTTTTTCTGAATTGATTGTTATGAACGTATAATCAAATGTATAATTGAGATGCTCACCCTTACTGTTGAATATTTCAGATTGAGGAGCTTCGTCCAGGTGCTTGGCGAAGGCTTGTTGTTTCTAGTTTATTTCCGTTTAAGTATTGTCCGGGTCATGCTCTGGTAGTTGTAACTCCGGGAACGTTTGTTTGTCGAGCTGTTTTAGTCAGACTCGTTTATTTCTTTATGTTTGTTATAATATGATGTTGATATTTTCCAGGTGTTAATCCCTGATGATTTTAAAATATTATAACATTGGTTTTGTTAATTAAATTATTCCGCTGTGTAAACATGTATGAGTTGCTTCTATGTTATGCATTACAGGAACTTGTTTTTATAAAAAAAAGAATTGTGACATCCTCGTTAATACATGTACTCTGTAAATATGATTTTAATTAATTGCGAAATTTTGTTCGGGGTTTTAGAGGGTGTTACACTTGCTCAAAAAAAACTTTTACACATACACAAAATCCTTTCAAAATGCTTTATCAACACACTTGAGGACTGACACAAGAGTTATCATAAAGCAAATCGCGGCACTAAGGCATTTCAAAATACTTTTCAAAACACACAAAAGCACAAGGTATTTTTCAAATGATCTAAGCATCTAAGAGCCTGTAGAAAACTACGGATAGAAAGGGTGCTAACACCTTCCCTTTCCATAGTCTACCCCCTTACTCAGAAATAATCTCGAAAGGTCTTTTTATGTTCTTTTCACCCTTTCCTTTGTGGGATAAAAGAAAAGTCGGTGGCGACTCTTGCTTACTGCAACATTTGCGAATACAAAATGCTAAATCAGTATAACAGTCAGTTCTCCCACCGTATTACATTGACCATAGTTGACTTTTCACCCAATACAGTTGATTTTCAGTCATCTGAGCAATTGACTGAGCAAACTTGTGATGCAAGACATGAAACTTGGTATGAGCATTCTTTGAAGCATATGAGGAGCCATGAAAACCACTTGAGGCCTTGGAAACCCAATCTTCCTTGAGAAATACAAGACCCTAGTTGTGAATATATTGCTTAGGAGAAGAGTTTTTCTGATCAATTTTTGAGCAACCTTGAGTATTTAAGGACCCCGGGAGAATATATTTGATGAAAATGGGAGGACAAATTTTGGAGAACAACACAATACAATCACAATTCAGTTAAAATCGTAAAAAACTTCCAATCTCTCTCTATCTTCTTCTTATTCTTCCTCTTTCATAAATAATCTTTTTTGAAAATCCTTTGTTCCAACAAGAGCAACCACTAATATTAATTTCTAATAGAAATTCCTTATAATGATTAATAGATTCAATTAGTTATATTGAAGTGTTTTTAGTAAGTAATTTTTTTAATTGATAAGTAATGGTTTTTCATGTTCTTAATTACTAGAAACTATCTTTGCAACAATATTGCACAACCATATCAATGAAATGAGGTTCAAGGACCAATATTTTTCTAATGATCAATACAAATTTGTTAGGTAGTGTTATTGTTACAAATTTTGTGAGTAATCAAAATGTTTTGAATGCATTCACCTGTAACGCATGAATCTAATCGTATTTAACACATTAGTAATGAAACATTCCAATCAGAAAGATGAAAACTAATAGAAAGACCAAGATTTCACAAAAAAAAAAAAAGTTCAGTAATTTAGGTTTATTTATTACATTTACTTGGTAATCCTTTTATTAAAAAATAAATTTAGTATTCCTTTAGCTAATCATTTTGACAAATTAAGTGAAAATACAAAATAATCTATCTACTATTTTATTAAAGTCTCATTTTCATTTTCAATATTTTTTTTAAAAAATCCATATTTTCTATCAAATTCAACAGCAATCACTACTAAATCAACTAACAATTGATACAGATATATATTTTTTTTAGTATAGAGAATAGGGGTGTTCAAATCCAAACCAATCCAAATAAAAAACCGAAAACCGATCTAAAAAATTGAAAACCATAAAAAACCGAAAGTTATTGGTTGTGTTTGGATATTATTTTATGAAAACTGATCGGTTCAGATTAGATTTCGGATGAATTTTTCAAAACCGATCCAAATCAAACCGAACCGCATAAATATATTTTGATACTTATTTACTTTTTATTAGTATGACATGTTATGTGAATTTATTATTAGATGATAATAATTTTTTTAATAATATTTATTAGTTTGGTATAATCTATTTATTTTTATTATTTCAAGCATAATCAATCACTCTCATTTTGTAATATTAACTTTTAATATACTATATGTTATATATTATATCAAATCTATGATTTATTAGTAGTTTTATAATATTAATAAAAATATAATGTGTAATTTGGATATCCAAAAACCGATCCAAATTAAACCACATAAAATTAGATCAGGTCAAATTGGATTTTTTAAATATATCATCCAAAACCGAATCGAACCTTAAGTGAATTACTCTTTAGATCGGATGAGTTTTTGCTTTAAAACCGATCCAAACCGAACCGCAAACACCCCTAATAAAGAAGGTAGGTTGATATATAATTTAAACCTTTTTTTAAAGATATAGAGATTATATAGGTATTGTAGTGAAATTATATTTTTAATAATAGTATTAAAGTGATTTTAATTTTGATAGATATTAGTATTGTGTTTAGTTACATTTTGATTCTCTTATTATGCCATGATATTTTTCAATTTTTGCGCATAAAAAAAGGTTAGAACAAGTTAATAATTTGATATAAATTAAAAAATCAGTAGTGTCGGTAAAGAGTTTGATATACATTTTTATCGATTTAAAAAAAATTAATTTTTTTTTTTAATAAATCTGATATTTTTGGTTTTTTTTTTATTTTTTAAAAATGGTAGTTTATATTTGATTGATAAAAAAAATTTTAATACTACAATATTTTTAAAAATGTTTTGTAGTTTTCTAGCATTTATCCAATATGAATTATAAATCTTTTTAAAAAATATATGAACATCTATATTTTTAATATGTGTTTTTTCAAAAATTTAATAAAAATTTATTAACTCCAAAAAAAAAAACTTCAATTCAGTGGATGAATGATAAATTCTTCCATTATTTATAAATTGAATCTGAGTGTTTCTTTTATCTAAATAGTCTTTTACCTAGATAATAACATTGTAAACAAAATTTGAAATTAAATAAATGTGTGTGTGAATTTTGTATTTGTAGTGTTATAATCTAAAACTTTTATATTATGTTATTCTATTCTTCTTTCAGAGTTTGCATAGCATGTAAAATTTAGAGATTTTTTTATTAAACATTAATTCAAATTAAAGATTTCAACTCAATTAAAATTTACTCGAGTATGAAAATAATAAATTATATAAGCAAGATTGCATTAAAAATTTGAAATAATTTTGAAGGATTGCATAAATTTTTTTTTAATATTTCTTTAATGTCGAACATATCAAAAAAGATTGATCACTACAAACATTGTTATACAAAACATCATTATATAGTTCCTAAAAAAATCAAAATTATTAAAGTAAAAATTGTTTATTTATAGATTATAAATTTTCTGGGTCCTTACTAATTAAAATCATTTATATAGTTTTGGTAAAACTTAATGATAAATATTAAAGCATCTTTTAAGATGCTCCAATAATAATTTTTTCGATCATCATTTATGGATATTGTTTTTATAGTTTTTGTTAATAATATATAATCAATAATTTTATAGGATTATAAAGTGTAATTTTCTATGGTCGTAGTTTAGGATAGATATTTATGATTGAATTCATGAAAAATTGAGATTTTTAGTGTATGATTTATGTCTATAAAAAAATAGTAAATTGACATAAAGAAAATTAAGAGATAAAGTATTCATTATTTTTTATAAATATATATTTTTGAAATAACAAAATTAAAAATATATTTTTATGTCATTTTAAAAAATTACCCCAATTGTGTTTGTAAAAAATAATATATAAAAATTATATTGAGAAATGTTTTCATATGATATAAATTATCATTAACTAATGAGAAAAATTATCTTATTTGTAGTCATGCCTTTACTATTAGAAATAATGGGCTAGTATTTTATAACTAAAATGATATATAATAGTTTGAGCACGATCTTATGAATTTTTTTTATTAATAATCAAGTATTAAAAAAATATTTCGCGAATAACCGGGTTTCGGAAAAAATTACGCAAATAACCATGTTTGAGATGGCTCCACAAAGGAGGAGCCATCTCATTTGGCGCATCCTCCTCTTTTTATAAGGGAGGCGCCATCTCACTTGGCGCCTAAGGGCAAATGGCAAGCCCTAAGCCAAGTGAGATGGCGCCTATGTACAAAATTAGGTCAAAAAAAAATTTTTTTTTTCTTTCCTGCGCGTTGCGTATTAGACAGAGATAAACAAAATTGATTTTTTATTTGAAAAAAAATAATTACATTCAACTGTTTTACATTTAAATAACAGTAAAAAAATAGATACAAAAAATACTGGAAAAAAAAAAGATACATCAATGATCCCCAGGAACCCGGTAATGACCCCCAGTTCCGCATCCCCGTCCTCGCCTTTCTCTTGCTGGGTGCCGTCTCGTTTCCTGTTGCGGCAAGGTCGATGGCCCAGCGAAGTCAATGCGATCCGAATCCATAAAATCAGTAAGATCTCCATATCTCGAAGATCCGCTCTGGTACAGTCGGTTACCCATACCCTCGAAGTTTGGTCGTGTTGGCGGTGGGTGGGGTTCCATGGTTGGTCGGTAGCATTGGTCGTCTGAGTATGGGGGGTAGAAAGGAAATGGATCTTGGGGTGTTTGGTACTGTGGATGTTGGGTTGTTTGGTGATATGGTGGTTGATGGTAGGTTTGGTCGGGTTGGTCATAATCTTCTGACATTCCCATATCAGGGCTAAGGCTGGATGTTGAGGGCCCCATATTGGGATATGTGGAAGACTGAAATTGTGTATGGGGTATGTGGGTTTGCTGGTATTGGGGTTGGTATTGTGGTTGGGTTTGAGGCATATATGGGTATTGGTAGTTTGGCGGTGATTGTGGTTGGTAGTACGGCATTTGGTTGTAGTTGTGTTGTGGTGGGGAATGTGGTTGTGTGTTTGTTGGTCTGTTTCTTCTTGGGGGTTGGTTTGAGGTTGATGGATTTTGGGTTTGTTGGTGGGGAATCGAGTGTTGTGCCCATTGTGTGCGTGGGTCAACCAAGTACCTCGGATGAGACACGTGCATATCTGGGTTACTAACCGACCTGTACCACGACATATATTGATCGGTGTGTCGCATGTTACCTTGAGTAAGGAAAATAGGGGATTGCAAGATGTAGCGGTGACGCCTTTGCCACATTTTACACCATTCTGGAGCAAAGTATTTCCAGTTGGTTAGATTCCACTGGGCGTCGACCCTTTTTAGATGCCAGGGGGACAAATCTGTTGGATCACTTGGTATCTCTTGGATCATTCCGAACTGCATCTTCACACGGTCGCTGTGGTGCATCTCCACAATGTTGAACCGAATGAGTGCAGTCTTTGCAGTCCAAGTTGCTGCATCCTCTGGATTTGGAGAATGGTCCAAACCCAAATATGGTCTCCAGACGAACTGCGATAAAATTTAAATCAGGTAAGCGCAAAAGTAATGTATAAATAATTAAAATGAACAAAAGTTAAAAGCTACGACTTACGTCATTTGGGCCTAAGTGATCCAACAGATTCCGGTAGAGTGCGACATTGAATCTGGGATTCTTGCCGTAATCCATACCCCTCACGCAGTACCTATAGGAAATGAGAAACATGTTATTTTTAGCATATATTTTGGAAAGAGAAGAATAGTTATAAATGCTATAACTTAATGACTTACTTTGTTGCGTAAGGGAAACCAAAAGTGTTGTTGTTGATGGGGTTTAAGGACTCCATCCTCCACCAACCCCAGGCTTGTAGTAAAAATGCGCACCCATAAAATGTACATTTTTCCTTGACTGCGTTTTTTCACAAGGAACTGTACAGGTGGGCTAATACTGCAGAACCCCAACTAAATTTTCTAGTTTTATCAAAATTTGTTAGTAAATGTAAGTACATGAAATTTACACTATTTCCCGTACTTTCGGGAAATAAAAAAGTACCAAAAAGTATCATAATATACGTTCGGGCTTTTACTACTCGGTCATTCTCTGAGGAATTTTCATTTAATTCCATACTTGCATAATGTCGTTTCAGGTCAGTGAGTAGTATTTCCTGCCCTCTTGCTCCACCACCTTCTACCATGTCCCTACCCAACAGTTCTTCACACTGTGAGTTGGGTTGTTGAACCGACCCGTTCACCGCTTTACCGTCAATAGGGAGGCCCAGTAGCATGTACACATCTTCGAGAGTGATGGTACATTCACCTATTGGTAGGTGAAATGTATGGGTCTCCGGTCTCCACCTCTCCAACATTGCAAGGATGAATTTGGAGTCAATGGTGCAGTTGGAGATCTTTATCACGTGTCCAAAACCTGCATATTCCAGATAAGGGACGATAAAAGGGTCGGGAGCCAGGTATTTGTGCGAACGGATTCTGAATCTTTGTGTATCCTGAGATCATAATTAAACAAGAGTAAGATTAATTAAGATGAACAACACGTTTTTTAAAGTATGAAAAATGTATAACCAAAGAAGAGACTTACAAATGCAGCAATGTTTTCCCTTGTGCCTCTGTGAGTATCTCCCATTGTTAGAAGGGCCATTCTTCAGAACGCTTGAGAGAATGAAAGACTTAGGAAGAAATAAAGAGTATGATAGACTTAAGAAATATTTCGTAGCAGAGAGTGAGAGTTGTGTGGGTGTGAGAGATGTTTCATAAGGTATGTATTTATAGGCAAATAATTTTGATGTAGTGGTTGCATGCCTGCGAGGTGTCACATTTGCATGCTTAGGGAGTTACACATATGCATGCATGCATTTACAAATAATGTAAGGTGTCACTCTTGCAGGCTAGGTGGCAGCCCATGCATGTATCACGATTGGACAGTAAGGGAGGCGCCATCTCACTTGGCGAAATAGTACAAAAATGAATGGTGTCGCCACCCCCATTTGGCGAATAAGAGGTGTCACGTTTTACAGCATTGGCTCAGGCTACGTGACAGCCTTTGGGATTCCTTTCTCTGTTGCATGCAAGGCCATTGGAGTAGATGGGTGGCAGGCTTACACAAAACATTTATGTGTGTAGAATAGGGCCAGGCTAGGTGGCAGCATAAGCCCATGCATGTATCACGATTGGACAGTTAGGGAGGCGCCATCTCACTTGGCGAAATGGTACAAAATTGAATGGTGTCGCCACCCCATTTGGCGAATAAGAGGTGTCACATTTTACAGCATTGGCTCAGGCTACGTGACAGCCTTTGGGATTCCTTTCTCTGTTGCATGCAAGGCCATTGGAGTAGATGGGTGGCAGGCTTACACAAAACTTTTATGTGTGTAGAATAGGGCCAGGCTAGGTGGCAGCATAAGCCCATGCATGTATCACGATTGGACAGTTAGGGAGGCGCCATCTCACTTGGCGAAATAGTACAAAATTGAATGGTGTCGCCACCCCATTTGGCGAATAAGAGGTGTCACGTTTTACAGCATTGGCTCAGGCTACGTGACAGCCTTTGGGATTCCTTTCTCTGTTGCATGCAAGGCCATTGGAGTTGATGGGTGGCAGGCTTACACAAAACATTTATGTGTGTAGAATAGGGCCAGGCTAGGTGGCAGCATAAGCCCATGCATGTAATATTATTGGCAGCCTTGGGGGGTTGCATCACTTACTTAATTGAAATATTTTGCCTTAGGTTGAACATAACATTCATTCACATAAACTGTAAAATTTTCCAACCTTCGAATCAGTCATCTAACCTTCAAACATTCCAGCATTCATACCTTCATATAATCAATAAACCCAAAACATTCCCACCTTCATACCTAAAACAATTCTACACAATGGCCTATTCACCATAATTTGTTGTCAAAGCACATTTCAACGGTGAGACATACATGTGTCCCACAGTTGGGTTTTTGTTTAGAAACACCGACAATGTCCGATTTCTCTTAAACGGGAAAGCAAATTTCTCCTACTTTAAGAAAAGATTGGAGGCCAAACTTGAACGAGGCCCGGTATCCCAGATATTTTATCAGAGTCCAGTCTTTTTTGGAAACAACCAAGTCATATTTTATAAGGTTGCAATTCAAGATGACGAGGATTTCCAGAACATGATTTCCAGCCATGTCTATTCTGGAAACGACTCTATTGAGTTGTACGTTCTGTTTCAAGAGCCTCCGGTGACACAGGAGGTAGAGCCTCTGGTGACACAGGAGGTTGATCCTTTGGAGAATGAGCAAGATGAGGTGGATGCAGTTGATGATGAAGAAGAAGATAACGAGTTAGAGTTCGATGAAATGGTGAACGACGATTCTGACGATGATGGCATCCCAAGTATTCCTACCGACAAAATCTACACACCACCTACGCACATGACAAACTTCAACATGGGCGGAGATGAACCTTCTATGGACTTGTTTTTCCAACCGTATATGCAATCAGATGAAAATTTAAAAGAGAAGGACAAGTTTCGTAATAGAGAGGAATGCATAAGGGCCATCAAAAAATTTCACATGCTCAACTCGGTTGATTATAAGGTGGATCGTGTAAACCCGGAAAGGTACAAGATCAAGTGTGTCCACCCTGACTGCATGTTCAAGCTGACCGCTTCATACAGACTAAGGGGTGACTGCTGGGTCATAGGTTCCATGACTACCCATACTTGTGTAAGTTCCACTCAATCACAAGACCACCGAAAACTCAACCATGATCTAATCTGTCAAGAAATCCTACCCCTAGTCAGCAACGACCCTTCTTTGAAGGTGAAAACAATCATCTCCCACATCACCACGGTTTTTAACTACACTTCGTCTTACCGTAAGGCGTGGTTAGCAAAGACTAAAGCGATTGAAAGGGTGTACGGAAACTGGGAGGAGTCATACCGAGAACTTCCCCGCTACCTAAATGCACTCAAGACATATTCTCCAGGTAGTGTTTATGTTCTGGAAACATTGCCAGCGTACGCTCAAGATGGTAGTCTACTACATGGCAAAGGAATATTCAGTCGCGTCTTTTGGGATTTTCAACCATGCATCACAGGGTTTGCATCATGCAAACCAATTCTACAAATAGACGGGACTTGGTTGTATGGGAAGTACAAAGGCACGCTTTTGATGGCAGTTGCACAAGATGGCAACAATAACATTTTCCCCGTTGCGTTTGCCCTTGTCGAGGGGGAGACCGGTGGTGCTTGGAGCTTTTTCCTGAAAAATCTTCGTACACACGTGGCTCCTCAACCAGATCTCTGTTTGATCTCGGACAGACATGCCTCCATTGAAAGTGCCTATAATAATCCGGCAAATGGTTGTCATGACCCTCCTTCTACGCATGTCTATTGCGTCAGGCATATCGTCCAGAATTTCTCGAGGGAGGTCAAGGACAAAACATTGAGGAAAGCGGTGATGAATGCGGGATACGCACTGACACAGCCCACATTCAAATATTACCGCAACGAGATCCGTTTGTCTAACCCAGAAGCCGGTACGTGGATCGACAATATACCGGTCGAAAAGTGGACTAGGTCATACGACAATGGCCAAAGATGGGGGCATATGACAACAAATCTTATTGAATCAATGAATGGGGTATTCAAGGGCATACGAAACCTCCCCATCACTGCCTTGGTGAAATCCACGTATTTTAGGATGGCTGCGTTATTTGCCAAAAGAGGTGAAATGTGGTATGCGGTCTTGCAATCAGGACAACTGTGGAGTGAAAGATGTATGAAATACATTAAGGCTGAAAGTGCTAAAGCCAACACTCACATGGTTACACGGTTTGACCGCCATAGCCACAACTTCATTGTGAAAGAGACAATTGACCACAATGAAGGCCTGGCAAGACAAGAATACAGGGTCATTTTACCTTCTCAATGGTGCGATTGTGGCAGGTTTCAAGCTTTTCGTATGCCTTGCTCTCATGTCATTGCCTCTTGTGCGCATACCCATCAAGACGCGCTTCAACTGCTCTCAAATGTTTATAAATCTGAAACGTTGCTCACTGTTTACAACAACAACTTTCCTTTGGTGGCAAAATCGGACTATTGGCCTGAATACAACGGTGATATAGTTTGGCACAATGACCAAATGCGAAGGAACAAGAAGGGTCGTCCCAAAAGCAGGCGCATAACAACAGAAATGGACGATCTTGACAGGTTGGAAAGAAAGTGTGGTTTATGCCGTCAGGTCGGACACAATCGCAAAAACTGTCCGAATCGGGCGTCTGGCTCGACCACATAAATTTTGTAATACAATAAATCTTTTCAATATTTGTGTTGTAAACATTATGGGTTTTCCGTTAATAAAACTGTTCACACAATTTAAGAAATTCAATATAGGAAATTACATTAGGGTTTTCGCGTACAACAATGATTAACGATAATCAATCTAGGAAATTACAACTGTTAACACAATTTCATCTGACCCATGCATCATCAGCATTACATCACTGTCTGTTTTGACTTCCTCCAACCACACATTAGGTCTTCCCGTCGCATGCGAGGTTGTTGTTCGTTTTCGCTGGATCCTTCGAATTTTTTCCCCCTCGGCGATGTCTCCATCTAGCCACCGCATCAACTCCCGCTTCAGACGCTCCATGGAGTGAATGTGCTAGAATTTCATTTTCATCGCAGGTTTCGTGGCGGAGAATATAACGTAACCATCTCTGCTAAAAATCATAGGCGACGTCATTACGTAAATAAGGGAGTACAAAATAAAAATACAGTGCGAGAAAGTGTGAGAAATTTCAAAGAAACGGACGAATTATTTATAAAACAGCAAAAAACCCTAGTTTTGCCCTAGGCGCCAAGTGAGATGGCGCCTCCTCTCCTTTTTAAGGAGCATGCGCCATCTCACTTGGCTAAAAGCCAATGGAGGCGCCAAGTGAGATGGCGCCTAGGGCAAAACCCTAGGTGCATGCGCCAAATGAGATGGCTCCTCCTTTGTGGAGCCATCTCAAACATGGTTATTTGCGTAATTTTTTCCGAAACCCGGTTATTTGCGAAATATTTTTTTAATACTTGGTTATTAATAAAAAAAATTCCGATCTTATAAATAATGGTAAAAAAAATCATTTTTATTATTTAAAAATCAAATTGAATATTATTCATATCATTATATTATAATTACCCTTAACATTATTTGCTATAGAGATGAAGAAGAGAAAGAAGCATAGTTTAGATTTCATGTATAATATGAATCTTATTTATATGATCTATATAATAATAGAAAATCAATATGAAATCTGCTAATAGATGAAAATCTATAATCATGTTATTTATAACACTCTTCTTGAATATTCTTAAAAAATAAGACTGTTTAAAATCTTACTAGAAAAAATTCAAAGGAAAAAATTCTAGTTATTAGGGGTGTTCAAATCCAAACCAATCCAAATAAAAAACTGAAAATCGATCTAAAAAACCGAAAACCATAAAAAACCGAAAGTTATTGGTTGTGTTTGGATGTTATTTTATGAAAACCGATCGGTTCGGATTGGATTTCAGATGAATTTTTCAAAACCGATCCAAATCAAACCGAACCGCATAAATATATTTTGATACTTATTTACTTTTTATTAGTATGACATGTTATGGGAATTTATTATTAGATGATAATAATTTTTTTAATAATATTTATTAGTTTGGTATAATCTATTTATTTTTATTATTTCAAGCATAATCAATCATTTTGTAATATTAACTTTTAATATACTATATGTTATATATTATATCAAATCTATGATTTATTAGTAGTTTTATAATATTAATAAAAATATAATGTGTAATTTGGATATCCAAAAACCGATCTAAATTAAACCGCATAAAATTGGATCGGATCAGATTGGATTTTTTTAAATATATCATCCAAAACCGAACCGAACCTTAAATGAATTACTCTTTGGATCGAATGAATTTTTGCTTTAAAACCGATCCAAACCGAACCGCGAACACCCCTAATAAAAAAGGTAGGTTGATATATAATTTAAACATTTTTAAAGATATAGAGATTATATAGGTATTGTAGTGAAATTATATTTTTAATAATAGTATTAAAGTGATTTTAATTTTGATAGATATTAGTATTGTGTTTAGTTACATTTTGATTCTCTTATTATGCCATGATATTTTTCAATTTTTGCGCATAAAAAAAGGTTAGAACAAGTTAATAATTTGATATAAATTAAAAAATCAGTAGTGCCGGTAAAGAGTTTGATATACATTTTTATCGATTTAAAAAAAATTAATTTTTTTTTTTTAATAAATTTAATATTTTTGGTTTTTTTTTTATTTTTTAAAAATGGTAGTTTATATTTGATTGATAAAAAAAATTTTAATACTACAATATTTTTAAAAATGTTTTGTAGTTTTCTAGCATTTATCCAATATGAATTATAAATCTTTTTAAAAAATATATGAACATCTATATTTTTAATATGTGTTTTTTCAAAAATTCAATAAAAATTTATTAACTCAAAAAAAAAAACTTCAATTCAGTGGATGAATGATAAATTCTTTCATTATTTATAAATTTTCATTATTTATAAATTGAATCTGAGTGTTTCTTTTATCTAAGTAGTCTTTTACCTAGATAATAATATTGTAAACAAAATTTGAAATTAAATAAATGTGTGTGAATTTTGTATTTGTAGTGTTATAATCTAAAACTTTTATATTATGTTATTGTATTCTTCTTTCAGAGTTTGCATAGCATGTAAAATTTAGAGATTTTTTTATTAAACATTAATTCAAATTAAAGATTTCAACTCAATTAAAATTTACTCGAGTATGAAAATAATAAATTATATAAGCAAGATTTCATTAAAAATGTTGAAATAATTTTGAAGGATTGAACAAAAAAATTTTGAATATTTTTTTAATGTCGAACATATCAAAAAAGATTGATCACTGCAAACATTGTTATACAAAACATCATTATATAGTTCCTAAAAAATCAAAATTATTAAAGTAAAAATTGTTTATTTATAGATTATAAATTTTCTGGGTCATTACTAATTAAAATCATTTATGTAGTTTTGGTAAAACTTAATGATAAATATTAAAGCATCTTTTAAGATGCTCCAATAATAATTTTTTCGATCATCATTTATGGATATTGTTTTTATAGTTTTTGTTAATAATATATAATCAATAATTTTATAGGATTATAAAGTGTAATTTTCTATGGTCGTAGTTTATGATAGATATTTATGATTGAATTCATGAAAAATTGAGATTTTTAGTGTATGATTTATGTCTATAAAAAAAATAGTAAATTGACATAAAGAAAATTAAGAGATAAAGTATTCATTATTTTTTATAAATATATATTTTTGAAATAACAAAATTAAAAATATATTTTCACGTCATTTTAAAAAATTACCCCAATTGTGTTTGTAAAAAATAATATATAAAAATTATATTGAGAAATGTTTTCATATGATATAAATTATCATTAACTAATGAGAAAAATTATCTTATTTGTAGTCATGCCTTTACTATTAGAAATAATGGGCTAGTATTTTATAATTAAAATGATATATAATAGTTTGAGCACCATCTTATAAATAATGGTGAAAAAAATTATTTTTATTATTTAAAAATCAAATTGAATATTATTCATATCATTATATTATAATTACCCTTAACATTATTTGCTATAGGACTCAATAGTAACCTATAGGAACCTTTTGAAATATCTGTTTATTAAAATGTTCGTTTGATTAAAAATAAATTGTTTTGGCCGAAAAAAAAGGGTACGCTCGGTTTATTTTGACGATGCGACGACCTAATGTCGAAGTTTTTGCTCAAAAGGGTATAAGTTTTGAAAAGATTTGGTATTTGAAGGAAAATTATCCTAAGTTTTGATGAAATGCGAGTGTTCGAGCGATTAGACTTGAGGACATGAAATCAACAAATTTATCGTTTTTCCTTTGGATTTAAACGTAAACGAAATGAACAAGTAAATATGAAATAATTAAACAGACAATTGAGCGGATAATGATTAAATAACAACAGTTAAATAAATGACCAAATGGTGTAAATATGCATTTTTTAGATTTTTGTTTAATCTTAATGAAAAGAAAAATGTTTTAATTGTTTTTTTTTTTACGCATTTTTAATATGGATAAAAGCATGAGAATTAATTTAAAGAAATAAAATGCTTTAATTCTTAAATGTTCTTTTTTAGTTTTCTATTATTAATAAAAAAAGTATTTATTATTTTTTAGAGTTATTAAATAATTAAGCTAAGTTAAGACTTAAGAGTTATTAATTTAAATCTAATAAAAGAGGAATATTAAAATTACTAAATTAAATCCTAAAAGTTGAACTAATAGAATTTCAATTATTAAAATTGTTTAATTAAACTATACCTATTTGATTAAATTACTAATTACTAAATTACTAAAATTCTAAAAAAGAGAAAGAAATAGATAGAAAGGGGTATTAAAGAAATAAAAGGGGGGAATAGAGTTATGGGCCAGAAAAGGTTTTGAAGGGCCCAAGAGAAAACAAGAGAAGGGGTGCAAAAGGAAATTCATTGGGCTTATGCAGGGGTTCAGTCCAATATGTTCATAATGTTTTTAGGGTTACCAAGTGTTTTAGTGGGTAAAAAGGGATTAGGGGTTTTGGTTAGCAACAACGGCGCCCAAGCTTCTTGTATCGTCTTCTTCGTTCTCATCTTTCTCGCGCGTCATTGGTCCTTGTCTGAGCTTTTTCTCTCGTCCCAAAGGCCACCAGCTTTCAATCTTCTTCTTCCCTCCAACTAAAGCTACGTCGAGGGGGCTCACGGTACGATTGTTTCCGATTTCGTTAGGGTTTGTTACAAACTTGCATGTTCATGATTTTTATCTATTTAATTCTTATTCACATTGTTATGCTTGTTGGAGGTATTACGAAAGTAAAAACGGGAACAAAACATGCTACCTTGAGGCGGAGACGGATGAGGAAGGTTTGACGAGCTAGGAGGCCGGGGCGAGCAGGGAGGATAGTGACGGCGTGATATTGCTTCTGATTACTGGTATTTCGTTCCCTTCGGCCCTTTTGCTTTGATTTTTCCTCTTCTTCTCTTGCTACTGCTACTGTATGCTTTCCGTTGATTTGAACATTTTTCTATCTTCTTCCTCACTGTGATTCTTGTTACTGTATGCTTTTTCTTTTGGCCAATGAGGATGTATCTGAGGTCTTTGTATGCTTGGGTTTGGAGATTGGTTTAGGCCATGGTTTTGATAGTTTTTATGGTCCTACTGGTTTTATGTTTGGCCATAAGGTTTTGATATATGGTTTTGAGGGCTTCACGCAGGTTTTACTGGTTTTTGAAATGGTTCTGGTTTTTGACCATGTTGATTTTGGTTTCAGTGATGCAGTAGCAGGTTTTATGGTAATGCAGTTTTGAATGATTTTTTGTGGTATTGGTTTGATGGCTCAATCAGGTTGATGGTTTTTTATGGCTTAAGCAGGTTATTGAGGTTTTCGTTTAGGCCTTGAAATGGTTATTGGTTTCTATGGCTTAAGGCAGCAAGTTTTGGTCATGTTTATGGATGGTACTGGTTTGTTTATGGTTTGAGGTTTGGTGATGGTTTTATGCCATATTGGTTCTATGGTATATGCAGATAGCAGGTTTGAACGTTAGGCCATAGGATATTTTTTTGGCTTGACAGTAGGAATGGTTTAGGTTGTTCTGGTTTAGGACTTTGAGAAAATTTTTTGTATGTTTGACAACAATTTTCTGAGTTTTAAGGCTGGGAGATAGATAGATGATGTGTATTTTGAAGTGATTTTTTTGTTATGTTATAACAATTGCCTTTTTTTTCTTGTGTACGTTACAGGCTTAGGTTTATCTTGGTTGGAGATTTGAATATTTTACAATATTCCTGGCCTCTGCATCATACTGTTTCATCCAATTTGTTTGTATTCTACTCTTGTGCTTCTTTATTTTTACTGTATGTTGCTGCAGTTTTGTCTTGTAATTCCTTCTGCCTAAACCAAAACCTGCAAAACCATACTTCTTTCTCTCTTCTCTCTCATAAGTACCATTTTGACATCTAAATGATGTACTGTACTGTTTTCTGAAATTGCAAAAGTGCTGGAACATGATGAAAATGGAATATATTATGCTTGCAAAAATTGTTTTGAATTGCATACTTCTTTGACTTGCAAAGGCACAACATGGAGCCTATTTGTTTTGGCTTCTTCTATGTGCATGGCATGTTATGTTTACGTTGGAATTGAATATGTCATGGGATTTTTAAAAATGCAATTGATTTTAATTATGCAGCTTTGAAAAATAAAATGAATTTGTGCATGTTTTAAATTGTGCATTCATTTATGAAAATAAAAATTCCTCCCTTTTTTGTGAACCGGGAGAAGTCCCGTGATTTGCAAAAAAGGGTAAACTGATTCCAGCCGTTGCTTTTAATGATGAACACTAAATAATTTTCTGCTTTTAATTATTTGTTCAATTCTAATTTTTTCTTTTAATTGTTTTTGCAGGTAAAATCAAATGAGCAGACAAAAAGGTATTGGATAGAATATTTAGAATTAGAAAACATTAGAATAGTTTTTATTTCATTTTAACTTTGTAAAAAATTATTATTGTAAATTCGTTGTAAATAAATACAGTATTTACACAATAATTGTACAATTAGAATAAAATGAATAAAATTCCAATATTTGCCAATTAATTCCTTCCTTCTCTCAAATTATTTATTTTATCGTTTATAATTCTTTAAATTGTATAATAATTGAAAATAAATTTCAATTACTTAAATTCAGAATAATAAACAAATAAATAAATATCATTGATCAATTAATAGTTTCAATTATTTAATTCATTATTCATAATTTTCTAAATTGTAATAATTAAAAATAGAATTTCAATTATTTAACTTAGAATGATAAATAATTAAATAACCATTATTGACCAATTAATGAACTTTTTCAAATATTTATTATATTATTCATAAATCTTTAAATTATGTAATAACTGAAAATAAATTCCAATTATTTAAATTTAAGATAGTGAATAATAAATAAACACTGTCTGAACGATTAATATGCCTCTTTTCTAATATTTATTTTATTATCTATAAATCTTTAAATTATATAATAATTGAAAATAAATTCCAGTTATTTAAATTTAAGATGATAAATAATTAATAAACATTATTTAAGTCTTGATCAGTTAATAAATTTAGTGTTCAGAAATAAATAGCTCTCGACTCGAAAAAGTTATGAATTTTTAAAATCAATAGATCAAAACACTTGCAATGTAATGATGCAGATGGGAGATGATATCTTAGGTCAAAATTTGGGGTACAACAGCTGCCCCTATTTAAGTTTCTTCTATCCGGAGATATGAAGATTGAAATCTTCGTTTCGACGAGATTGAAGGTACTTAAATACATAATTACGCAAATTTTGTCCTAAGATGCCACCCTTAAGTTTGATATGAATGCAATGATTGAATTCACAGAGAAAGATGTTGTATGAAACAAGACAATGTTGGAGGAATCAAACGCCAACAAAACATAGAGACGTGGATTATACACTACTGGGGAAACGAGCTATCGACTTCAAACGACATACTCCTGACAGTGAATAAAATTGAGGGAATACGACCTCTGACCCTAACGAAGAAGGCATCTTGCATAGGCCATAACAGATTATTGACCCAAAACAGTGAGTTCGCAACTCAAGGTCAATGATAGACAAAGAGTATCAAATTGCTGATAACAGATTACCGACTTCTGAAGGTAATGATTCATGACAGGCTTCTCTGTGAGAATTTCCGGAGATATACTCATTAATGCTGAGATATAATAAGATTGTAGATACGCAAGCCGCTCAAGTAAAGAAGCTGCCACTTGCCGTCGTCCAAAGAAAATACCGATAACGTACAAGCTGCTCAAATAAAGAGGCTGCCACTTGCTATCGTCCAAAGAAAATACCGATAACGTACAAGCTGCTCAAATAAAGAGGTTGCCACTTGCTGTCGTCCAAAGAAAATACCGATAACGTACAAGCTGCTCAAATAAAGAGGCTGCCACTTGCTATCGTCCAAAGATAATAATGCACAAGTTACTCGTGAAGAGCTGCCGCTTGTCGTTTTTCACAAGATAAAATGACGTACAAGTTGCTCGTGAAGAGCTGCCGCTTGTCGTTTTCCAAAAGATAAAATGACGTACAAGTTGCTCGTGAAGAGCTGCCGCTTGTCATTTTCCAAAAATAATAATAACGCACAAGTTGCTCGTGAAGAGCTGCCGCTTGTCGTTTTCCAAAAGATAAAAAAACGTACAAGTTGCTCGTGAAGAGTTGCCGCTTGTCATTTTCCAAAAATAATAATAACGCACAAGTTGCTCGTGAAGAGCTGCCGCTTGTCGTTTTCCAAGAATAACTCAGAAGGAACTTGCGATGACACTGGTAGAGAAATAAATCTTCGTCACAGAGAATCATGAATCAGTCCATCCCCAAGGACATCACATATAAATGTGCAAAATAAATGCACCATCTGCCTAGGTCGCGATTACACTGGGAAAAATCATGAGATAGCCTATGCAAGAGACAACAACTTCATCCAGGAATAACTAAAGAGAAAAACAGTCAGACAAGACTCCACCCAATGAGAACGCAACTTGATTGGGGAATTCATCCTATCCAGAAATGGACAAGGTGAGCTAAATCAAAAATCATCCATGAGGATTAGCTCAATTGGCGAATTTAGAAAGGAAGCACATTTTCTGCCTAAGCTAACCTTCTACTTGGAAAGAGACTGTACATTGTATTAAAACAAAGTATACAACCCAAAATCAACGGCAAATGTGAATGTGCACGCGTGATATAAAAATAAATGAATGTTATGCTGACAAAACGAATAGATGGAATATCTTGAAGATAATAAGATGTCACAACATAATAGATACTCGGCCAATCTTAAAAAGACGGAAAATAACTGGAACTGGAACCCCAAAGCAACGTCGGAGCGTAACACGCCACAAGGCTCAAGTCTTCTGAGTAGAAAAGTATTCAAATCCAATCTTCTAAAACCAATAGACTACTGGCATGAGACAAAACGTACCGCACTTCAAAATCTCCCAAACAAAGGTAGCCAAAACAACACTTAACTGGAACAACTGGGGAGTCACCAAACTTAGCACCACTAGAACCAAGAGTGTACACAACCAACACTTCATGACGGTTTTGAAAGAAAACAAGTTCATCATGCAAGGATAAATTACGGTATTGTTTTGCATTTCATGGCTTGACCATCCTTGGAACAAACTGTTAATATTCCTTTCGTTATTCACGACACATTTTAAAAATAAGAATACTTTAAGTAAATTTGTTTCAAGTATTTCCACAAAAATTAAAATTTTTCCCACAAAAGGTAAATGCTCAAATTTCATTAATAATATGGTAGTTCGCTAACAATGCGACTCCAACGGTTTACAAAAGTTTGGGAAATAGTTCATGAAATAAAAAGGTTACACAAGAACAATGATCGCTATTCTCCCTAACAACTTCGAATTCCAAAATGTGCTCAAATGCCACTGTCGGGATGACCAAAAGCTTGCCTAAGCGAAATACTTCTTAACTGCATCGGCGTTCATGGGACGCGGGAGTTCTTCACCGTCCATATTGGTGAGAATCAAAGCACCTCCAGAGAAAACTTTCTTAACGACGTACGATCCTTCATAATTCGGAGCCCACTTGCCCCTAGAATCAGGTTGGAAAGATAATATCTTCTTGAGCACAAGGTCACCTTCTCTGAACTCGCGTGGTCGAACCTTCTTATCAAAAGCCTTCTTCATTCTCTGCTGATACAACTGGCCGTGACACAAAGCTGTCAATCTCTTTTCTTCAATTAAATTCAACTGATCATATCTACTTTGACACCATTCGGCCTCAGAAAGTTTAGCTTCCATCAACACTCTCAGAGACGGAATCTCAACCTCCACGGGGAGTACTGCTTCCATACCATAAACTAGGGAAAATGGGGTCGCACCTGTTGAAGTTCGATCTGAAGTACGGTATCCGTGCAGGGCAAACGGAAGCATTTCATGCCAATCTTTATAAGTTACCACCATCTTCTGGACAATCTTTTTGATGTTCTTGTTAGCAGCTTCAACAGCCCCATTCATCTTCGGTCTGTAAGGAGAAGAATTATGATGTTCGATCTTGAACTCTTCACAAAGTTCTATCATCATCTTGTTATTCAAATTCGAACCATTATCAGTGATGATCTTGCTCGGGATACCGTATCGACAAATGATTTGATTCTTGATAAATCTGACTACCACTTGTCTGGTTACATTAGCATAAGATGCTGCTTCCACCCATTTAGTAAAATAATCGATCGCTACCAAGATGAAACGATGACCATTTGAGGCTTTGGGTTCAATCATTCCAATCATATCAATGCCCCACATAGAGAAAGGCCAAGGTGAAGAGATAACGTTGAGGAGGGTCAGCGGCACATGCATCTTGTCCGCATAAATCTGGCATTTATGACACTTCTTCACATATTTGCAGCAATTAGATTCCATTGTCATCCAATAGTAACCATCCCTTAACATCTTTCTAGCCATTGCATGTCCATTGGCATGAGTGCCAAAGGATCCTTCATGTACTTCTTGCATTAGCATGTCTGCTTCACGTCTGTCTACACATCTGAGCAAGACCATGTCATAATTCCTCTTATACAAAACTTCTTAATTGAGAAAGAAACTGCTTGCTAATCTTCTCAACGTCTTCCTATCTTTATTGGATGCCCCAGGCGGGTACTCTTGAGTTTGAAGAACACGTTTAATGTCTTAGAACCACGGTTTGTCGTCGGTAACCTCTTCTACTGAGAACACATGAGCAGGTCTGTCAAGGCGCATAACTCTGATTGTAGGCACATCATTCCAACCATTCACTTCAAACATTGAAGACAAAGTAGCTAAAGCATCAGCCATTTGGTTCTCATCTCTAGGGATATGGTGTAGTTCCACTTTGTTGAAGAAAGTTAACAATCTTCTAGCATAGTCTCTGTAAGGGATCAAACCAGGATGACGAGTCTCCCATTCTCCTTTGATTTGATTAATTACCAATGCCGAATCTCCATAAATATCGAGAATCTTAATCCTCAGATCCACTGCTTCTTCGAGACCCATAATACACGCCTCGTATTCAGCCATGTTGTTCGTGCAGTCAAACTTCAATCTCGCCGTGAACGGGATATGAGTGCCTCGGGGAGTGACGATGATTGCCCCAATTCCATTCCCATAAGAATTCACAGCCCCATCAAATATCAAACCCCAACGCGATTCGGGATCAGGTCCTTCTTCAGGTAACGGCTCTTCACAATCTTTAGCTTTCAAGTACATAACATCTTCATCTGGGAAATCAAACTTGATGGATTGATAATCGTCGATTGGTTGGTGAGCCAAATGATCGGCTAAAATACCCCCTTTGACTGCTTTCTGAGTGTGGTACTCAATGTCATATTCGGATAACAACATCTGCCAACGGGCTATTCTTCCAGATAAGGCGGGCTTCTCAAAGATATACTTGATCGGATCCATTTTGGAGATCAACCAAGTGGTATGGTTAATCATATAGTGGCGCAGACGGCGAGCAGCCCAAGCTAAAGCACAACAGGTTTTCTCAAGCAATGAGTATCGAGACTCACAGTCTGTGAATTTCTTACTCGGATAATATACAACATGTTCCTTTCTTCCAGTCTCATCTCGTTGACCAAGCACACATCCCATGGAATCTTCCAATATAGTCAGGTACATAATCAAAGGTCTTCCTTCCACCGGAGGAATCAAAATGGGAGGTTCAAGCAAATATTCTTTGATTCTATCAAAAGCTCTCTGACAATCTTCTGTCCACACACATCCTTGGTTCTTTCGGAGAAGCTTAAAAATCGGCCCACAGGTAGCAGTCATATGAGATATGAACCTAGAAATGTAGTTCAGTCTCCCAAGGAATCCTCTTACTTGTTTTTCCGTCTTGGGGGCGGACATTTCTCGAATAGCTTTGACTTTATCAGGATCTACCTCAGTACCTTTCTGACTGACAATGAAACCCAAAAGTCTTCCAGAACGAACGCCAAAAGTGCATTTGTTGGGATTCAGGCGGAGTTTGTACTTTCTCAAACGCTGGAATAACTTCAACAAATGTTCGAAGTGATCCTCCTCAGTTTGTGATTTGGCGATCATGTCATCCACATACACTTCGATCTCCTTATGCATCATGTCATGGAACAAAGCAGTCATGGCTCTCTGGTATGTTGCGCCAGTATTCCTCAAACCAAACGGCATAACCCGATAACAGAAAGTTCCCCAAGGTGTAATGAAAGCTGTCTTTTCCATATCTTCTGGTGCCATCTTGATTTGATTGTAACCAGATAAACCATCCATGAAAGAAAAGACTTTGAACTTGGCGGTACTATCGACCAATACGTCAATGTGAGGTAATGGGAAGTCATCCTTCAGACTAGCTCTATTCAGATCTCTGTAGTCTACACACATCCGAACTTTGCCATCTTTCTTAGCAACAGGCACTATGTTGGCTAACCATTAAGGATAGACCGATGTAACAAGGAAACCTGCATTGATCTGTTTCTGAACCTCCTCTTTGATCTTGTCAGCCATATCGGGACGAGTCCTTCTCAGTTTCTGCTTGATAGGCGGACATTTAGGTCTCAACGGTAAACGATGCTCCACAATATCATTGTCCAAACCCGGCATATCCCGGTAGGACCAGGCAAACACGTCGACATACTCTTTGAGAAGATCCAACATTTTCTCCTTAATTTCCGGGATAAGCAATGCTCTGACTTTGACTTCCTTTCTATCTTCTTCATCACCCAAGTTGACCAACTCTACAGGTTCTTCAAATGGTTAAATGATCTTCTCATCATGCTCAAGCAAACGGGAAATCTCAACAGGAACCTCTTCATCATCCTCTTCTTCGGCTCTGAACACAGGGAATTCAAAGTTGGGAGATGGCATAGGATCATTGTTTTCGATGGTTAAGTCATGGATTAATCTGCACATATGATTATGCTTTATTTTAGAAATCGATTTGTGCAAATAAAACAAAAGGTTATTAATTAATTTTCATTACTATTTCCCAGAAAAAGTGAAAAATAAAATAGTAGTGGATAAAATAACATTTTTATTTATTGAAGGGAAATACTTGAAACAAGGAGCCCAGACATATCTCTTTTGCCTTGGGCAGAGCAAAAGGAATTCTTTTTCATAGCCCGACACAAAATATTTTTTGCCTTGGGCAGAGCGAATTTTTTCAAAGAAAAACAAAACAAAACATTACTCGGAAATGTGCATAACAACAGGAACATCAACAGCTATCCAGTTTTGGCAAGCCAATCCATGCGTCACAAAAACGAGCAAATCTTCCTCGGAATCATCTTCTATGATAGCATCAACCTCAGGATGTATAAAACCTGCACTTCGGAAAACCTCTTGAATCGGACGAACAACCACCTCCTTCTTGACTCTTGCAGACACTGGATGAAAACCCAGACCTTCCCCGGACTTGTTCTCGGGCAAAGTCAACACCTGACCCCATCCTTCGGCCGAACCACTTTCCACCACTCGCCGCGCATCCTCAAAAGAAGAAATGGATGCCCCTGGCTTCCTCACTGTGTTCCTGGCAACAGAAAGACCTTGGAACTGGGTTCCAACATCCTCGTCAGCATCAATAAAAGAGAATGATGATAAATGGCTTACCACCATAGCTTGCTCTCCCCCAATCATCACTAGCTTCCCATGCCTCACAAACTTTAGTCTCTGATGGAGCGTAGAGGTGACTGCCTCTGCATCATGGATCCAGGGACGACCCAATAAGCAACTGTAGGCAGCACGAATATCCATCACTTGGAAAGTGATTTGAAAAGTGTGGGGACCAATTACTATAGGAAGATCCACTTCACCGATGACTGTCTTCCTAGAACCATCAAACGCTTTAACAATTACTTCGCTAGGTCTCATAGGAGCACCCGGATATGAAAGCCGAGATAATGTAGTCTTGGGCATCACATTCAACGACGAACCCGTATCCACCAACACACTTGATAAAGTATCATTTCCACAACTTACTGAGATGTGCAAAGCCATATTATGGTTCCTCCCCTCCTCTGGGAGCTCTTCATCACTGAAACCAAGATTGTTACACGAAGTAATATTTCCCACAATCCCATCAAACTGTTCAACCGTCACATCATGATCCACGAATGCCTGGTCCAAGACCTTCATCAAAGCTTCTCTATGTGCACCAGAATCTCTCAGTAAAGCAAGCAAAGAAATCTTAGAAGGAGTTTGTAAAAGTTGGTCCACAATCTTATATTCACTTCTCTTGATAAGCTTCAAGATCTCATCATCCTCGGGGTGAGGGATAGGTTCACTGGATCGGCCTATTTCAACCCTGGGTTCAACATTTCTCACTGGAATCTCCGCCGGTATGGGTCTCCTGACTTGAATTTCTGGTCTCTTCAGAGGTACTGCTGCAAAAACACGTCCACTTCTCGTAACTCTACTCACATCAGCAATGTTAACAAAAGACGGTCTTGTTGGTATAGGGACTTCTACCCCATTCTCAATCATTGTAGCATTATTCTTATACGGTACAGCTTGGTCTGAGTTGTAAGGCACAGGACCAGGTGGGTAAATAATCAAAGGATCAACAGGTGCAGTCTGACTGTCGTAAGCGATCTCTACTGATTCAGGCAAATTGAATTGTGGTATGATAACATTCACTTCATCCTCCGGATTTCTGTCATACGTAATGGTGATAACTCTCTGGTCTAGCAACTTCTGAATATCCTCCTTCACAATAGGACAATCATCCTCTCTTGAACAAAATTCACAAACATCATAATTATGCTGGTGCCTAACAAAGGCAAGTCTTCTCAAACTCTGATGTAACCTGATCAACGATTCTCTTATGTGTTTAACTTGAAAAACTCGAAACTTCCCCGGACAACCTTCCACCATATTCACTGAAGCTGCCCCATGTCGAGGTAAAGGATTATCTCTAACATTTGGATTAACATCCTTGAAAGACAAGATACCATTCTTAATCAATCTCTGCATGTCCGCCTTCAGAGCAAAGCAATTCTCAAGGTTGTGCCCCGGCGACCCTTGATGATACTCACAAAACTGATCCGCCTTGTACCACGGAGAAGTACTGTTTGGTGCGACAGGAGGAGGCTTTGTCGTTATGAGGTTCTTTCTGATAAGAGCAGGGAACAATTCAGTATAATTCATAGTAATGGCATCGAACTGCGGTTTTCTAGGTGAACAGTTCTGATTGTTGAATGGATAAGCCTGTTGTCGAGGCTGCTGCTGAAATGGCCGTTGTTGAGTTGGCGGGGTTTGATGAACTGGGGTCATCAAAGCTGGGTGGACAACCGAAGTGACTGCCGCAACGTGTGAGTAACCTCTCCTAGGTCTACCTGGGAACAAAGCGCTGACATCCTGCTCTTTTCTTTTCGGGAAAACACTTCCAAACTTCTTAGTACTGCTAGACGGACTTCCTTCTTTAACCAAACGCCCTTCACGAATCCCTTCCTCTAACCGCATGCCCATGCTTACCATTTCGGTGAAGTCACTGGGTGCGCTGGCTATCATTCTTTCATAGTAAAAGGACCCTAAAGTCTTCAAAAATATCTTCGTCATCTCTTTCTCCTCAAGAGGTGGATAGATTTGAGCAACAATTTCACGCCACCTCTGGGCGTACTCCTTAAAAGATTCTCGGTCTCTTTGCGACATCGCCCGGAGTTGATCCCTGTCCGGTGCCATGTCAACGTTATACTTGTACTGATGGACAAAGGCTTCGCTAAGATCGTTGAAGTTGCGGATCCGAATACTGTCTAAACCCATATACCACTTCAGAGCGGCACCCGTCAAACTATCTTGAAAATAATGAATCAACAAGTCATGATCATCGGAATACGTAGACATCTTTCTCACGTACATTGTCAAATGGCTTCTAGGACACGAATCACCCTTATATCTCTCAAAGTCTGGCACTTTGAATTTTGCTGGAATCTTGACATTCAGAACTAAACAAAGGTCATGCGTGTTCTTCCCAAACAGATCCTTCCCTTTAAATGCTCTAAGCTCTTTCTGCATTTCCTGGAACTGATCCTGAAACTCTTCCATTCTATCAAAAAGACCCAAACTTTCAGCAGGCTCGGCAGGATAAGTAGGTTCATTCAAGTATGGCACGGAGTGGACCACAGGAGCAACGGTTGTCATAATCGGTTGCGGAAAAGGTGTCACAGACGGAATTACTGGCGGCATGGCAGTTGTCTCTGGCTGAGGAAAAGACAAAGCAGGTTGAAATAAAGGTTGTACGGCAGGCTGATACCCCTCTGGCACAAAGTTGTAAGGCATTCCCCACGGAAAACCTTTCGGCATCTGATGTTGAAGCGGGGAGTTGATTTGAGTCACGAATGTAGGAACGGTGACAATCTCGGAAACTACTGGAGTTGAAGTCTGAATCTCGGCAGCTGTAGTCGATGGCTGATTCTGAACAGCCACCAAACTTTCCACTAACGCAGTTAACTTTTCCATCTCGACACGAAGTGTAGCAACTTCCCCACGAAGCTCATGATTTTCCTGTTCCAGATCTTCCATTTTCCTTTGACGATTGGCTCGAGTGTCGTATCGGTGAGACAGCTTGACAACCTTGGAGTGGAAAAAGAACAAGGATAAGACTCTAGAAAACATGTGAAGTGAAATGTTGAATGATGCATGATGTGCGATGCAAATGATGATTCATTTTAAAAGTTTTTTCAAGGAACTTTAATAATTTCGCATACATCAATGGTAAAGGAATTTGGAACAACAAAAACTCAATCCATTAATCGAAAGCGATAAATTACACCTTACAACTTGGAATAACAAAATAATAAGTTACAATTTTGGGATAACAACCCAATAATAAAAGCAGTAAATTACAACTTCGAAACATGGAATCCATAATAAAGCGATAAATTACAATTTTAAAACATGAAGTCCAAAATAAAGCAATAAATTACAACTTTGGAGCATGAAGCTCTTTTACATAGTTTTACAAAATGACATCAATAAAATAAAACTAAAAGCTAAAGATCACTCAGAATCCTCCGATGAGGGACCAAACACCAACTGTAACCGGAGCTTCTTGATCTTCTCTTTATAAAAGTCTTCCATCTCTTTCTTCTCAGCTACCAGTCGATCAATGATTTCCTTCTGCGGATTAGGAACGAGAGCAACGCTTACCGAACCTTCCTTCTTTCTCTTCCTTTCACTAGCGTACTTCTTCAGCAAGGCATCCTTTTGACGAAGCTTCTCATCGTGATCAATGAACCAGCCGTCTTGAATAAACAGCAACTCCTCCTTTTCCTTTAGCTGTCGAGTCAGGACTCGATTCTCATATTCAGACATGTGGTACTTTTCTTTCCAAGCATCCCTATCGAACTTCATCCTAGCCAGATTTCCTTGGTATTCTCCTATATTCGCGATAGGGATAACAACAGATGATGGTGCAACGGTGGGGAATAAAGGTTTCTCAAGTTTATAGGGCATCTTGAGAGCACAAGCCCTAGCACGGACCCACTGTAGGTAAGGCTCCAAAGAAACGGCACCTCTATGTCCTAACATATCTCTCCCTTTCCTATGGATGTGGCGCCAAGCTCCTTCGATCTCCCTCTTAGCTGCCTGATGATCTTGTCCTTCCTGAAGAAAGAAACCACTCACATGGATGTTGTTTGGTTTATCTCTCATCGGGTACCCAAACTGACGGCGCGCGAGAACAGGGTTATAGTTGATTCCACCTTTCGTACCGAGAAGAGGCACGTTAGGAAAAGCACCACAGCTATCGATGATCTTCACGTCGTAGTAAACTCGATTATACCAGTCAATGTCGAAATGAGTGAGAGCCATGATCTTTGGCGCCCAACGCGGTTCCTTCTCGGGATCCCAGAAAACATCCGACCCAGGTAGATGCGAAACATACCACTGATACAACAACGGTGCACAACAAATAATCATCCCTCCTTGATAAGAGTTTCGAAGATGGATGGAGTAGTAGGTATCCCCTAGCAGCGTAGGGACTGGATTTCCAATCAAGAAAATTCTGATGGCGTTGATATCCACAAACTTATCAATGTTAGGGAACAAGAATAGACCATAGGCGAGTAAAGCAAACACGTCTTCGAAGGCAACAGTATCTTCTATCTCAGCGAAGTGACGAGCTTTATTCAACAAAAACTGCGCAGACAAGCCTCAGATTCCCCCTTTTGTAGTCATGTTCTCCTCTATCTCTGACTTCTTCAAGTGGGTGATGGTTGCTATCTCATGAGATTTGGGCTCCTCTTCTAATCCAGAAAAAGGAGCACAGTCGGTGATCGGCAAACCAAGTATGTAGGAATACTCTTCTAAGGTGGGCATCAACTGGTAATCCGGAAAGGTGAAACATCGGTACAAAGGATCGTAGAATTGAACCAACGTATTGAGGATGCCTTCCTTCATCTTGCGCTTCATGAGAGGTACAATGGACCCATACTTCTTCTGAAAATTCGTCGGGTTCTCGATCTTCGGAATCAAACTCTTCAGCTCTTCAATCTCGGGCTCCTTAAAACTAAAGCTTCGAGTGTTTCTCCTTCCAAATTCCATGATAACCTGAGATGTCTTGCAAAAATCATTCTGAAGTTCCTTGAAAAACAAGTTTTTTACAAAGATGTTGATGAATGCATGAATGAATGATAATGCAATAGTCACACACAAGTTTGCAAACATGGGGTTCAAAGGTTCAACGATCCGCATGGAGTCGAGGGTAAAGCCCACCCAAAGGTATGTACTAACGGTTCAATCACACATGTAAGACAAGGTTCTACGGGTTCCCAGAGTCTACATTCCTCCTTCGGATATTACCAGCGTCTTGATTACTCAATAATTAGCAATATTCTCAAGAGAAACTCGTCCGAGCGTAGCATCGCGTAACAACTGCTTCCGAATTACTCCGTTATAGTCTCCGCGCTACACCTAAAAAGGCCAAGATGGGTTAGGCTTCTACCGTCCTCAACTTCTCGGGCTCCTAGGTCGAAAATAATAATGTCTTCCCGATTACTCGGTAAACAAATATTAAGTTCAAGAGGGCCTTCCATTGAGTGGGGGATCTCATGCCTCCTTCTTCGGGATTACTCCCTCAAAGTTAACATGACTATACCGCCCGTCCTATTCCTTAAGTGTTACTTAATCCGGGTATAGGATTCGTCCTTTGCAAAAACCCAAACACCCCAATTTAAACACATAATCAAACAAGTCAAATAATAATAAAACAGATAAAACAAACTAGGCTTAACCCACTTAGGGATGGACAAGCAAGAAGTCAATCTTTCCCCAGCAGAGTCGCCAATTCTGTAGCGATAAAAAATGTAGCGGGGTAAATCAGAGATCGAATTATTGATTAATTCGTCTCACAAAAGCAAGAGTCGCCACCGCGCTTTATTATTTCCAAGGGAAAAGGGAAAAGAGTGAAATAAAACCCTAAATATGCAATGTAAAATAATACTTTTTTAAAAGTAATGAAATACAAGGCGTTTTTGAAAAGAGATCTATGGTTCGGGGGTTGGTTATACAATGGGAAGGTATTAGCACCCAAT
Organism: Vicia faba; assembly: GCA_948472305.1. Lineage (NCBI taxonomy): Eukaryota > Viridiplantae > Streptophyta > Magnoliopsida > Fabales > Fabaceae > Vicia > Vicia faba. Next base: position 1,124,071,409 of record OX451735.1, read on the forward strand.
GCATCTATAGTACTCTATAGGAACCTTTTGAAATATCTGTTTATTAAAATGTTCGTTTGATTAAAAATAAATCGTTTTGGCCGGAAAAAAAAGGGTACGGACGGTTTTTTTTTGACGATGCGACGACCTAATGTCGAAGTTTTTGCTCAAAAGGGTATAAGTTTTGAAAAGATTGGGTATTTGAAGGAAAATTATCCTAAGTTTTGATGAAATGCGAGTGTTCGAGCGATTAGACTTGAGGACATGAAGTCAACAAATTTATCGTTTTTCCTTTGGATTTAAACCTAAACGAAATGAACAAGTAAATATGAAATAATTAAACAGACAATTGAGCGGATAATGATTAAATAACAACAGTTAAATAAATGACCAAATGGTGTAAATATGCATTTTTTGGATTTTTGTTTAATCTTAATGAAAAGAAAAATGTTTTAATTGTTTTTTTTTTACGCATTTTTAATATGGATAAAAGCATGAGAATTAATTTAAAGAAATAAAATGCTTTAATTCTTAAATGTTCTTTTTTAGTTTTCTATTATTAATAAAAAAAGTATTTATTATTTTTTAGAGTTATTAAATAATTAAGCTAAGTTAAGACTTAAGAGTTATTAATTTAAATCTAATAAAAGAGGAATATTAAAATTACTAAATTAAATCCTAAAAGTTGAACTAATAGAATTTCAATTATTAAAATTGTTTAATTAAACTATACCTATTTGATTAAATTACTAATTACTAAATTACTAAAATTCTAAAAAAGAGAAAGAAATAGATAGAAAGGGGGTATTAAAGAAATAAAAGGGGGGAATGGAGTTATGGGCCAGAAAAGGTTTTGAAGGGCCCAAGAGAAAACAAGCAGAAGGGGTGCAAAAGGAAATTCGTTGGGCTTATGCAGGGGTTCAGTCCAATATGTTCATAATGTTTTTAGGGTTACCAAGTGTTTTAGTGGGTAAAAAGGGATTAGGGGTTTTGGTTAGCAGCAACGGCGCCCAAGCTTCTTGTATCGTCTTCTTCATTCTCATCTTTCTCGCGCGTCATTGGTCCTTGTCTGAGCTTTTTCTCTCGTCCCAAAGGCCACCAGCTTCCAATCTTCTTCTTCCCTCCAACTAAAGCTACGGCGAGGGGGCTCACGGTACGATTGTTTCCGATTTCGTTAGGGTTTGTTACAAACTTGCATGTTCATGATTTTTATCTATTTAATTCTTATTCACATTGTTATGCTTGTTGGAGGTATTACGAAAGTAAAAAAGGGAACAAAAAATGCTACCTTGAGGCGGAGACGGAGGAGGAAGGTTTGACGAGCTAGGAGGCCGGGGTGAGCACGGAGGATAGTGACGGCGTGATATTGCTTCTGATTACTGGTATTTCGTTCCCTTCGGCCCTTTTGCTTTGATTTTTCCTCTTCTTCTCTTGCTACTGCTACTGTATGCTTTCCGTTGATTTGAACATTTTTATATCTTCTTCCTCACTGTGATTCTTGTTACTATATGCTTTTTCTTTTGGCCAATGAGGATGTATCTGAGGTCTTTGTATGCTTGGGTTTGGAGATTGGTTTAGGCCATGGTTTTGATAGTTTTTATGGTCCTACTGGTTTTATGTTTGTCCATAAGGTTTTGATATATGGTTTTGAGGGCTTCACGCAGGTTTTACTGGTTTTTGAAATGGTTCTGGTTTTTGACCATGTTGATTTTGGTTTCAGTGATGCAGTAGCAGGTTTTATGGTAATGCAGTTTTGAATGATTTTTTGTGGTATTGGTTTGATGGCTCAATCAGGTTGATGGTTTTTTATGGCTTAAGCAGGTTATTGAGGTTTTCGTTTAGGCCTTGAAATGGTTATTGGTTTCTATGGCTTAAGGCAGCAAGTTTTGGTCATGTTTATGGATGGTACTGGTTTGTTTATGGTTTGAGGTTTGGTGATGGTTTTATGCCATATTGGTTCTATGGTATATGCAGATAGCAGGTTTGAACGTTAGGCCATATGATATTTTTTTGGCTTGACAGTAGGAATGGTTTAGGTTGTTCTGGTTTAGGACTTTGAGAAAAAATTTTGTATGTTTGACAACAATTTTCTGAGTTTTAAGGCTGGGAGATAGATAGATGATGTGTATTTTGAAGTGATTTTTTTGTTATGTTATAACAATTGCTTTTTTTTTCTTGTGTACGTTACAGGCTTAGGTTTATGTTGGTTGGAGATTTGAATATTTTACAATATTCTTGGCCTCTGCATCATACTGTTTTATCCAGTTTGTTTGTATTCTACTCTTGTGCTTCTTTATTTTTACTGTATGTTGCTGCAGTTTTGTCTTGTAATTCCTTCTGCCTAAACCAAAACCTGCAAAACCATACTTCTTTCTCTCTTCTCTCTCATAAGTACCATTTTGACATTTAAATGATGTACTGTACTGTTTTCTGAAATTGAAAAAGTGCTGGAACATGATGAAAATGGAATATATTATGCTTGCAAAAATTGTTTTGAATTGCATACTTCTTTGACTTGCAAAGGCACATCATGGAGCCTATTTGTTTTGACTTCTTCTATGTGCATGGCATGTTATGTTTACGTTGGAATTGAATATGTCATGGGATTTTTAAAAATGCAATTGATTTTAATTATGCAGCTTTGAAAAATAAAATAAATTTGTGCATGTTTTAAATTGTGCATTCATTTATGAAAATAAAAATTCCTCCCTTTTTTGTGAACCGGGAGAAGTCCCGTAATTTGCAAAAAAGGGTAAACTGATTCCAGCCGTTGCTTTTAATGATGAACACTAAATAATTTTCTGCTTTTAATTATTTGTTCAATTCTAATTTTTTCTTTTAATTGTTTTTGCAGGTAAAATCAAATGAGCAGACAAAAAGGCATTGGATAGAAGATTTAGAATTAGAAAACATTAGAATAGTTTTTATTTCATTTTAACTTTGTAAAAAATTATTATTGTAAATTCGTTGTAAATAAATACAGTATTTACACAATAATTGTACAATTAGAATAAAATGAATAAAATTCCAATATTTGCCAATTAATTCCTTCCTTCTCTCTAATTATTTATTTTATCGTTTATAATTCTTTAAATTGTATAATAATTGAAAATAAATTTCAATTACTTAAATTCAGAATAATAAACAAATAAATAAATATCATTGATCAATTAATAGTTTCAATTATTTAATTTATTATTCATAATTTTCTAAATTGTAATAATTACAAATAGAATTTCAATTATTTAACTTAGAATGATAAATAATTAAATAACCATTATTGACCAATTAATGAACTTTTTCAAATATTTATTATATTATTCATAAATCTTTAAATTATGTAATAACTGAAAATAAATTTCAATTATTTAAATTTAAGATAGTGAATAATAAATAAACACTGTCTGAACGATTAATATGCCTCTTTTCTAATATTTATTTTATTATCTATAAATCTTTAAATTATATAATAATTGAAAATAAATTTAGGTCAATAGCTTGATCCGTTAATAAATTTAGTGTTCAGAAATAAATAGCTCTCGACTCGAAAAAGTTATGAATTTTTAAAATCAATAGATCAAAACACTTGCAATGTAATGATGCAGATGGGAGATGATATCTTAGGTCAAAATTTGGGGTACAACACATTTTACCACAGAAGTATTCTTGCAGAGACGCAAACACGCGGCCAACAGGAGGAGACAAACTGCATCACACAGAATACCAATCGAAGTTGCAGACACATTGCCAAAAAAAGGGATTTTTTCCATGCACGCACGTTGACCCACAAGAGCTCCAAAAAACTTCCAAAGTTCCAACAAGGTTTTCAGAATCGAAGCCTCCCACTGGTAACAAACCTTCGATCTTCATTTCATTTCATATGTAATTTAATCTTTATTTTATATTCATGTTGCATAACATTTATGATGGTTAGTGTGTTATATGTAAAGTCCAAATTAATAGGATACCTTTACTGAGGCATAAGAAATGGATTCCTTCGAATCTTAAATTCAGTTCAAATGATGGAGAAGGATGCGTTTAATTGAAAGGACCTGGGTTCGATACCCAGGCCTTGAAATTTTGTTTTCTCTAACATTTTATGCAGAATCAATGCTTCTTGGCTACACACGCTCACTATACACCATCAAGTCCAGGCCACCATATGCACATCTGATCCGGATCCAATGCCCTGAGGGCACAGCCTCACCATAGGCCCTTCTGAGGACCTCAACACCAATTCACACCCCCTTAACTCTTCTTGTGTCTCGGGCCCATTTTTATTAATTTATTTATTTCATTTACTGTTTTGATCCTTTTTTTATTTATTTAATCAGTAAATCAAACATAAAAATATCAAAAATAGATTTTAGGATTTTCATAATTAAACTTAATTTTTTGTAAATTAAATTATTTTTACTTTTCTTATTTAAAAATCAATTAAAATTAGGACTAATTAGTTTCAATTGTTTTCATAAATAAAAAATGCCAAAATGCTAGATTTATTTTAGATTTAATTTTAGTTAATAATTTTACTTTCTTTCTCATTTTTTAATTAATTAAGATTTAATGTAATTTAATATTTTTCCCATAAAACAAAGAAAAAACAACAAAAAGATTTTCTTTCAACTTAATAACTTTTAGGGTTTTAGATGTTATTTCCATTGTGCACACCTTTATTTACTTTCTCACATTTTCATATTATTGTAACTGCCTACTGGGATGTAATAAACAATATCTAGGACTTTTACATTTTTATTGCTTTACTTTTCCAAGTTTTGGACTATGTAATTAATCCCCCTCCCCGAAGCCATGTAATAACGTAACTTTAATTTCCGCATTTTAAATTCTTGTACAAATATCAATTGTTTAGATGTATGTTAGTAGGATTGTATGGCAAAAACATAAAATAAAATGCTAGCAAACCTGACATCAAAGACAAATAATTGAACATAACACACTTGTACATGCGCACCTCTAGGGTATTCCCACTTTGGTTTCCTCTCGAAAAATAATCAAAACTCTCGAAACATTAGAGATTTTAGTGGCTACCCTCTAGTTTAAAAAGATCACAAGTCCCTCAATGACCCTCTCGAAGTGGCCTCAATAAACATGATCTTAAAACCATAGGGTAGTTACTAAGGTTTCTTGCCCAGTTTCCTTTGTGACTATAAAATGTCCCTTCGAATGTCCTTCATACATCCAAACGACTAAGGCTACCTACTCACTAATAGTAGGCTAGCATTGTCTAAAGGAAAGGAGGAAAAGAACGATCCTTTTGAGTAAAGTAGATAGTTCCTAGATGCTTGCTCAAAACAAACTTTTACACACACACAAAAACCTTTCAAAACATTTTCAAAACGCTTTATTAACACTCTTGAGGACTGATATAAGAGTTATCATAAAGCAAATCTTCGTACTAAGGAATTTCAAAATACTTTTCAAAACACACAAAAGCACAAGGTATTTTTCAAATGAGCTAAGCATCTAAGAGCCCATAGAAAACTACGGATGGAAAGGGTGCTAACACCTTCCCATTCCATAATCCACCCCCCTTACTCAGAAATAATCTCGAAAGGTATTTTTATGTTCTTTTCACACTTTCCTTTGTTGGATAAAAGAAAAGTCGATGGTAACTCTTGCTTACCACAACATTTACGAATACAAAATGCAAAACCAGTATAACAGTCAGTTCTCCCACCGTATTACAGAACTGGCGACCTTGCTGGGGACATATAAAAAATGGGGTTACCTTAGAGCTTAGGACATATTTAACTTGCTTTTCTTGTATTCTTTGATTGCTTTATCTTTAAGGGTTTTTACTTGGGTTTACTTGTAAAGATCCTACACCCGGATCTGGGGCACCTTTTAAGTAAGTAAAAATAGATCGAGGGGACTGTGCGGGGTATACTAACACGGTTGAAATGATAGCTACGTTGGTGTGACACATTTGTTGGTATCGGTATCCCTTGAGTAGACAAGGAGAATACAGGGCCGTTGTGTGGTGTCATGAAGCAACAACTGACCTTAGAACCTTTAATTGAACAACTAGGCCATTAGGAAGTAGTGAGATAGACGACTTTAGTGCAGTCCGAAGTTGGTTGATACTCGATACTACACTCATTGAGATCTGACTTTTGGGATATTTCGGTCGTCAATAAAGAGGCTTGCACTGAAACAACACCCGGTGAAAAAAGATCGATGATATTGAGATTCCCTAAAACCCGGTTACTATTAATAGGACAGGTTGAACAAACTATATTTCAAGAGGATACTTACCTATGGAATCCATGCAAGCCTAAACCTAAGGATCTGTTTGTGTGATTGTATATATCTTGTTTGTACATAACATTATAACATCATAACATGGCATATCACACTAACCATTTCAGGGACTTTTAGGGCTTATCTTTGTGTCTGTTTTGTAGGACATGGCTCCCATTTGTAGAAATATTATCCAAGTCAACCTTGTAAGGGTACCTCCTCAACTCAAGGATTTGGCATCAAGGGTTCCCGATAATTCCCCATTCACTAAAAGACATGGTCGACTCCTCAGTTTGGTCACCTCAAGTCCTGATGAAGACATGGGGAAAGTTCTCTTTCAGTTCTTTGACCCTCTACATCATTGCTTTACATTTCCCGACTACCAGTTGGTGCCTACTATGGAAGAGTTTTCTCAGTTATTGGGTGTGCCTATTCTCAATCAATTACCCTTCAACGGTATGGAAAGAGACCCAAAACCTGAGGAGATAGCTCAAGCTCTATATTTACAACGGTCCGACATTGTGGCAAATTGGGAAACAAGAAGCGGTGTCAAAGGGTTTCTAACCAAGTTTTTGTTTGAGAAGGCTCACTATTTTTGGGATACTTTGGATTTACAAGCCTTTGAAGAGGTGTTGGCCCTTGTCATCTATGGGATGGTACTGTTCCCTAATCTGGACCAACTCATAGATGTGAATGTGGTCAAAGTTTTCATGTCTCGTAACCCGGTGCCTACTTTACTTGGAGACATTTTGCACTCTTTTCACACTCGCACCGTAAAGAGAATAGGGACCCTTGTGTGTTTCACTCCTCTATTGGCTAGGTGGTTTATTTAGCACATACCTCGGTCTGTTTTGAAAAATGAGCAAGGCATGAGGTGGCCTAATAGGTTGATGTCCCTCACGCATTCGGATATGCACTAGTGCCCTCTATCTTTGGAAGACGTTACCATCATTGATTGTTGTGGGGTATTCCCTAATGTCCCTCTCCTAGGCATTAGGGGAGGAATCACTTATAACCCTTGTTTGGCGTTGGGCAGTTTGGGTATGCTAGGAGGGACGGTCCTCATGACACACTGGTTCAAGGAATTGCATTTGAGTATGAGAATGATTCCCAAGGGTAACGTCAGAGGTCCATCCGAGATTGGGGCATGGTAAACAAAGTGGATAGTAAGAAATTGGGGCATAAGAACTCCATACCTTTGGATCCTTATCTTAAGTGGGTGCGAGCATGCGCTCAAAATCTCATGATGTATTACCCCGCCATCCTGCCTATTATCATGGAACCTATTACCGAGACAGATGTACCTCATACTATTCTCCATCATGACATGCCGACTACTCTCAAGGATCTGTAGAGATCTTGGATTCAACTCAAAGAGGAACGAGACACCTTTGAAACCCAGTTCTACGCAAGCGAGAAGAATGTTTTGGAGCTTACAAGACAACCATATGAAGAACAGAGATTGAACGCCTATATTGCCCCAAAGAGAATGCACTCATGGGAAGCCTGAGTCCTGTTTGGTTTAGGAGTTTTGTTTTTCCTTTGTTTCTTCCATTGTAAGCCCAATAGGCATCGTTGTAGTCATTTAAACTTACGAATGCAATTAATGTTTATTCTTTCTTTATCTAAGCAAATTTAAAATCTTAAAAGTCCTTGAAAACAACGCATCAGCATAACATGCATTTCATTGCATAAACAGGTATTTCGAGACAGGTTTCTTATTATTTTCGCTGTTTATTTCAGCAAAAGAAATGGATCTTGAACAAACAGTGAAGGACCTTAAAGCTCAAAATGCTCAGTTCCAACAGATGTTCCTGGCTCTGGCTAAGGGGAAAGAAGATTTGAAAGCTATGATCATCAAAGACAAGACCAAGAAGGCAAAGGAACTAGCTGGTGTCTTGAATTTAGGTGAAAGGTTCAGAGGACCAGCTAAGCGAGCTCTAGATTTTGCAACCCCGTCAAATGAGGGGGACAATCAAGAAGAGAAGCCAACAGAAGAAAAAAACAACCCTGTGTCTGAGGAAGATGAGGCTGATTACTCTGAAGAATAGTATCCTCCTGCTGATTATAAATACAAACAGTTGGAGGATCGTCTCAATGCTATAGAGATTCAGAGGGTAATCGGGCTGGATTTTGAAGAGCTAGGACTGGTCTCAGGGGTGGTCATCCTGGAGAAATTCAAGGTCCCCACATTTGCTAAGTACGATGGTGTCTCCTGTCCTAAGCTACAGTTAAGATCATATGTCAGGAAGAATCAACCACACACTACTGATAAGAATCTGTGGATACATTTCTTCCAGGAAATTTTGTCGGGGACACAGTTGGAATGGTTCTATCAACTGAAAAGAACCAACATTTGTAATTGGGAAGATCTGGCTGTTGCTTTCTACAAGCATTACCAATACAATGCTGGCATCGCCCTAACTCGTACACAATTGCAAAGTATGTCTATGGGTTTCGGCGAAGATTTAAAAAATTAGGCCCAAAAGTGGAGATACCTTGAGGGAATATTCCAGCCTCCTTTGTCTGATAGAGAGTTGGTGGAAATGTTCTCGGGCATGTTATCTAGTCCATTTTTTAACCATCTGATTGAAAGCTCTTCTGCTGGGTTCACTGAACTAATATTGACCAGTGAGCGAGTAGAAGCTGGTATTAAAAGTGGTAACATCTAGAGAGATGCATCCTCACGTACTGCAAAGAAACCCTTCACTGGAAAGAAGGAAGTCAGTGCTGCTTATGGCTAGAGAAATCAAAGCAAAATTGAATGTCGTTCTACAGTAGGGGATATTATGATTTCCAATCCTACATCAAACCAACAACAAAATAATCAGCGCAGACTGGATGCACCCAGAAGACAGTTCACCCGGATCAACATGACCTTGTCTCAGGCTTTTCCACATTTGCTGAAGTCCAGTCTAGTGACTCTAAAAGAAGCTCCCAGGAATCCTAATACTGCATCTCCTCGCTACAACCAAAATGCTCGATGTTCCTACCATTCTGAAAGCCTGGGGTATGATACAAACGATTGTTGGGCTCTGAAAAATAAGGTGCAGGATCGTATCGAGGCGAAAGAGATCGAGTTTGACCCTCCTAAGACCCCCAACATCATAACTGCACCAATGCCCAAACATGAACCAAAAATTAGTGCTATTGATGTTATTTCCGCTACAGAGGATGCTGACAACAAATGCGACGTGGACAAGTGGATCTTCCCAACTATCAACGGTGGACTCAAAAATTGGGATGCCAAGGACTTTTTTCCTATTACTTTTATTCAAGAGTAATTGTCTTTTAGTTTTTTTGGGATATGTAATATTTAAAAAAATTGAAACTCTAAAGCCTTGTGCTTTACCCGAAGCACAATGGTTTATTTGTGAGGGTTAATAATTCATTTTCATATGTCATTAATAAATCATTGGACGTTTTGCATACAATTTTTAGGCTCGTTGTTTTTCTTTTCTACTTTTTACTTTATCAAAATAGTTATGCTCTCTTACATACACCCACATACCAAAACTGCAAATCCACATCCACTCTGGATCCCATTGATAACGGTTCTGCTATTGCCAATTATGATTTTGAAAATCTGATCTACCAATTCGAGGACGAAGGTGAGGAAGATTGTGAAGTACCAAGAGAACTTGCCATATTGTTACAATAGGAAGAAAGGGCAATATAGCCCCATGAAGAGCCAGTTGAGACAATAAACTTGGGTGCTGAAAAGGTTAAGAAGGAAGTCAATATAGGTGCCAATCTGGAGCATAGTGTCAAGGAGCGGTTAATACAAATGTTAGATGACTATGTTGAGGTCTTTGTCTGGTCATAAGAAGACATGTTGGGACTTGAAACTGATATTGTGGTTCATCGCCTATCGATAAAAGAGGACTTCCCTCTTGTGAAACAGAAGGTTCGTCGTATGCGTCCAGAGATGTTAGAAAAGATCAAGGCTGAAGTCATGAAACAGTTCAACACTGGTTTCTTAGCTGTTACTTCCTATCTGCAATGGGTAGCCAATGTTGTTCCAATACCTAAGAAGGACAGTAATGTACGTATGAGTGTGGATTACAGAGACCTGAATAGGGCAGGCCCCAAGGATGACTTTCCGCTTCCCCATATTGATGTTCTAGTTGACAACACCGCACAACATAAGGTATTCTCCTTCATGGATGGTTTCTCCGGGTATAATCAGATCAAAATGGCATCTGAGGACATGGATAAAACGACCTTTGTCAAGCAATGGAGAACTTTTTGCTACAAAGTTATGCCATTTGGGTTAAAGAACGTTGGGGAAACCTATCAGCGTGCCATGGTAGCTTTGTTTCACGATATGATCCATCACGAGATAGAGGTCTATGTAATGATATGATATCCAGGTCTCAGAATGAAGAGGAGCATCTTGATCACCTGCAGAAGCTGTTTGAAAGGCTGAAGAATTACAAACTGAGGTTGAACCCGAATAAGTGCAACTTTGGAGTAAGATCCAGTAAGCTATTAGGCTTCGTTGTCAGCGGAAAAGGTATTGAAGTAGACCCTACAAAGGTTAAATCTATATAAGAAATGCCAACTCCTCACACTGAGAAGGAGGTTAGGGGATTCTTGGGGCGTCTAAACTACATTGCCGGATTCATTTCCCATCTAAACACTACATGTGAGTCAATCTTCGAATTACTGGAGAAAGATCAAGTAGTGAAGTGAAATGACGATTTCCAGAATGCCTTTGACAAAATCAAGGAATATCTTCAAGAACCTCCAATATTGATGCCACTGGTTGAAGGAAGACCTCTGATCATGTACTTAACGGTATTAGAGAATTTAATGGGTGTGTTTTGGGGTAGCATGACGAGTCTGGTCGAAAAGAGAATGCAATATACTACCTTAGTAAAAAGTTTACCGATTGTGAAACAAGATACTCACTGCTCGAGAAAACTTGCTGCACTTTGGCATGAGATGCTCGCCGACTAAGACAGTATATGTTGACTCACACTACCTTATTGATATCTAAAATGGATCCTATCAAATACATCTTTGAGAAGCCCGCTCTCTCAGGAAGAATATAAATATGGAAAATGATTCTGACCGAATACGATATTCAATATACAACCCAGAAAGCAATTAAGGGAAGTATATTAGGTGATCATTTGGCTCATCGGGTTGTGGACGACTACCAATCCATGAATTTTGAGTTCCCAGATGAGAACATCATGTTAGTAACAGATTGTGAAGAACCTAGACCAGATGAAGGACTTGAAAAAGGATCCCGATGGACCATGGTTTTTGATGGATCATCCAACGCACTTGACATTATCATCGGTGTCGGGATCATATCTCCCGAAGGCTGTCATACTCCTTTCACCGCCAGGCTATGTTTCAATTGTACCAACAATATGGCTGAATATAAAGCATGCATTATGGGTTTCAAAGCTGCTATCGACTTGAGGATCATATTCTTGAGTGTATTTGGAGACTCGATCTTAGTTATCAGACAAATCAAAGGAGAATGGGACACGAAGCATCCTAATATCATCCCTTACGGAGATCATGTGTTGACATTGATTCCATACTTTGAAGAAGTTACCTTTGAGCATTTTCCATGAGAGGAAAATCAACTAGCAGACGCGCTAGCTACTATGTCATCCATGTTCAAGGTCAAGTGGGATAGTGAGGCTCCTCATATCACTATTTAGAGAATGTATAAACCCGTATATTGTTACGAGGTTGATACTAAAGAAGTAGTGGACAAGCCTTGGTTCCATGAAGTCAAAAGATACCTTGAAGCCCAAGAGTATCCCGAGGGAGCTTTAATCAATGATAAGAAGTTCCTAAGAAGATTCTCTGCCAAGTTCTTCCTCAGTAATGGAACCCTCTACAAGTGCAATCACGATTCTACTTTACTCCGGTGTGTGGATAAAAGTGAAGCAGAAAAAGATTATGGTAGATTTGCACGAAGGTACTTTTGGCACCCACTCTAGTAGGTACACAATGGATAAAAAGATCCTACGAGCAGGATACTACTGGTCGACTATGGAAACAGACTGTTATCAGCATTCACGAACTTGTCACAAGTGCCAGGTCTATGCTGATAAAGTACATGTGCCTTTGGTTTCTCTAAACGTCTTGACTGATCCATGTACATTTGCAATGTGGGCGTCGATATGATTGGGGAGATTAGACCTACAACTTCAAATGGACACCGCTTTATCCTGGTTTCCATTGATTACTTCATAAAGTGGGTCGAGGTAGCCTCATTTGCTTCTGTTACGAAGAATGTTAATTCCTGATTTATCGGACATAAACTTATTTATCGGTATGGTATTCAAGAAAGAATCATCAAGCATAATGGTACCAATCTCAATAATAATATGATCATCGAGCTCTGCACGCAATTCAATATCCAACATTATAACTCTTCTCCTTACCATCTGAAGATGAATGGCATTGTAGAAGTTACTAATAAAAATATCAAGAAGATCATACGAAAGATGACAGTGACATATAAAAATTGGCATGAGATGTTACCATTTTCTCTCCATGGTTACCTTACCACATTGCGCACATCAACAGGGGCAACTCCTTTCTCTCTGGTATACGGTATGGTAGTTGTCCTACCCATCGAAGTCCAGATCCCTTCCTTGAGAATCATGAAAGATGCAAGTTTGAATGAACACGATTGGGTTCAGACTCGACTTGATCAATTAAACCTGATCGATGAGAATAGGCTCGCGGTTGTCTGCCATGGTCAGATGTACCTGAAACGTATGATTAAAGATTTTAATAAGAAGGTCAGACGTCAGGTATATCAGGCTGGTTACCTAGTAATCAAGCGCATCATACTGTCGTAAGGTGATCCCAGGGGAAAATGGACTCCTACATACGAAGGACCATTTGTGATCAAGAACATATTTTCTGGTGGAGCCATAATCTTAACCACTATGGACAGTGATGACCTTCCACACCCTGTAAACGTAGACATAGTTAAAAGATACTATGCATGAACAAAGACCCTCTAGGTTGACTGGCCTAGGCAAAAATAAGGGCATCACGGCAAACCAAAAGGGTTTGGGCAAAAATTATGGAAATACATATGAAAAAATCTGTACACCCACAAGTCGAAAACCTGAAATGGATGCTTGGGAAAAAAAATGGTATCTCGGTGGACTGAAAACCCGAAAGGGCGGTCCAGGAAAAAGTTAGGGATTTTAAGGGTATTACTATGTCCCGTTGGATCACCTTACAACCAATCTTTCGTAATAACTATCAAGCTCAAGTGGTACTAATCAATCTAGTCAGTTTCGGACAAGCAGCAAAAGAGATGAGACGCTCAAAGTCATAAAAGAAATAGCTGAATGGGAACCCATTGGGATCATTTCACATAATTGTTTTTCTTTGTATATTTTTTTTGTATAGTTTTCATTATTACGACGGTATTCTTTTACTAGGATGTCCGTCTCCTTGTACAAAAACGCCTATTATAGGAAAAACTTATTCAAATTAATACAAAACTATCTTTTTGAAAGTGTAAAACTACTTGTTTTGTATTTTTCTGTTTTGTTTGCGAAAATGTCCAGTGCGTATTTTTGAACATATGCATTTGAATGTGATTACTGCTTACAAATACACGCATAAAAAAACAGAAAGACATTTACTAATGGCTTTAAGAAATGCGATAATGTCTAAAGGACATCCACATAATCCTCGCAGATACTTTCTCCAGCAGGTACAGAGGCAGGGGCATCCTACTATAAAGTCACTGCCATATCCTCAGCATACAGTCTAATGATGTCAGGTGTTCTTATATCCCCGACGGAGCAAGAATATCTAATTACTTCCCGACATCTTAAAGAATTCCCTAAACTAGTTCCCAAGCATTTCAGGATTCCTCAACAGGATTTCAACAAAATCCCCAAGTAGTTCAAGGAGTTTTCCTTCCCCAATAGAGTTTTTTTCTCTAACAGCGGAAATCTGCTTCCCAGCATTTCAACTTCAATAAAATCGGAAGACCTACATTCTTCACCCCCAACAACAATCAGAAATTTGTTTCCCTAATTCAACAACACTGCAATAGAACAGCTGATACATTCATACATTGCATTCATGCATCATTCTACAAACATCATAGCATATGTAGCACAAATGCATATATCACAATCTTATTTATTTTGAGAGCATCATACAATTCATACATCATGACATCGCATGAAATTGGTTTTACCTTTTCAGGATTAAATTGGCAGACAGACAAACACTATCAACATATACAATAGGTCAAAGATTAATGCTTGCAACCAGACGGGGAAACTATCTACACGACCAAGTGGTATGAACTCCCGGAGCAGGATGAGTTTACCAACAAAACAAGTTCCAAATTAATACCTGAAACAAGACATGACAACTATCTGTGGACGACTGAGTGTAGATTAATACCTGAAACCAGATAGGAAAACTATCTACATGAACAGATTGAAGATTAACACCCGAAACAAGACGGGAAAACTATATTTCTTTCTCTTAGGCCAGAGATTAATACCTGAAACTAGACAAGACAACTATCTCAACGACCGACAAAAACAAGTTCCAGATTAATTCCTGAAACAAGACATGACAACTATCTGTAGACGACTGATTATAGATTAACACCTGAAACCAGACAGGAAAACTATCTACATGAACAAATTGAAGATTAAAACCCAAAATAAGACGGGAAAACTATCTTTCTTTCTCTTAGGTCAGAGATTAATACCTGAAACAAGATAGGACAACTATCTCAACGACCAATAAAAATAATTTCCAGATTAATTCCTGAAACCAGACAGGGTAACTATCTGTGAACGACTGATTATAGATTAATACCTGAAAGAAGCCAGGACAACTATCTACATGAACAGATTGAAGATTAATACCCTAAATAAGATGGGAAAACTATTTTTTGTTTCTCTTAGATCAGAGATTAATACCCGAAACCAGACAGGACAACTATCTCAAGGCCGACAAAAACAAGTTCTAGATTAATACTTGTAACAAGCCAGGACAACTATTTATGGACGACTGATTATAGATTAAAACCTGGAACCAGACAGGAACATTATCTATAGGAGAAGATTGAAGATTAATACCCGAAACCAGACGGGAAAACTGTCTTTCTTTCTAAGGTCAGAGATTAATACCTGAAACCAGCCAGGACAACCATCTCAACGACCGACAAAAATAAGTTCCAAATTAATACCTGAAATAAGACAGGATAACTATCTGTGAACAACTGATCGTAGATTAATTCCAAAACAAGATGGGGCGACTATCTACATGAGCATATTGAAGGAATCTTACACGGGTTTCTTCTCATGATCTCCAAATGCAGTCTAACATGGACTCATCCTGAAGCAATCTTACACGAATTCCTTCTCGCGGTTTTCAGATATAGTCTAACACGGACTCAGCCTGAAGCATCCTTACGCAGGTTTCTTCTAATACATTTCCAGATAGCAGTTAATTCCATTATCTCCAGCAAATTACTGTGAAGCTCTGATTTCAACCAGAAAACAGCAAACTTTTCCAGAGATAACTCCTCAATAGAGCCTTGGACAATTGAAGTTCCTAGACTCTATTCCTCATAGAGTTTTCCTCAAGCAGGAGAAAAACAGAAATCAACATTCCCAGTGGACTCCTCCTCAGACATCGGGAACAGGAATCCCCCACAAAGAGACCTCTTATGAAGTCAGCACCTACTTTGGATGGCATCTTTAAACCCATCTCTGACAACTCTCAATCATCTTTTCCAATGACATCTTTAAGCCTATTCCCTACACAGTCAACCATCACATCATGCGAGTGAAAATTTATGGGCACTCTAGTGTTCAATCATCTTCCACCTTAAGATTAAGAAAGGAAAACAAGACAATCTAAATCTTCAGGTTTAAGATGATTGAACAGGGGCAGCTGTTGTACCCCAAAATTTTCCCTCCCTTTTTCTCAAGACATTTTCTCACAAGGATTTTCAAAAGTCGAAGTTCACACATATACAATTGGATTTCTGGCTTTCAGGCATCAAATAAAAGAGGAGCAAGTTAGCCCTGATTTCAAAGTCTTCGATTGGGCATCTGACATCCTTCGAGCGAGCCTTTATTTCAAAGTCTTCGATTGGGCATCTGAAATCCTTAGATGAAAGCTTAGTTCACAAGCTTCGATTGAGCATTTGGACTCCTTTGACCAAGTTTAATTCACAAAGCTTTGACTGAGCAAAAGGCTCTTTCAACTTGCCTTTGTTCCACAAGGCAAAATGACTCTTCATGCTTGCCTTTGATGCACAAGGCAAAGGCTTCTTCAGACTTGCCTTCGATCCACTAGGCAAAGGCTTCTTCAGACTTGCCTTGGATTCACAAGGTAAAAGCTCCTTCAACTTGCCTTTGATCCATAAGGAAAAAGGGTTCCTCAGATTTTCCTTCGATCCACAAGGCAAAAGGATTCTTCATACTTGCCTTGGATTCACAAGGCAAAGGCTCCTTCAACTTTCCTTTGATCCACAAGGCAAAAGGCGTCCTCAGATTTGCCTTCGATCCACAAGGAAAAAGGCTTCTTCATGCTTGCCTTTGATTCACAAGGCAAAAGGCCCATTCAAACTTGCCTTTGATCCACAAGGAAAAAGGCTTCCTCAAATTTTCCTTCGATCCACATGGAAAAAGACCTTTTTCATGCTTGCCTTTGATTCAAAAGGCAGAGGCTTCTTCAGATCTGCCTTCGATTCACTAGAAAAATAATTCTTGCATGCTTGCCCTTGATTCACAAGGCAAGAACTTCTTTCATGTGTGCTTCGACCCACAAGTAAATGACTTCCTCTGTGCTTGCCTTCAATTCACAGGGCAATGTCTATCTTCAGGCCTGCTCTGACTGTACCTCTAAAACCCCTCAACATAGTTTCTACACTATGACACACAAAAGGTCCATTCGAAGAACAAATATGTGGTCCATTCGAAGGATACATGATTATTGAAAACAAGTTTGTTTTATGATGAGTCTTGGTCCAAGATGCTTGTTGGCCAAAATCCTACATGCTGTCAAGCCCAAGCCTCCTTCATAATTACATTCGAAGGAGGTAACAAGAGAAGTTTCGACTGGCCAAAAAGGAGTTTTCGATTGGGCTAGTTGAAAAGTTTCAGAGGCAGATAGTGGCTCAATCAAAGAAGCCACAATGATGAGGCCTGGAGCCATTTAAAGGAAGCAACTCAGGACCAATCGAAGACAAGGCTATGTGGCATTCAAAGGAGTCAGGGAGTGAAACATGTCCAGGTTCGTCCTAAAACCCAAAAGGGTAGGAATTCATCAAAAAAGACAATCCTTTAATTTGTCTGATTTTTCCTTCAAAGCCTGGTTAATGGTTGTCCCTTGCCAATTCACACCCCCTTAACTCTTCTTGCGTCTCGGGCCCATTTTTATTTATTTATTTATTTCATTTATTATTTTGATCCTTTTTTATTTATTTATTTAGTCAGTAAATCAAACATAAAAATAACAAAAATAGATTTTAGGATTTTCTTAATTAAACTTAATTTTTTGTAAATTAATTTATTTTGATTTTTCTTATTTTAAAATCAATTAGAATTGGGACTAATTAGTTTCAATTTTTTTCATAAATAAAAAATACCAAAATGCTAGATTTATTTTAGATTTAATTTTAGTTAATAATTTTACTTTCTTTCTCATTTTTTAATTAATTAAGATTTAATGTAATTTAACATTTTTCCCATAAAACAAAGAAAAAACAACAAAAAGATTTTCTTTCAACTTAATAACTTTTAGGGTTTTAGATGTTACTTCCATTGCGCGCGCCTTTATTTACTTTCACACTTTTTCATATTAATGTAACTGCCTACTGGGATGTAATAGACAATAACTATGACTTTTAGATTTTTACTGCTTTACTTTTCCCTGTTTTGGACTATGTAATTAATCTCCCTCCCCGAAGCCATGTAATAGCGTAGTTTTAATTTTCTCACTTTAAATTCCCGTATAGATATTAATTGTTTAGATGTATGTTAATAGGATTGTATGGCAAGAACATAAAATAAAACGCTAGAAAACCTGATATCAAAGACAAATAACTGATCATAACACAGTTGCACATGCACACCTCTAAGGTATTCCCACTTTGGTTGCCTTTTAGAAAATAGTCACAAATCTCGAAACGTGAGAGATTTTAGTGACTACCTTCTAATTTAAAAGATCATAAATCTCTCGATGACCCTCTCGAAGTTGCCTCGGTAAACATGATCTTAAAACCCTAGGGTAGTTACTAAGGTTTCTTGCCCAGTTGCCTTTGTGACTATAAAACGTCCCTTCGAATGTCCCTCATACATTCAAACGACTATGGTTACCTACTCACTAATGGTATTCTAGCATTGTCTAAAGGAAAGGAGGAAAAGAACGAGCCCTTTCGAGTAAAGTAGATAGATCCCAGATGCTTGCTCAAAAAAAACTTTTACACATACACAAAATCCTTTCAAAATGCTTTATCAACACACTTGAGGACTGACACAAGAGTTATCATAAAGCAAATCGCGGCACTAAGGCATTTCAAAATACTTTTCAAAACACACAAAAGCACAAGGTATTTTTCAAATGATCTAAGCATCTAAGAGCCTGTAGAAAACTACGGATAGAAAGGGTGTTAACACCTTCCCTTTCCATAGTCTACCCCCTTACTCAGAAATAATCTCGAAAGGTCTTTTTATGTTCTTTTCACCCTTTCCTTTGTGGGATAAAAGAAAAGTCGGTGGCGACTCTTGCTTACTGCAACATTTGCGAATACAAAATGCTAAATCAGTATAACAGTCAGTTCTCCCACCGTATTACATTGACCATAGTTGACTTTTCACCCAATACAGTTGATTTTCAGTCATCTGAGCAATTGACTGAGCAAACTTGTGATGCAAGACATGAAACTTGGTATGAGCATTCTTTGAAGCATATGAGGAGCCATGAAAACCACTTGAGGCCTTGGAAACCCAATCTTCCTTGAGAAATACAAGACCCTAGTTGTGAATATATTGCTTAGGAGAAGAGTTTTTCTGATCAATTTTTGAGCAACCTTGAGTATTTAAGGACCCCGGGAGAATATATTTGATGAAAATGGGAGGACAAATTTTGGAGAACAACACAATACAATCACAATTCAGTTAAAATCGTAAAAAACTTCCAATCTCTCTCTATCTTCTTCTTATTCTTCCTCTTTCATAAATCATCTTTTTTGAAAATCCTTTGTTCCAACAAGAGCAACCACTAATATTAATTTCTAATAGAAATTCCTTATAATGATTAATAGATTCAATTAGTTATATTGAAGTGTTTTTAGTAAGTAATTTTTTTAATTGATAAGTAATGGTTTTTCATGTTCTTAATTACTAGAAACTATCTTTGCAACAATATTGCACAACCATATCAATGAAATGAGGTTCAAGGACCAATATTTTTCTAATGATCAATACAAATTTGTTAGGTAGTGTTATTGTTACAAATTTTGTGAGTAATCAAAATGTTTTGAATGCATTCACCTGTAACGCATGAATCTAATCGTATTTAACACATTAGTAATGAAACATTCCAATCAGAAAGATGAAAACTAATAGAAAGACCAAGATTTCACAAAAAAAAAAAAAAAGTTCAGTAATTTAGGTTTATTTATTACATTTACTTGGTAATCCTTTTATTAAAAAATAAATTTAGTATTCCTTTAGCTAATCATTTTGACAAATTAAGTGAAAATACAAAATAATCTATCTACTATTTTATTAAAGTCTCATTTTCATTTTCAATATTTTTTTTAAAAAATCCATATTTTCTATCAAATTCAACGGCAATCACTACTAAATCAACTAACAATTGATACAGATATATTTTTTTTAGTATAGAGAATAGGGGTGTTCAAATCTAAACCAATCCAAATAAAAAACCGAAAACCGATCTAAAAAATTGAAAACCATAAAAAACCGAAAGTTATTGGTTGTGTTTGGATGTTATTTTATGAAAACTGATCGGTTCAGATTAGATTTCGGATGAATTTTTCAAAACCGATCCAAATCAAACCGAACCGCATAAATATATTTTGATACTTATTTACTTTTTATTAGTATGACATGTTATGTGAATTTATTATTAGATGATAATAATTTTTTTAATAATATTTATTAGTTTGGTATAATCTATTTATTTTTATTATTTCAAGTATAATCAATCACTCTCATTTTGTAATATTAACTTTTAATATACTATATGTTATATATTATATCAAATCTATGATTTATTAGTAGTTTTATAATATTAATAAAAATATAATGTGTAATTTGGATATCCAAAAACCGATCCAAATTAAACCGCATAAAATTAGATCAGGTCAAATTGGATTTTTTAAATATATCATCCAAAACCGAACCGAACCTTAAGTGAATTACTCTTTAGATCGGATGAGTTTTTACTTTAAAACCGATCCAAACCGAACCGCGAACACCCCTATTAAAGAAGGTAGGTTGATATATAATTTAAACCTTTTTTAAAGATATAGAGATTATATAGGTATTGTAGTGAAATTATATTTTTAATAATAGTATTAAAGTGATTTTAATTTTGATAGATATTAGTATTGTGTTTAGTTACATTTTGATTCTCTTATTATGCCATGATATTTTTCAATTTTTGCGCATAAAAAAAGGTTAGAACAAGTTAATAATTTGATATAAATTAAAAAATCAGTAGTGCCGGTAAAGAGTTTGATATACATTTTTATCGATTTAAAAAAAATTAAAATTTTTTTTTAATAAATCTGATATTTTTGGTTTTTTTTTTATTTTTTAAAAATGGTAGTTTATATTTGATTGATAAAAAAAATTTTAATACTACAATATTTTTAAAAATGTTTTGTAGTTTTCTAGCATTTATCCAATATGAATTATAAATCTTTTTAAAAAATATATGAACATCTATATTTTTAATATGTGTTTTTTCAAAAATTTAATAAAAATTTATTAACTCCAAAAAAAAACTTCAATTCAGTGGATGAATGATAAATTCTTCCATTATTTATAAATTGAATCTGAGTGTTTCTTTTATCTAAATAGTCTTTTACCTAGATCATAACATTGTAAACAAAATTTGAAATTAAATAAATGTGTGTGTGAATTTTGTATTTGTAGTGTTATAATCTAAAACTTTTATATTATGTTATTCTATTCTTCTTTCAGAGTTTGCATAGCATGTAAAATTTAGAGATTTTTTTATTAAACATTAATTCAAATTAAAGATTTCAACTCAATTAAAATTTACTCGAGTATGAAAATAATAAATTATATAAGCAAGATTGCATTAAAAATTTGAAATAATTTTGAAGGATTGAATAAAATTTTTTTGAATATTTCTTTAATGTCGAACATATCAAAAAAGATTGATCACTACAAACATTGTTATACAAAACATCATTATATAGTTCATAAAAAATCAAAATTATTAAAGTAAAAATTGTTTATTTATAGATTATAAATTTTCTGGGTCCTTACTAATTAAAATCATTTATATAGTTTTGGTAAAACTTAATGATAAATATTAAAGCATCTTTTAAGATGCTCCAATAATAATTTTTTCGATCATCATATTGTTTTTATAGTTTTTGTTAATAATATAAAATCAATAATTTTGTAGGATTATAAAGTGTAATTTTCTATGGTCGTAGTTTAGGATAGATATTTATGATTGAATTCATGAAAAATTGAGATTTTTAGTGTATGATTTATGTCTATAAAAAAATAGTAAATTGACATAAAGAAAATTAAGAGATAAAGTATTCATTATTTTTTATAAATATATATTTTTGAAATAACAAAATTAAAAATATATTTTTATGTCATTTTAAAAAATTACCCCAATTGTGTTTGTAAAAAATAATATATAAAAATTATATTGAGAAATGTTTTCATATGATATAAATTATCATTAACTAATGAGAAAAATTATCTTATTTGTAGTCATGCATTTACTATTAGAAATAATGGGCTAGTATTTTATAATTAAAATGATATATAATAGTTTGAGCACGATCTTATAAATAATGGTAAAAAAAATTATTTTTATTATTTAAAAATCAAATTGAATATTATTCATATCATTATATTATAATTACCCTTAACATTATTTGCTATAGAGATGAAGAAGAGAAAAAAAGCATAGTTTAGATTTCATGTATAATATGAATCTTATTTATATGATCTATATAATAAATAGAAAATCAATATGAAATCTGCTAATTGATGAAAATCTATAATCATGTTATTTATAACACTCTTCTTGAATATTCTTAAAAAATAAGACTGTTTAAAATCTTACTAGAAAAAATTCAAAGGAAAAAATTCTAGTTATTAGGGGTGTTCAAATCCAAACCAATCCAAATAAAAAACCGAAAATCGATCTAAAAAACCGAAAACCATAAAAAACTGAAAGTTATTGGTTGTGTTTGGATGTTATTTTATGAAAACCGATCAGTTCGGATTGAATTTCAGATGAATTTTTCAAAACCGATCCAAATCAAACCGAACCGCATAAATATATTTTGATACTTATTTACTTTTTATTAGTATGACATGTTATGGGAATTTATTATTAGATGATAATAATTTTTTTAATAATATTTATTAGTTTGGTATAATCTATTTATTTTTATTATTTCAAGCATAATCAATCATTTTGTAATATTAACTTTTAATATACTATATGTTATATATTATATCAAATCTATGATTTATTAGTAGTTTTATAATATTAATAAAAATATAATGTGTAATTTGGATATCCAAAAACCGATCTAAATTAAACCGCATAAAATTGGATCGGATCAGATTGGATTTTTTTAAATATATCATCCTGTTTACCTTGGGTTTTGGTAAACAACCGCTGATCCTCCAAATGGTTACTTATTTGGTTACTCGCAGGATCGATCAGATTGATCCTAGGACATAGGTTGATTTTGAAGTTTGATTGAATTGGATAAGGCTTTAAATAAATTGCATGAAGGAAAGACTTGGTAAAATAAACAAGGCTTTAAAGTAAAAGGTTCGACAAGAATGTAAAGAGGAAAGCAAGTAAATTTCTGGAAAAGTAAATGACTTTGATTAATAAAATTGGTGTTTCACACATACATTTCTCAACAATTCTTTCTCACACGCTGGGTACTCGAATCTATATGAGTGACTTTGTATAGAATTGTGAACACACCTGAGAAACTACATGACTACTATTATTTATACTAAAACATCCCAAGTAACCGTCGGGCAGTTACACTGCTTCGAGATCAATCCACTTGGCACGTTCTCCACGCTCGACGCTCTAGATCCTTGCACGTTTTCACGTGGTAACTGCTGGAAACCGTTTTCCCTCCAAAAGCTTTGAATTTCAAACTGCTCCACCCTGAACCATCGAACACTTTCGTCAAGAGACATCTTCAACGAGAAACTCCTTCGACGTCGAAGGCAACCAGCCTTCTTCCTTGGAAGAAATCTTCTAAGTATTTTGCCATCTTTCGACGGGCATTTCGACAGACTTAGCCAGTCGAAGACATCTTTCAGCTTTAATGGCTGACATCAACAAAACAAAGGTGTCGAATTTAGGAGCCAACAAATTGCCCCCCAAGAATGCCTTATTTCGACTCTGAAAGAAGAAGGCATTCTTTGAAACGCCATTCGACACCTGTCTTTCCACGCTTAGTCACAAATTAACTTGTGCACTTTTTGTTGTTTTCTACCAACTATTGGCAATCCCAAGAAAACCATCATTGATTCGTAC
This sequence comes from Vicia faba, assembly GCA_948472305.1. NCBI lineage: Eukaryota > Viridiplantae > Streptophyta > Magnoliopsida > Fabales > Fabaceae > Vicia > Vicia faba. Next base: position 1,124,095,457 of record OX451735.1, read on the forward strand.
CTAGGACGTCACTTTCAGTACGGCGTGCAGTACCAAACGTCATTTCAGAATTTGTCATTATGACAATTCCCAAAAACGAGGACGCACGATGCGTCCCTCTATTTCTGCAGAACGGCTAAAACAACAGGGGGCTGCCACGCGTCCCACTAACTCCTGCAGCATTAAATGTCATTTAATGTCCTCATTTTTGGGGACTTTCCCCCACTACTATAAATAGCAGTGAGTATCCCATTGTGGGACTTTTTACGCCATCTAGCTTTCAAACTTCTCCGTTTTCATACAGGCTTGTTATCTTTGCAGAAACTCTTCCTCTTTCACTTCGTCTTCAACCTCATTTCAAACTCAACACTAACCCATGGCATCTGGTTCTACTGCTCCTAGTGCTAACGCACCAACTGAAAATGCTAAACCCAAGGTTTTCGTCACTGCTCCGGTAGTAAATTCTACAGGCAAACGAAGAGTTCCTGAACCCTCGGATATCGCCGTTCGCGATGCCTACTCACGCCATCTTATGATCCCGGTTGGATACTCCAACCAGATCTTTGCAATGTCTGGCCCCATGTATCCAAGTATCTCTGAGGCTTTGAAGATCAAGAGCTATTTCCCGGTAGTTGAGAAACTCAAACCGGTCGCATGTGCCAAGAAAGACGCAGAAGACAATGAAGACCCTGCACATGAAAAAATCGACCTCCGTTTCTTCAACAGAGGTGTTAGGGCCTTCAGGTCTTGCCCTAACCTTACCCCTGATTACGTTGCTTGGCTAGCAAAGATTGAGAAGCACCAAACTTCGATCTGGAAGGATATGGGGATCTTCGACCTAGTGATGCTGTCGAAGACAAGTTTGAACTATTCTCCCGAGATGCTGATAGCCTCTCTGCTGTTCTGGGACTACTCCCACTTTACTTTCCATCTTCCCTGTGGGATGCTAACCCCCACACTCTTCGATGTGGCCGCTATTACTGGCCTTCGACCCACCAGGGATTACTTCGATCCGGAGGAGATGTCGGAGGACCAAATTGGCTTCTCTGAGACCAAACCAACATACACCACTTTCATCAACCATTATCATGACAGGTCGACAGATGTTGTGTCGGATGTCGAACACATAGCGTTTCTAGCCTTATGGCTGACTCGCTTTCTGTTTTGCTCGAAGTCTTTACAGGTGACCAAAAAGATGGTCACTCTTGCTACTCAACTGCATCATCGCCAAAACATCTGTTTGGCAGAACTGATTCTGGCTAGCCTCTATGATTCGATCAGCAATGGGGCCACTCTTCTAAAATTTATCGAGGACAGGGCCAGTTTGCTACTTGCTGGGCCTTTTTGGCTGCTCCAACTGTGGCTCAATGCCACTTTCGAATCTTTCTTACCTAAGAAGGTTCAGATAAATGAGCAGGCTCCAGCAATAGCGAACAGACGCGTCGAAGGAACCAGGCTGGCTCTGTTGACACCTATGGAAGATGGACTGGAGTTTCAGCAAACCTTCACCAACTTCGTTCTGATGTTTGCTCGAAGGAAGGAGTTTGTTTCAACTATGGCTCCATTTGCTCGACGGCAGGTAGGCCCAGCATGGTTCACAAGGCCACATCCAAGGACGTCGAGTGGTCCTAATGTTGATGAACATACAATACTTTGGGAGGCGTTCCTCACACCAAGGATCATGCCTCTTCGATTCAGGAGCTCTAAGACTCATTTGAGTCTGATTGCATACCAACCAAACCTGGTATCTCGCCAGTTTGGTATTATCCAAAACCTACCTTCTCCGATTTTTCCACGAGAGAAGTCAATGTTGTACTTCTGCAATGATTACACAGAAGAAGCTGCCATCAAGCATATCGGAAGATATGCTGGTCGAACAGTTCTCTCGTTGTTTGACTACCAGCTCAATTTTCTTTGTTCACCATCCTTCGAGGAGTGGTGGAAAAGCTATTATGCTGAGTACTTCTTCGACGAGAAGGACTTCATGGATGAGCTGCAGAAGTCTTTTGTCCTTGTGTTGGACAAAATAAAGAAATGTAAGTTCATGCTCTCACATTACTTTTTGTCTTTCTCTTCGACTGCTAGCCTGTTAACTTTTTATTTGCTTTCAGTTGTTCGAAAGACTGTAGCCAAGAAGGCTACAGAAGGCCAACAGGGAGGAGGCCCTTCAACAAAACCTCCACCGCCGGCGAAGACTACAGCGCCGGCGAAGACCATAAGCAACCAACAGGGGGAAGGCTCTTCGAAGAAGCCTTCTATATCGGTAACCAGACTTTCATCATTTTTTCCTGGCTTTCGACTTTTCACTTTCGATGCAATTATTAAATCGAATTCCTATTGGTTTTCTAGGCACCTTCGCCCAAGAAACGGCCAGCACTGGTGGTCGAATCTGGGAGTGATGAAGAAAGTGATTCTCCTCCTGCCCCTCTAAAGAGGCGAAAGTTGACGAAGGATGCTTCTGTTCCTGCTCCTGCTCCTGAAGGTCGAACCATCAGAATAAAAGTTGCTGGGAGAAAGCCTAGGCCACCTCCAGTGATCATCGAGGAGCCAACTGAGGAGGAACTAAACATTCTTCTTAACAAGCCTGTCGAAAGCGACAATTCCAGCCCTGGGGCTGAAGCTAATCCACAGGTAATCTCTTAGACCCTTTTATAACTTAGGTATAGATACCCATATTCGATTGTGTCTCTTTCGATCTCTGAATATTTGTCTTCTTTCCTTTTTCAGGACACCACTGAAAGTTCTCCGCCAAGGACCTCTGAAACGCTGGAATCTGCTGAACTCAGCAGGCCCGCAAGAAAAAGGCTTGGGAAATGACGAAGCCCATACTGAAAATGAGGCCAATGCTGAAACGGTAGAAAAACCAGCGGAGGAACCTCAGACGGAGGAACAACAGCCAGAAGCGGTTCCGGTGGTGGATCTGTCAGAAGAGACTCATGAAGAAAGGGACCAAGGCAATGCTGGCGAAGAAAATCAAGGTCCTGTTGACGAAGAGAACCAAGGTGGCACTGGCGAAGGACACCAGGGTGACGCTAGCGAAGAGCACCAAGATGACGCTGGCGAAGGGCACCAGAGTGATGCTAGCGAAGAACCACAAGTCGACGCTGGTACTGCCCCAGTCCGAGTCGAAGAGCAACAAGTCGAGGAACCTAACATTCAACAGCCTCAAACCCAAGATAATACTGTTGCAAGGGTTACCTCCACGAAGCACAGGTCAAAAGAGGACTTAGAACTCTTGAAACAAACTGACCCTGTTAGCTATCTCAACGCAATCATCGAGAGCAAGAGTTCGTCTGATGCTAGTCAGGAGATTCCTACCCTGTCGGGGAAGTCTACTGAAACCTCTCCTCTCGATGACGCTTTGGCGAAGGTTAAGGCCCAGTTCTTCAAGAGGGACTTGATGAAGGCTTTAGAGGGGGACCCCACTGCTCCATCATGTTTGAAGGATGTCTTGAATGCTGTCGACTTGTTAGCTGTAGCCCCAGAAGTCTCAGGCTTGATCATGGAGTTACACTCTATGATTGATCAAGTCTCAGCAGATTACAGGCGCCAAAGGGGATTTAACAGTCAGCTTGAGGTGTTGTATGGCAAAAGCTCCTCTGCGTGGACTGCTGTCTCGGACACGACTTCTCGAATTGCGGAGTTGTCGAAACAAAAAGCATCTACGCAGGAAGAAGTCGATGCCATTGATCGAGAGAATGCTTCCTTCCGGGCACAAATCGCAGAGATAGAAGCGAAGATAAATGCCAACACTATACGCAAGGCGGAACTTCTTTCGACCATCTCAGACACCGAGAGCCAAACTGAAATCAAACAAGGCCTGGAATTCGCTGAGAGGGCCTAAGGCTTCGACGCTCAGATTGCCAAAATAGTGCAGGAGAACGCCTGGTGCAAGAAAAGGTTGGAGCTGCAGCAAGCCAAGTACATTCGACTCAAGGACTCTCTTTCCTTTTGATTGATTCTCTTTTGTAACCATATTTTGTAATCCATATTCGACAACAGTTGCCATCTTGGCTGAAATTTATAAAATTTCCATTTTGGCATTTCTATGGTTAATTTAGGTTTTGTTCTTTTATTATTTTATTTTTATCTCTTGAAGTATAGGTTTGTATTTTTTCAAATATTTGCCATTTACTCTCAAGAGCCTTTTATCTCCACCTAACTCTTCGACTTCATAGGCTCCACCAGAGAAAGTTTGGATAACTCTGAAGGGTCCTTCCCATTTGGGTGACCATTTCCCCATGCTTCGATCCCTTCGATCCATGGGAAGAATTACCTTCCAAACTAGCTCTTCAGGCAAAAATACCTTAGGTTTTACCTTTTTATTATAAGAGTCTTCTACTCTTTTCTTCTGAAGCCTGAGTAGGTCGAGAGCGCGTAATCTCTCTTCGTCTAAATCCACCAGTTCGTCTAACATCATGTTCCAATAAACTTCAGAAGGAATATCATAATGCCTCTGAACCCTTGCAGATTGAAGACAAATTTCTGCTGGCAACACTGCATCATGGCCAAAAGTTAGCCTATACGGTGTTGTACCAGTGGCTTCTTTTGGGGACGTTCGACAAGCCCATAAAATCTGGTCTAACGTCTTATGCCAATTCTTTGGTTTCTTCCCAACATGTTTCTTTATCAAACCAATCACCACTTTATTGGCCGCTTCGACTTGACCATTCGCCTGTGCATAATAAGGCGTGGATGTTAGGAGTTTGAAACCTGTTTCCTGAGCAAATTCTTGCATCTTTCGACCAGTAAAAACTGATCCTTGATCAGTTGTTATTGTCTCAGGAATTCCATATCTAAAGATAATGTTCTTTTGAATAAATTCAATGACATTTTCCTGGTCTACATTGACTAAAGGGATAGCTTCGATCCACTTAGTAAAGTAATCAATGCCTACCAGTATGTATTTCTGACTCTTTGATGATGCTGGTCGAATCTCTCCAATGAGATCCAACGCCCATCCTCTAAAAGGCCAAGGCTTCACTATCGAGTGAAGTTCGCTTGCTGGTACATGTTGGATGCCTGTATGGACTTGACACTCTTGGCAACCTTTGGCGAACTCAACACAATCTTTCAGCATAGTGGGCCAATATAGTCCTTGTCGAAACAACAACCATTTCATCTTTTGACCTGCTTGGTGAGCCCCACATGCCCCAGCATGCGTAGTCGAAAGGGCTACGTATGCCTCAGTTTCACTTAAGCATTTTAGCAATACCCCTTCAGGCGTTTTCTTGAATAACTCATTACCCATGAGTACATAACTCAACGCCCTATACTTTGTTCTTCGTTCTGTCGAAGCTCCTGGATTTTGAAGATAATCCACAATGGGTTTCCTCCAATCTTGCTCTGACAAATTATCAATGAACGAAATCTCGAAGTTACTGTGATCAGCATATCCTAGTCTCGTAGATTCCAAGTCTGATGGTGATAGACAAGTTGCTTTTATCTTTTCTCGAACTTCGATTGCTCTTTGTAATTTCGTTTTTGAAATCTTATACCCAGATGCAATTTGTGCCAAGTCATTGGCTATTTGATTTTCGACTCTGGGTATGTGTCGTATATTGATCGTTTCAAATTTTTTCAATAAACGATTTGCTATCACAAAGTACATAATGAGATTCTCCCTTATGCATTTATATTCCTTTGTGACTTGCTTAATGACTAACTCTGAGTCTCCCATGATTTCGACTCGAGTTGCCCCCAATTCCAACAATATCTCAAGGCCAGTAATTAGAGCTTCATACTCAGCCTCATTGTTCGAACAAGAACCTGCTATTTTGTACTTGAATGTTGTTGGAATTTTATCTGGAGAAATAATCAAGACTCCTACCCCTGTTCCATCTTTATGGCTGGAACCATCGAAGTAGAATTTCCAAGGCTCTATCTCCACATAATTAATATCCTCGACTTGAATTGAGTGGTCGACTATGAAGTCTGCAACCACTTGTCCTTTTACTGCCTTAAGAGGCATAAAGGTCAAGGAGTATTCAGTTAATGCTAATGCCCATTTGCCAATTCGACTATGCAAGATAGGTTTCGACAACATATATTTGAAAACATCAAAATGAGACGAAACATAAACATCAACTGGTTTTATATATTGCTTGAGTTTTGTACAAGAAAAATACAGACATAGACACAATTTTTCAACTTCGCTATATCTAGTTTCTGCATCGTTCAAAACTCTACTGAGATAATAAATGGGTCTTTCGACTCCATTCTCATCCTCTTGGGCTAACATGCTTCCCAGAGTTTTGTCGGATGCAGCTATGTATAATCTCATACTCCTATTGCTACAAGGAGGCACCAAAATAGGTGGCTTAGTGAGGTACCCTTTAATTTTGTCGAAGGCTTCTTGTTGCTCCTGTCCCCATTCGAACCCCTCTTTATTCAGTCGAAGTAAGGGTGAAAAGGCCTGAGCTTTCCCACTTAGATTAGATATAAACCTCCTTAAGAAATTTATCTTGCCTAAGAGAGATTGCAATTCCTTCTTATTCGATGGCGCTTTCGCTTCCAGAATTGCCTTCGTCTTGTTCTGGTTGATTTCGATTCCTTTATTGTGGACAACGAAGCCCAAGAAATCTCCAGCTTTCACACAGAACGCACACTTCAAAGGGTTCATCTTCAGACCATGTTCTCTCATTCTTTCGAATGATTGTCGAAGGTGGTCAATATGATTCTTCCTGGAAACAGATTTTATAACAATATCATCAATATATACTTGCATAAAAGTGTTAATAAAATCATGGAAGATAGTATTCATTGCTCGCTGGTATGTTGCCCCAGCGTTCTTCAGGCCAAAAGGCATCACGACCCATTCGTAAGTGCCTAAGGCCCCAGGGCATCGAAAAGCTGTTTTCGACACATCCTCTTCAGCAATGAATATTTGATTATATCCTGAATAACCATCGAGCATACTCAGGTATTCATAGCCAGCGGCAGAATCGACTAACATTTCCGCCACAGGCATAGGATATTCATCTTTGGGGGTGGCAGCATTCAAATCTCTGAAATCTATGCACACCCTTAACGTACCATTTTTCTTAATTACTGGCACAATATTTGCAATCCATTCGACATACCTTGTAACACGGATGAATTTGCATTTCAGAAGTCTTTCGACCTCCGTTTTGATCTTCGACAGTATTTCTGGAGCGAAGCGCCTTGGATTTTGCTTGATTGGCTTCTTCCCAGGTTTGATTGGCAACTGAAGTTCTACCAATCCTCTGTCGAGACCAGGCATTTCGTCATAATCCCATGCAAAACAGTCTTTAAACTCTTTCAGCAATTGGATTACTTCCAACCTAAGTTCCAGATCGATTTTGGCGCTGATGTAAGTTGGCCTTTTCTCTGATCCTTCGCCTAAGTTGATTTATTCTAAAGGGTCTTGTGCTAACATTTTAATGTTGTTCGCCAAGGGGTCCTTTTCGAAGCCCAAAGGCTCATCGTCATAGATGGCGTCGAGCCTCTGTTCCTGCATTTCTTCTGGCATGATATCAGGAGGTTTTGGATCGAAATCCTTTCCTGGGCCTACAGCAGATAATTGTTGATCATTGGCCTGTGTGGCCATGTACTTTACTTCGGCTTCGAGAGCCGTTATCATCTTGGTTTCGGCCACATAAGCCGAAATTCGCTTCAAAGATTGTGACTCAGTCATTATCACTGAATTCACTTCCCCAACCAGTTGGTTGGATATCAGTCAACCCACTGAAGTCTATGTGGGACAAGTCTTCTCTGTCCCATTGGAAACCATGCTCAGGATGCAGGTATAGGGAACAAAAGGTGTTTGGCGCTGGCGCCATGTCGAAGTCAGGTGTTGGACATGGCCCTATGTGAGCCAAGTTCTTGTCGAAATCTGCCAAACCCAGGTGATTCACTTCGCCAAGGTAATAGCTTTGATCTGCCTCTATGTTTTCGACCATCCCATCTGGACGCCATAACAGCAGCCTTTGGTGCATCGATGAAGGCACAGCGCCAACACCATGAATCCATTCACAGCCCAACAAAAGGTTGTAGTTAGGTTTGGCCGATATGACCATGAACATCGTTGGTCGAAGGATAGACCCTACTTTGATATCTAGCTGGATCACTCCCATGGTGGTCCCTATGCCGCCCTCATAGTTCGACAAGACCATGTTGTGAGGCTTAATGTCCTCATCCCTTTTGCCAATTTTCCTTAGCATAGAGTGAGGGATAATATTGATGGTTGCCCCACAATCGACCAATATTTTATTCACAGTAGTTTCTTCGAGTTTAGCCCTTATGAATAAAGGCTTGAGGTGATTTTTCATCGCCTCCGTAGGTGGCTCGAAGAAGCCATTTTGTTCCTCAGTAGTGCCATTTTCCATGACAAAATAGCACACTGGCCTATGTTTGGCCATTTCTTGCTCCACTTCCCAGTCACTTGCTTCGACTTCTACCTGTCGATTGAATTCTCTGGGCAGCACTGAAACGATATTCACCATTATGTCCAAAGTATCGTCAGACTCAGCATCGTCTTCGTCTTCGACTTCACTTTGGTTAGGCCAAACTAGCCTGTTGGTAACTGGCTCTCTCTCTAGAGGCTTCCTTTGTTTCCTTTGAGGAACATTCGAACTAGTTTCTGCCTTAGGTTCGTTGGCAGCCTCCCTTTCAGCTTTTCGTCTCCTTTGATATCTCCTCCATTGAGATCGAGACATAGGATTTTTACCTTTGTAGTTGCTGGACACTTGTGCAACCTTAGGTGCAGCAACTTGAGGCTCTTTCTTTTGAGTCAAAGAGGAACCTCTTGGCACTTCGAAAGAATGCCATTTCTCCTCACTTGGCCTTTTCCGGCCAGAGGTTTTGTACCAAGTGTCTACTGGCACATTTGTTGGAGGCCTAAAAGTCAATGGCCTCTTTTCTTGGTTAGAACCTCTTTGAGAGGCTCTTCTGGGATCATGTCGAAGGTCAACATTCTCCCTTCTCTTATTCGCTGCTCTTACGCCCTGAATGTGCTCAGCAGCTTTTTTATCAAAGATCGAACTGCATCTTGGACACAACATCACCTCTGATTTCTTTTTCTGGCATCTTTGTAGAAAATCTGCCAAGTTTTCATTTTCTCGAGGGAAAGCAGTCTTATTAGCCTGTTCCTGCCTCATGGCCTCTTCTGATGCTTTTGGGTCAGAAAGTTCGACCATGTTGATATTCATTGTATCTTCGTTAGCAAGAGTTAACTGCTTCATTTGTATCTCCAGATTCTCCGTCTGGCCTTGAACGATGGCCAAGTGGGAACTGGGCTTTGATCCAGTTTTTTGTGCTTCAGCAGTCTCCGACTTCGGGTTTTCGACCGCTTTCTGGACAGCTTCAATTGTCTTCCTGGATAAATTTCCAGAAAAACTGCCAAAGATTGGCATGTTGAGGTGGTCCTTTGAGACTTCGACCATGGTAATTCCTGGCTTCTTCGACTGGATCCTGGTTGCCTCTATCATGTTCACCTCAGAGGGTTCAGCATAGTGGGCTTCAGCCTGCAATGGATTGGAGTCGACAGCCATGGGGGATTTGTCAGCAAACTTCAATCTCCCCTCTTCGATAGCGTCTTGCACAAGATTCCTGAAAAGAAAACATTGAGAAGTTTTATGGCCCAAAAAATTATGATATTTGCAAAAACCTCTCTTCTTTCTTTGATCAAGAGGAGGCAGTTTTACCCCTGGGGGTACTATCATTTGGCCATCTTTAACCAATAAATCGAATATTTCATCACATTTTGTGATGTCAAAACTATAGGTCTTTTTTGGGAACCTATCGTTGGTCCTTTCTGGACCAATGGGATTTTTCCCACTTGAGGGGACCAACTGTTTACAAGAGTATGGTGGCCCTTGTTTCAGTTCTGCTAAATCGACTTCTCCTTCTTCGACAGTTAAAGTATCGTCGAAGGATTCTAGATCTTCGTCATCCATCTCAACGTACGCTATCCTCTCTCTCTTGTGAGTTTTCGTTGCCTTAGCTTTTTCAGCTTTGAGGCGTTCTACCTGTCGAACTCTATCGGCCAGTTGGGCCATGTCTCTTAGGTATTGGGTGTCTAGCTTCTTCCTAATGGAATAATCTAAACCGCCTGCGGCTATTTCGACCAACTCATGTTCTGGCACTTGTGTAAAACATCTCGCCTTGAGCAACCTAAACCTATTTAGATATTCGTCTATAGGTTCAGTGAAACGTCTCTTCACACTGGCCAGTTCTTTCAGGCTTATCTTGGTTTGCCCCATGTAGAATTGTTCATGGAACAATCTTTCCAACTGGGTCCAATGATGGATCGAATTGGGGGGGAGAGTTGTAAACCAAGTAAAAGCGTTCTTTGTTAAAGAACTTGGGAAGTACTTGATCCTTAGGTTTTCGTTATTCGAAATGTCACCCGCTTCGATCAAATATCTCGCCACATGCTCGACAGTAGATTCTGTCGTGTCCCCCGAGAACTTAGTAAATTTGGGGACTTTGCATCTAGGAGGTATGTCCGTTTGTAGCACGTATTCTGACAATGGAGATGTAAAGTTGGGCCTTCGAAAGCCCATGTTCATCCCATTTTGAGTCATGATCCTTTCAATCATGGTTGCCAGATTGTTTTCCAAACCCATGTTTTGGTATTGGATATGCTGAACCACTTCGTCAGCATTTTGGTTTCTGTTAACTAACCTTACCTCTGGGGTTATTACCCTAGGTTCCTCGACAGGTTGTTCCAATCGTGCCCTAAGGTTTTCTTCGACAGGCTGTTGAGCCTGGTTAATGGTGGTTTCTTCCTCTAAAAATATCCCCTGGTTTCCCCTTATCTGCGCCCTTTGGGGCTGTCGAATAGGTTGGGGTACTCCAAAGAAGTCATCCAAACGCGTCATTTGCGCTGTCACTTGCTGATTCGATTGAGTAGTGTTTTGTATTAGAGGGTTTAGCACCGTACTCAAAGTTTGTGCCAACATTTGCACCATATCATGGTTGCTTTCGTCCATTTGTTGCCTCAAGACTGCTGTCGAGGCATTTGTAAGGCCATGGGCTACTTGGGACGTTCCTCCTAAGAGTTGGGTCCTATTTCTATTCGCCATGCCTACTCCAGAGCCTTGGAGTGGCGAAGAGGCACTCACAAAAGGGTCTGAAAAAGTGGACGCAGCATTCGTCAGGCTTGCCACTTCAGAAGTTGGCATACCATAGAATGGAATAAATCCTGGGGGAACCAAAGGCCTTGTGCCTAAATTTCCCCTTGGTGGGGGAGTTCCCAAAGGTATCCTGGGGCCTGTTAACGAAGGTATTGGCCCCGTGGTTGTGACCGATACTGCTGGTGTCGAACCAACATTTGTCGCTTCACTTACGGTCATACTAACCGTTGCTCCCACACTCGTTTGTGGGATTTCGTTATTGTTTGGCGGATTCGCCATCTCTTCCCTTCTTCTGGCAGTATTGTTATCGTTAGTGTATATTCTACCACTTCTCAATAACATACAACTCGAAAAGATGAGATTATGTTCAACAATCAACACACAGTCCCACCGGGTGTGCCAATTTGTTTACCTTGGGTTTTGGTAAACAACCGCTGATCCTCCAAATGGTTACTTATTTGGTTACTCCCAGGATCGATCAGATTGATCCTAGGACATAGGTTGATTTTGAAGTTTGATTGAATTGGATAAGGCTTTAAATAAATTGCATGAAGGACAGACTTGGTAAAATAAACAAGGCTTTAAAGTAAAAGGTTCGACAAGAATGTAAAGAGGAAAGCAAGTAAATTTCTGGAAAAGTAAATGACTTTGATTAATAAAATTGGTGTTTCACACATACATTTCTCAACAATTCTTTCTCACACGCTGGGTACTCGAATCTATATGAGTGACTTTGTATAGAATTGTGAACACACCTGAGAAACTACATGACTACTATTATTTATACTAAAACATCCCAAGTAACCGTCGGGCAGTTACACTGCTTCGAGATCAATCCACTTGGCACGTTCTCCACGCTCGACGCTCTAGATCCTTGCACGTTTGCACGTGGTAACTGCTGGAAACCGTTTTCCCTCCAAAAGCTTTGAATTTCAAACTGCTCCACCCTGAACCATCGAACACTTTCGTCAAGAGACATCTTCGACGAGAAACTCCTTCGACGTCGAAGGCAACCAGCCTTCTTCCTTGGAAGAAATCTTCTAAGTATTTTGCCATCTTTCGACGGGCATTTCGACAGACTTAGCCAGTCGAAGACATCTTTCAGCTTTAATGGCTGACATCAACAAAACAAAGGTGTCGAATTTAGGAGCCAACACATCCAAAACCGAACCCAACCTTAAATGAATTACTCTTTGGATCGAATGGATTTTTGCTTTAAAACCGATCTAAACCGAACCGCGAACACCCCTAATAGAGAAGGTAGGTTGATATATAATTTAAACTTTTTTAAAGATATAGAGATTATATAGGTATTGTAGTGAAATTATATTTTTAATAATAGTATTAAAGTGATTTTAATTTTGATAGATATTAGTATTGTGTTTAGTTACATTTTGATTCTCTTATTATGCCATGATATTTTTCAATTTTTGCGCATAAAAAAAGGTTAGAACAAGTTAATAATTTGATATAAATTAAAAAATCAGTAGTGCCGGTAAAGAGTTTGATATACATTTTTATCGATTTAAAAAAAATTAAATTTTTTTTTTAATAAATCTAATATTTTTGGTTTTTTTTTTTATTTTTTAAAAATGTTAGTTTATATTTGATTGATAAAAAAAATTTTAATACTACAATATTTTTAAAAATGTTTTGTAGTTTTCTAGCATTTATCCAATATGAATTATAAATCTTTTTAAAAAATATATGAACATCTATATTTTTAATATGTGTTTTTTCAAAAATTCAATAAAAATTTATTAACTCCAAAAAAAAAAACTTCAATTCAGTGGATGAATGATAAATTCTTTCATTATTTATAAATTGAATCTGAGTGTTTCTTTTATCTAAATAGTCTTTTACCTAGATAATAATATTGTAAACAAAATTTGAAATTAAATAAATGTGTGTGAATTTTGTATTTGTAGTGTTATAATCTAAAACTTTTATATTATGTTATTGTATTCTTCTTTCAGAGTTTGCATAGCATGTAAAATTTAGAGATTTTTTTATTAAACATTAATTCAAATTAAAGATTTCAACTCAATTAAAATTTACTCGAGTATGAAAATAATAAATTATATAAGCAAGATTGCATTAAAAATGTTGAAATAATTTTGAAAGATTGAACAAAAAAATTTTGAATATTTTTTTAATGTCGAACATATCAAAAAAGATTGATCACTGCAAACATTGTTATACAAAACATCATTATATAGTTCCTAAAAAATCAAAATTATTAAAGTAAAAATTGTTTATTTATAAATTATAAATTTTCTGGGTCATTACTAATTAAAATCATTTATATAGTTTTGGTAAAACTTAATGATAAATATTAAAGCATCTTTTAAGATGCTCCAATAATAATTTTTTCGATCATCATTTATGGATATTGTTCTAATAGTTTTTGTTAATAATATATAATCAATAATTTTGTAGGATTATAAAGTGTAATTTTCTATGGTCGTAGTTTATGATAGATATTTATGATTGAATTCATGAAAAATTGAGATTTTTAGTGTATGATTTATGTCTATAAAAAAAATAGTAAATTGACATAAAGAAAATTAAGAGATAAAGTATTCATTATTTTTTATAAATATATATTTTTGAAATAACAAAATTAAAAATATTTTTTCACGTCATTTTAAAAAATTACCCCAATTGTGTTTGTAAAAAATAATATATAAAAATTATATTGAGAAATGTTTTCATATGCTATAAATTATCATTAACTAATGAGAAAAATTATCTTATTTGTAGTCATGCCTTTACTATTAGAAATAATGGGCTAGTATTTTATAATTAAAATGATATATAATAGTTTGAGCACGATCTTATAAATAATGGTGAAAAAAATTATTTTTATTATTTAAAAATCAAATTGAATATTATTCATATCATTATATTATAATTACCCTTAATATTATTTGCTATAGAGATGAAGAAGAGAAAGAAGCAATATTAGTTTAGATTTTATGTATAATATGAATCTTATTTATATGATCTATATAATAAATAGAAAATCAATATGAAATCTGCTAATTGATGAAAATCTATAATCATGCTATTTATAACACTCTTCTTGAATATTCTTAAAAAATAAGACGGTTTAAAATCTTACTAGAAAAAATTCAAAGGAAAAAATTCTACTTACTAGGGGTGTTCAAATCCAAACCAATCCAAATAAAAAACCGAAAACTGATCTAAAAAACCGAAAACCATAAAAAACCGAAAGTTATTGGTTGTGTTTGGATGTTATTTTATGAAAACCGATCGGTTCGGATTGGATTTCGGATGAATTTTTCAAAACCGATTCAAATCAAACCGAACCGCATAAATATATTTTGATACTTATTTACTTTTTATTAGTATGACATGTTATGGGAATTTATTATTAGATGATAATAATTTTTTTAATAATATTTATTAGTTTGGTATAATCTATTTATTTTTATTATTTCAAGCATAATCAATCATTTTGTAATATTAACTTTTAATATACTATATGTTATATATTATATCAAATCTATGATTTATTAGTAGTTTTATAATATTAATAAAAGTATAATGTGTAATTTGGATATTCAAAAACCGATCCAAATTAAACCGCATAAAATTGGATCGGATCAGATTGGATTTTTTTAAATATATCATCCAAAACCGAACCGAACCTTAAGTGAATTACTCTTTGGATCGGATGAGTTTTTGCTTTAAAACCGATTCAAACCGAACCGCGAACACCCCTACTAGTTACTGATCAATACACTATTACAAATAAGAAATAAAATTATAGGAAAACAATATCTCTTTAAGAAAAATTTATTTTCTCCCCTCAGATGAACAAATTTATTTCTCACCTAAGTTGGACGATCATTTATTCGACGATGAAGAACTATTTATTACACTGAAAAGTCTGCAAGATTATTATATGAACAAGTTTGTTGGATTATATATCACCATTTTTCTGAAGATCTTGAGTGAAAAAGAATTTTTGAAGAAACATGTTTTGTTAGATCTATTTTATTGTAACCATCTTTCAATTAAGAAATGAATTCATATATGGTTGTTGTATTTCGTTTTCCCTAAGTTAAACCACGAGTCTTTTGTGGATTGAGTTTGGGATCTGACAAGTAACTTATTTTTCGAAGGATCTGACAAGTAAATTAAGAAATGAATGTACTATTACGAGGATTTGACAAGTAACTTATTTTTGCATACTTGTTAATTATAATCTGGATATTTTGGAATAAAAGAAAATCATTTTCATTTATCCTTAAGATAATGAAGTATATGTATGATTTTGTTCTAATATCTTGGTGTAGGTGAATAACTATATCTTACTAATAGACTAATAGAAATATCTTACTAATAGACTAATAAAAATTATATATCGTGGTCTGGATAATTAACAAGATAGATCAATGTTTGAATTACACTGAGATATGGTACTTCATGATCAATTGGTTTTTTATCCTCTTCTCGAGGTCTAAAAGAATCTTCTACACGTCCAATGATCTAACATCATCGGGGTACATTACACTGAGATATGATACTTCATGATCAATTGGTTTTTTATCCTCTTCTCGAGGTCTAAAAGAATCTTCTACACGTCCAATGATCTAACATCATCGGGGTACATGACATAAGAGGTTTGTCCATATATAAACATTTTAGCACTTATGCTACATATCATACGATATTTGTCCATATAGAAACATTTTAATATTGTTCTATATAACCTTCTTTGTGTATGAAATTTCTATTGTCTAAATGTTCACCTTGTAAGGATTTTTTCTTTCTCAAGTCCTTCATCTCAAATGATTTCTTTAAATAATTTATATCTTTTGAAATCTTTTTAGGAATTTCAATAATATTCATGTCATCCACATAGACAACTATTATTGGAAATTCTTTTCCATATCTTTTTATAAAAATATAAGGACAAATGGAGTTATTTGTATATCTCTCCCTTAATAAATATTTATCGAGACAATTATACCACATGCGTCCATATTGTTTTAGCCCATAGAGATATTTTTTCAATTTTATGTTCTTACTAAGTGAATCATATAAATAAGATGTTACAACATCCATCATGTTCAAATCAAGCCCTTCATGTGCTACAAGACTAATTAATTGTTGACAATTAATTGAATCCACTACAAGTGAATATGTTTCATCAAAATCGATCTTAGGTTTTTGTGAAAATCGTTGAGAAAAAAATAAAGATTTATATCTCATAATTTCCGCCTTCTTATTTTCTTTTTTCACAAACACTCGTTTATATCAAATTGGTTTCACACCTAGAGGTCCTCCAACTACAGGTCAAAAAATGGTTCACTTTTAAAGTAAGTTTAGTTATTCTTCAATTGAATATGTTATTTTTACCAAGTTTTACTTTATCTACAATCTTGGATAGACTTTGATTCATGATGTGTTTGTGAACTGTGTGCAGCAGAATACTGTTAATTGATAATATTCAATTGAATTTTTCCTATGTTTTGGTAGGGGTAGATTTGGATTCCAAATAGAAACATCAAAATTTTCTTTAAAAATCCAGTAGGTGGTTTTGCGTGATGGTCTTGTTTCTGTTATTTTTGCATGGGGTAGTGGCCTGTCTTCTAGTCCATCTGGCATGTCTACTAGATATATAGAAAAGAGTGTTATAATGAAGATAGAGTGGTTGTTAATTAATTATGTTGTTACTTATTTTGGAAACAATTTGGAGCAGCATTAGAAGCTTTCCAAATCAACCAACAAAAACTTGTTCAAATGCTCAGTAATGTTCAAGCAATGATTCTTGTTGGTTGGCGTCTAAGCAAGTTGTATGAAACTGGTCACAAATTGTTATCAAATAGTGGTGCCATGGCCGCTATGACAGATATTCATGGCGGTTTTTGGGATCGCCGAAAAGATAAATATTGACCTATATCGCAGGGTTTTCTGCTATAACGCCATCGCCATGGACAACACTAGATTCACAATTTTTTCTGTGATTCGCAATTTACAAACTGTTATAAAAATTCTAGGTATTTACTTTGTTGTTATTATTATTTTCACTTGATTTAATTATAGTAGGTAACTTATAATATATTGTGAATACTTTTCAGTCACGGACCACCTTGAGAGCAAGAGAAACAAATGCTTTGGCGAGAGAATTGCTTGGTGGGAATGGAGTTTTGGCTGATTTTGTAGTTGCTAAGGTTCTCATGCCTAATTTCTTATATAATGTTTAATATTTTCAACAAACAATCTGATGTAGATTCAATAGTGGTAATTTAGAATTGTTGTGATTAAAATATTATATTTCCAAAATAAATAAAAAACTCCAAGATCCAAAAGAGAATTTCTATTAACGTGTGTGGGTGCTGATGATATATAGACCCTAACCAAATTTGTGAAAGCAATAAATGAAGTTTTTGGATAAAGATGGAAATGTGGGCACATCTGTATCATAATGACTTTTTTTTCATATGAATCATATCCCATTCAAATTACCCAAGTTCTTCTTCACATCATGACCATGCCTTTACTTGATTTGTTAGTGAAGCCTGTTGTAGGAAATAATTAAATTGCATTTTTGGATTTTTGAGATTTGTTTAGATTAGTTGTTCCAAATTGGAAATATTTTTCTGACATATTTTATGCATTTCTTTTCTAATTTTGCATGCATTCTATGACTTGGAGCCTATCTACACGTACTAAGGTTAGGAAATCAACAACAAATGGTGTTTTAAAACCTGAAATTAGAGTTGTATCTTCTATGTTGAGTTTTTTTTTGTTGATTACTCTTTTACTCTGTTTGGATTTCTAGCTATACGTTTCAACATGAAGAGGGTCGGGGCAATGAAGGGCAAAAAGCATGAATCATTATCTTTTGAATGTGGACTAATTGAGAAGAATAGTAGAAAAAAAGGCATAGTAGACATATGTTAAAATTGAAATTTACAGCTACCAATACACATGTATATATAAATGTATATTTGTCTTCAGAAATAATATGAGTTGTAATATATGATTTGTTTCTGAATAAATTTATATTTTTAAAATTATTATTTTGATCACTTTATTTTTTTCTAAAATAAGTGGTATATGTAGCGGTTGAAACTGCCATTATTTTCAATAAATAAACTGCCATTTTTTACTATGTTTAAAACGGCAGTTAGTGCAGCAGCTAAATTATGACGTTTTTCAAAACACCGTTTTTGTTTATTGTGGCGGCTTAAACCGCCAAAAGTTTCCTAATATATATATATATATATATATATATATATATATATATATATATATATATATATATATATATATATATATATATATATATATATCATGATTAATGTGTTTTTCTCGTAGTGCACGTTTACAAGATGTTCAATATCGATTTTAATAAAATATGTGATATCTATCAGAAAAGTTCTGGAAATTTAAGAAAATGAGATCTTAGTCTGAGAAAATCAATTTCATAAATTTTTGGTTGTGAGTAGACAATAAACATTTATATGATATTTTAATCGATGCAATAATTAATGTTTTAAAATTTGAATTCTCAGATTTTTAATTTCCTTTAGAAACACATAAAATGTATGGGATTGAAGAAACTTCTGATTCTTCAATACTAGTTATCGCATCATAATACATTTTCATGATCTTTTAGTTGAGAAATCGATTTCACAAACTTTTTATTGTGAATAGACATAAACGTATTCATGATTTTTTATTTGATGCAATAATTAATGTCATGAAAAATACTCAATGTCATGAAAAATACTCAATTTCTCAATTAATATCATGATCTTTAATTCGAACATACACATTTATTTGATTGAAGAAACTTTTGATTATTCAATACTAGTTTTTATTTCATATTATATCGGAGATGATCCAATCGATTTTGCCAGCAACAAACAAAAAATTGATATCTAAATTTCTGATTAATATCATATATGTATTTCAATTATTCTGACCCATTTGAATTAACGGTGAACAAATATAATTTAAAATTTGTTATACTCCAAATAAAAATATATATTCCAAAGCAATATATAGACATATAACTGTAACTTAAATTAAAATGAAATAAAGTAATATGTGTTGATTAGAAATTAAAAAAAATGTATATGTATAATATAAAATATAATATTCTAAAAAATAATTTATTCACTCAAATCAACATTAAGATTTATCTTTAAAATATAAAAATATTATAAAAAAAAAAAATCTATCCCAAGGAAAAAAAATCACATTTTTAATTCATACATTAAATTTTAAAAAAATAGATAGATGAAGGAGAAAAA